>JAVJIF010007674.1:0-190751 GCA_038442645.1 Agave tequilana
ATTTTAAAAGTAAAGAAAATGTTAAAAAAAATTATTTTATGAAAAAAAAACCCAAGTTATGTTAGAACCCTCCCCCACACCTATCTCATGCATTGTCCTCAATGTATGAATTAATGCATAGATGCATGAAAAAGAAGAAAGGGAAGGAAAAAAACTATCTTAAGGTGGTGGTTCAGGTGGTGGTCTGATTGGTCCATGAAATGCGGCTCAATCGACTTTTTGTGGAGTTTGGAGGAACCCACCAGAAATCTCTCTAATATAACCCACTAAAATGATGTATACATGAATTATTTTTATTAAAAATTTAACCCCATCTAATTTTCAAATTTTATAATTAATTTCGGAGTCAATTTTGTCACCGCCTTATCCCAAATGGAGTTTGAAAAGATGGAATGATTGACTTGGACTTTGGAAGTATAGGAACTAATACCGACTCAAAAAAATGACTTAACTCAAGTAAAGGTTCAGGAGTCGAGATTGGTTCAGAAAGTGGGTCCAAATCAAGAAGTTGAAACTCAAGTCCACATTCATTTCCCCGTAATGGAATGTGACTTAATATTAGTGATTCAAGTTCAAGAATGACAGATGTGGGAATAAAAACTGACTCTAAAATATTACTCAAGGGGGTAACAAAACAGGAGTCAATATTGATTCGAGAATTTGAACTGGATCACAAAATTGAGAATCTAGGTCACATTTCTTATGAGTTCAATTCATAAAAATGAGAACTTACCAATTTGTCAATGGGACTTTCAAAAGTATATAAATTGGTCAAGTTCAATATGATGATCATCAAAGATGGGCGATTCAATTTCATATGAATTGGCACAGGATCCAATGTTGACTCGAAAAAAAGATTGAAATCAAGTGGAGACACCAGAGTCATAATTGAATCAGGAAGTAGAATTGAATCACTAAGTTGAGGTTTAGGATCATATTCATTCTCAAGTTCAATTTCATGAAAGGGATAACTTGCCAAACTGTCAATGTCATTTTCAAAATTTAGAGTTTGGGCAAGTTCAAATAATTGTGCTGAAATGGAATCTTATTTTCCAAAAAACAACATGACTCTTCGGCTCTAACAGAATGGTTAGCGACATCAGAACTGGCCAAACGGTGAGATATATAGAGTTTAGACCATCATATCTATGTCATGATTACGAACGTTTTGAGCCTGAGTCATAACTTCAAGCATCTTTTCATAGTTGATTGGTTCATCGTTTTGTTGCGATTGGTCTTGAAAAGATCAAGTGTTGTTTTGGAATTGATAGTAAAATTGTGAGTCCATCAGATTTTGTGATTGTTGTTTGGACTCACGCATACTCATTTCCAAAATTGATGGTTTTCTATTTTGAACTAGTGGAACTGAATATGAATCTTGAAAATATTGTGGACAAGGTGGATAAGGAGGACAAGTTGGTTAAAAATTGGACTCAGGGGAGGTGAATCCCCATTGACTCTGTGAAAAGTTAAAATTATTTTGAAAATTATGGTCATAAGATTGGGGACATGGGTTATATTGATTCGGATAAGACCAATCCGGCACACTAGGTGGTTAAAGTTATGATATACCGGATTGGTAATATCCAAAAAAAGAGGTGTAAATATAGATTATTATTAAAATTGAAAAAATTATTGTTATAAGCCATATAAAACATATAAATACAAACAAATAAGCAAATAAAGGAAAAAAATTCTAAACTAAGTTAGGGTAGACCTATGACCTAGACGACCCTAACTGGTTAGACTGTCCACGGGAGATATAATGCAGACTTTGACCACAAACTAATCAGCAGGTCAGGGTAAGATTGGCGGGAGGTATCCGCGTAAAAGCGACGGGCCTAATTAAGCCAAACCACCAGCTTCGGGGTTTGCCCCTCAATCCCTTTCCTTAGACACTGATTTGACAGGAGTCAAATTCTAACACATCCCCCTTAGGATAATCTCCTAATTGAGTTCGAGATGTCCCTAGGGCCAACGTTTACTCATTTTAGTTAGGCTTGGGTTAGTGAGTGAGTAGATTGTTTGTGCGCTAAGGGAGGGTAATGACTTCCCCACCTTATCTTGTTTATAGGACAAGCCCATAAGATTGATTGTGCAAAGTGTGCAGGATAAAGAAAAGTAACATTCAACAAGCAAATAATCACTTAAGAATGTTTCCTAAACTATATGCCATACAAACGTACCTTTTGCTCTAGCACTATTCAACAGTAATGTAAAATGTAAACGAATTAGACACGTGCCTAAATGTAAAGTCTAAACCGTTTTTAGCATTTAACAAACATCATTTTACTGTTGAGGTTAGAAAGAAAGTACAATAAGACAAACAAGAAAAATTAATAGCTATAGATATTAAACTTTGCAATTCAGCTAACTTGTAGAAAATACAGATTAGTAGTCACTCAGATTGCCACAGGAATGTAGCAAATCTGAGGGCTTCTTGGCTCTGCTTTTTTTGAGCAGAGTCCAAGGCCATTATATGTCCACTGCAGCAAAAGTTCCTTGTTGTTAAATCTGTACACCAAAAATCAAGAAGAAGGTTAACCAAAAATGTAAACTTTAATGAGAATTACTTACCGTCCCTCCCCGGCAACGGCGCCAAAATTTGATTGAGATTTACCTGCACACAAAATACAAAATTTCAGATTTAAAGTAAAGAGTGCAAGTTACTCAATTCTACCGCAATAGCAAGTGGCTATGCGGGTCGTAATCCACAAGGAGGGACTAGCAATAGAAGTTTTTTAGTAAGTTCTCTTTTAGGCTACAAAGTATGGTTAAAATTCTTATTTTAGTTTTTTAAAAGAAAAAGGGAAATTTGAGTTAAAGTTGAGTTAGAAAGGAACTGGTAGAATGAGAAGGTAGAGAAAAACAAAAAATAGACATATACAAAGAAATTGAAATGAGTGATGAAATAGTTGGGTTTTGTTGATGTTGGTGATCTAAACTAAAGAAAAGAAAGAAAAGAAAAAAAGATTAAAGAAATACTTACTCCTCTGGTTGATGACTAACCTCGAACCCTTGCATGTTTTACCTTGTTTCAGAGGCGTTCAACGCATAAAACATAAGATCGAGCTCCGTCCCCATTCGCATTACATCATCAAGACGAACAAGAATGAAATAATACAGAATTTTGAGGAGGAGAACATCATCATGTAATATCGTTGGCACTCACACAAACATGACTATACTGATGCTTCTAGATTCACTTGAATGCTCATTATAACCAAAAGAGAAAAAGTATAAAGAAGAAGAAAATAAAAGTAAAGACAAACATAAAAAAATTATCTTTTATTGCTTGTAGAAACGATGGAAGAAAGGAGGAGGTACATCGGTGTCACTCTCAACATAAGCCTCTCTCTCTTACTTACATGAATCTCAATCTAAATTATACTTACAAAGAAAAAAAATTACATGAAAAGAAAATAAAAACCTACACTAAAAAATGAAAAAGTGGACTAAATCCTATCTCTGCATGATCGTTCCTTGTACGCTCTGAAAATCCCAGTATTTATAGACAAAACCCACGTAGGAGAGCGTATGAAGATAGGGGGAGCAAACGCTCCCCCTAACTCCCTAATAAAGCCGCGGATCCGCAGCAAATGTCGCGTTTCCGCGGCTTTGCTATGGCCAGGTGGCCATAGCCGAGAGGTGGAGCATTCAGGTTTCGGGATATGACTTTATCTTCAGCTGGATTTTCAGTTTATCTCCGAAATTGTGACGAAACGGCATTTGATCCTTAGCTTCAACCGATTGATTTGTAGGGATTTGTTCTAACTGATTTTCAACCGATCTAAACCGACCTGATCTGCCCTGATTTACTGAGTTCGAATTAATTCTGATTTAAATCAGAATTTGATGGGCTTTTGGGCTCATTTCTCTTCACTCTCCTTTAGGAATGGGTCTGCAAATAAATTAAACAATAATTAGAAAAAAACAGAGTTTATTTTATAATAATTATGAGAATATGATAATGAATGTGCAATATTAGCGACCGATCACTCCGCGAAGACGACAGAGGAAAGTCGAAGTCTTCGCGCGAAGCTTTCACCCATCCCCAAGATTGGAACTGGGAGCAACCTGCCTACAAGAGACAAGCACTCCGCTCCTCTCACCAAGTCTACTCCGAGCCTACAAGATGATAAAGCAGTTCACTCTACTTAGGCTCCCTATCAACAAAGTTTTAACACCATCAAGGGCCAATTCTAGGTCAGGCACCTGAGACCATCGAGTACATCCCTCGCATTTCGAGACAGAAGAGTATTGCTCCTACCATGATGGTAAGGGGCACAAGAGCATCCATTGTCGGAGCCTCCAAAGATACCTGGAAGAGCTCGTCCGCTAGGGTTTCCTCAAGAAATATGTCCTCACATCTGAAGCAGTCTCTGGATCCGGACAACTGAATGCTCCGTCAACTACCCAACCAAGCACGTTATCACCCTATACAAGTTGTTGGCCCAAAGGCCCATCACTCTAGTTTTGATGATGATCAACTCATGTAGTTATAGTACTAATGATCTTTTATTTATTTAGTCTTAGATTTGTGATCAAGATCTTAGTATGTGTGTAGCTTCAACAAAGGATTTAAAGTCAAGTTTTGAAGCTAGCACGGTTTGATTCAAGAGCTTATGCATCAAGACCACATCAAGTACTCAAAAGGAGTCTAGCTCTTTGAATTATGTTTGGACCAAGTCAAGAAGATATGAAGACTTCAAGTGAAGACCTTCAAGATCAAGACTTGTGTCTAGGTTTGTTTTAGTTAAGATTTTATTTTTAGTTAAAATGTAAGGATAGAATAGTTGGTGTATTGCTCAAGTATATCATATACACACACACACTCTTGATTTAGATGAGTTTTCATAAAAGAGTTTTCATTTTGGAAAAATACCGTTTTGAATTTTGGTATTCAAAGTTACATGTCTTTAACCAAAACTACTTTTAGTGTTTATTGTCAAAAACATAGATATTTCATCATGTATGTGTAGTGGATCATATCCATACACTCTATGCTTTAAAAGTGTTTAAAATATCTTATTTTTGTAGAAGTTTTGGAAAAATAAGTTTTGGAAAAATCAATTGGAAAAATACAATTTTTGTTTTTAGCCAAAATTTCTAAGTTACAAAAATAGTTCAAAATGTTTGTAACATATTTTGATTTTGCTCAAACATGTTTGTATATCAAAGTATAATACTGAAACTATTTTTGTGGATTTTTTAGAGATTTTATGGGATTTATTTGGTAATTAAAAACCCTAGTTTTCTAATCCCCTAATTCTGTCTGCCAGGCCCTGGCGGTCAAACCGACCGGTCGACCGGACCAGGAGCTGGTCGACCGGAATGGTCGACCGGACATGCACACAAACATGCACATGGCCATATCAGTTGGCCGGTCGACCGAGCGGTCGACCGACTGAAGGCAACCCACTCTCGGGTTGCCCCGGTCGACCGGGCAGTCGACCGGCAAGAGAGCCGTTGCTCTCTGGTTCATGGCACGGTCGACCAGGCGGTCGACCGGAAGGCTCAACGGTCACTTTTTTGACCGTTGGCCGGTCGACCGGCCGGTCGACGGAAGGCCATTCTGGGCCTAGTCAGCTGCCAACGGGCAGATTCTCTTGGGGCCTATATAAACCCCATTTGAGAGCTGTTTTGAACAAGATTTGAGGAGAGTTTTAAATCTAGTTTTTCCCATCTATTTCAGAGTTTTCTCCACTTGTTTGAGAGCTAATATTTCCAATCAAAAGGGAAGTTTATCAAGAGTGTTTTCAAAGTGATTTCTTGTGTTTTCCTCCACAAATTCCATCCTTATTTTTCTCACAAACACTTGAGCTATCCATTGACATATTCATCCTATAGGAGTGTTATTGTGAGAGTGTTTATTGGTGATCAAAGTGTTTAGATCACAGAGTTCTTTTCTTGTACTTTGAGGAGGCGGATGTGTGTGTTCGCATTGTTTCGGGTTCTAGTGTGAATTCGGTATTTGAGGTGCGGCCTCGGCGAGCTAGTGGGCTTGTGGTGTGTTCTTGCGAGAACGAGTGAAGGGACTAGAGAGTCCAAGAAGTTCAAGTGTGAACTCGCCTTGTAGGTGTTGCGGCACCGAGTGATCCGGGGGATCGGTTTTTAGTGGAAATCCTTCATAGTGTTGAAGGCGGGGACGTAGAGCAAGTATGCTCGAACCTCAATACAAATCTCCCGTGTTTGCGATTGCTCTCTCTCTATCTCTTACTTGTCTTTATTCTTGCATGCTTATATTGCCTTTATCTTTATATGCTTGATATATTGTATGCTTAATTGTTATATGCTTGGGGATTGTTTGCTAACACTTGTATTCAACCAAGAGAGCTAACGCGGCACCTCAACTCTTATTCAGAGGAATCTTGATGAGTTAGTCCAGAGCCCTTCACGGGGAATCCGGCTAACTCTTGTGTTATACGTGGTGTTTAGTTTAAGAAGTTTTTAGTTTGTATTAAATAAGTTTTTAATTCGCGAGTAATTGACCATTAGATTAGCTCATCACCTATTCACCCCCCCTCTAGGTGATTACTAACCGAGTAATCTAATCTTACCTCCCTAAACAGGGTAGTACCACTATGGATGACCTATAATTTACGTTTACTTTTATTTCATTATCAAATAAAATTATATTTTATTTCTAATCATTTCAGCCTACTCCACTGCTGGGATTCTCCCACTCGAAGTCCAATGTTTGTACGCTCTGTTATGGTTGCACCACTGCTCGGGAATGGAAAGCAAGTAAACCACCTACGGGCCCCCATCTCACCATCCTACGAAAGTCAAAAATCATCTGATGTAGGTCCTACCCCTGCTTAGAGTCCCTACTCTGCTGCAGGGATTTTCCCCTCAGATCCCTCTTTGATGTTTCGCTGACGGGTCACACCCCACTCGAAACAAAAAACACTAGCCTAGGGCGCCCCTCATCTGAACCAATGGGCAGATGTACCCCTGGTAGTTTCTCTCGGCTAGGCGCGGAACAATGACTAGCATACAATCTTCTCTCATCTGAACCTACGGACAGATGAACCCCTAGTAGTTTCTCTCTGTCAGGTGTTGACACTTATAAAGACAAATTCTCAGATATTTTTACAGCTGGTCTGAACAACGTCTAATTTGTCGACACCTCCAAAAGACAAGTCGCAGACAAGATGATGACTAGTTCGTTCTTTGCCCAGCTCGTGGCCATCCTATTGATAGAGTAGTCATTTAGACCCTTCTGATTCAACTAAGTGACCGGTAGGCCAAGCATTGCCTTTGAATAGGCTTAGAGGCATGCCTATAAGGCTAAGTTAGTTCAACACTTAGCCTTGCCTGAGCCAAGGGCTAGCTTTGCCTTGGGGGCTAACCTTGCTAGCTTCGCCAGAAGTTTGGCATAGCTCTGCTGAGAGCTAACTTCTAACTTCACCTGAAGCTTGGCATTGATCCGTTGTGAGCTAACTTCTAACTCCGCCTGAACCTTGGCATATCTCCGCTGAGATCTAATTTCTACCTTCGCCTGAAGCTTGGGATAACTCCGCTGAGAGCTAACTCCTAACGTCGCCTGAAGCTTGGTATAGCTCTGCTGAGACTAACTCTTAGATTCACGTGAAGCTTCACATAGCTCTGCTGAGAGTTTGCTTTTAGCTTCGCCTGAAGCTTTACACAGCTCTGTTGAGAGCTAACTCCTAACTTCGCCTGGAGCTTTTCATAGCTCCGCTGAGAGATAACTCCTAGATTCGCCTGAAGTTTACTTTTATATAATTCTTATGTATTCTTTTTCTTCATGGCTTTATTTCTATTAACCTTCTAGTCTATTTTCTTCTCGTTTGATCTCTATCTATATGAATCTAATAGTATCGGAATACCTTTGCCATTGCAAGTACCACCGATAGCTCATGATAATGGATTCTTATTCTTAAGTCTGTATGATTTCATGCTTATTCTTCGAGTTTTGATGATGTAATGTGGAAGAGAATCAGATCTACTCTTATAGGCTATGTACTGATCGCCTCCAACTCAAGGTAAACCGTCACCGACGAACCAAGGTACGACAATCGTCTGAAGAGGTAAGTTCACTATTGAGAACACTTAGTATAATTTAGCCATGATCTTTATTTTCTTTAATTTCTTTTTTTCAAACCATTTTAAAAACCATAACATTTTCTTCTTTAATTCTTTTTCTATTTCTACTCTTCCAACTGATTTAGTTTTCTTTTTGTTATCTTTTCAAAACAAAGAAGAACTTTTTAACCAATTTTAATGGTTTAAAATGATAATGAAAAGGTTGCATCACATCCCTCCTTGTGGATCATGACCCGCTTAGCCACTTTGCTATTACGTAGAATTGAGGAAATTAAAGCACATTCTTAAACTACTAATTTCAAAATTCACATTTCTTTGCATTGCTTTCACCTCGATCAAAATTTGGCGCCATTGTCAGGGAGGGAACAATATTTTTTTTATTTACTAACGCTTAAAATTTTCTTCTCTGTTGTGCAGAGACCGATTTCAGAAAACTTATAGTTGCAGAATACACATAGCATCCCTGTGCCTCTGCTTTAGAAAGCAGAGCTCAAGAAACCCTAGTCTTGCCGCGAAAATGTGGCTAGAGCCGCGTTTGCGCAAAAAACATAGAGGACTGCTAACCCTGCTTTTTTGCAGGTATTTGAATTGCAAAAATTAGATTTCTGCATCTATTAGTTTTTCTTTTAACTTATACTACACATTTTTTCTAACTTAACAGTAATCGGTGATTTTAAATGTTAAAAAATGATTAGAATTGCATCTAGGCATTCGTTTAGCCATGGTACATTTTCATCGCATGTTGCTAAGAAAACATGTTTGATTGATATTTATTGCTTGGAATGTACTTTTTGCTATATACTTGTATATGTTGCACAAGAATGACCAAGGACTTAACTGATAAACAAGATAAGGTAGGAGAGTCTTACCTTTTTTAGCCCAAAGATCATCTCCTCAATCACTAACATCCTAACTAAAATCTGAGTAGACCTTGACCCTAAGGACATCTCGGACTCAATAGGAGATTGACCTTGGGAGAAAGTTGTTAGAGTTTGATTCTGATCAAATCGGTGTCTAACATTGGGGATTAAGAGGCAAGATCCTCGAAAATCAGTGATTTGGCGTAATTAAGGCCCGTTGCTCTAAACGGATTCCTCCCACTTAGTTTTGCCCCTACCTGGCCAATTAATCTGTGGTCAGACTGCTGCAGTATACATCTCTTGGACAGTCAACCACTTAGGAGTCATTTAGGTCTAAGGTGTACCCTAACGAAAGCTTGATTTTCTCTTTCTTGTTGTTTGTTTGTTTGTATTTTATTTATTTTATTATTTTCATGTGAAATGGATCATAATCATAATTTTTTCCATGCTAATATGAATTCATATTTTACCCCGACCTCTTTTGACTCGGATATCACCAACCCGACATTGCATAATATGAACTAGACAAATGTGCTAGATTGGTTTTACCTGACTCAACATACTCCCCAACCCAATATTTTATGAATAAGATTAGAATAATCATATTCACTCTTCATCGAGTCAGTGGGGATACACCTCCCCTGAGTCATATTACCAACCACCTTTCTAACATTTAGCTTCATATACTCCATTCAAGATCAACCAATCGAAGAAAAAATCTGAGTTCCCTAAGAGTTTAGAAGCCATGCTTGAGTCCCAAAGCCAATTTCAAAATATGATGGACTCACAATCCCTCAAAACTTCCAAAACCAAGATCCTTACCCTTTTTTCCAAGTCCAACCACAACAAGAAAAAGAATCGATTAATTTGGAAAATAGTATAAAAATCATAATTCAGTGCCAAAATGATTTCAACCAATCTATCAATATGGTAGAGTTAGATCAGTTATGCAATCCAATGATTGATAAGAATGAGGAAACTCTACATAATACATTTTCGACCATTCTTGATTTTCTTTGCCATATTGGCGAGACCCAAGAATCATGGTGTCTTGAAAGCTATAACCTCGATTCAATTTAATCACACCATCATGAACCTTATCAATATCAAACATTTGACAAATTGGCAAGTTTTCACTGCAATGAGATTGAACTTGAATATGAATGTGACCCCGATCTTCAATTTTGTGATTTAGTTGCAAATTTTGAATTTATATTGACTCTGATATCCTTTCCTGATTTGGACCACATCCCCGAGCCAACCTTTATTCCTGTACGCAAAATCTTGAACTTGAACCACCAATCTTGCAAAGTCATGTTCCATTGATGAGAAATGAATGTGAACATTTGCACTTTGATTGGACTCAATTGTTGAACCGAATCTGACTCTTGAACTTAGAGACTTGATTTAAATCAACTCTCTGAGTCAGTATTAGTTCCCATACCTATCATTCTTGAGCCCAATCAACCAATCACATTCCATGTTGGATCAAGGTGTTGAACAATATAACTCAGAGTACCAAGATTGGTCATTTAACTGGGATGAATGTCATGATAGGATCTTGCATGATCCTATTAAATTTGGGGGTTATAACATGTTAACAAGTTAGAGGTCGGAGGTGAGCTTTCGTGAACTTCACTTTTTTTTGGATTGGGTAGTAACGCTTGGACTTATCCGATCGCCACCGAAACCACCACCTTGAGGTGATATCTTTTCTTCTCTTCTCTTTTTCATGCATATATGCATATCATTCATACATTGAGGACAATTCATGAGATAGATATGAGGGAGGGTTTCACTAACATATATTTAAAACTTTTTGAAGAGGAAATAATATTTGACCTATTTTTATAAAAAAATAAGATAATTTAAAGAATTAGGGGAATCATAATTAGAATTTCTTAATATTTAGTCGAAATAAGTTACTTGCTTGATTTTTAGGTTTGGAAGAAAAATTGGAAAAATAATTTAATCTTTTACCTTGATGAAATATGCACTTTATACACTTATACACTTGGGATTCAAAATAAAGACTCTTTTGCCTTATAATAAATAAATAAAATAATAAATATTATATATACCCACTAATTAAGCTGGATATTTGTGTCTCATAAAGCATAAATATTCACGCCTAAAAGTGATTAATATCACCAATTAAATCCTTTAGTTTTATGGCCTGATTTACTTGAGTCCTCAATATTTTACATTTTCCGTCGAATTTTATTTTTGACACAAAATGTGCGTTTTTAGGGCTGAATTGGGTCTCTCCACTCTCCCCTCTCCACTCCCAAAAAAAAAGGTCAGCCCCCAATTCCTCCTCCTCCCCAGCGTCCCGCTCCTCCTCCCCGGCGTCCCCCTCCCCTCGTCGGCGTCCCCCTCTCCTCCACCCCGGTGCCCATCCCCTCTACCCTGCCCTCCCTCGCCACCTCCTCCTCCCCACAGCCCCTACCACTGACCACCTCCCCATCATCCCCTAGCATACCCCCTCCCTGCACCTCCCCCTCCCTCCTCTGGCCCCTCCCTCCCCGGTCACCTCCACCTCCCTCCTCTGGTCCCCTCCCGGCTACCTCCCCCTCCTTCCCCCGACCACCTCCCCCTTCCCCGGTCACCTCCCCCTTCCCCCCGGCCCACCCCTCCCTGCACCTCCCTCTCCCTTCTTCGGCCCCCTTCCCTCCCTCCTCCATCCCCCTCCCCCGGCCACCTCCCCTCCCTCCCCTATGCCTCCTCCCCCCGTCTCCTCCCTCCTTCTACCTCCTCTGGCTCTCCCTGATCAGCCTTGTCTTTCTCCCCGTAACTAATATTTTTATCAAATAATTTTATTTTTTTCGCGTTATGTCCTTATTGCCGTTGTTTGGACCAAATGAAATGCTCTCTTTTTCTTCTACCTTTTTTTCTTAGCATAAAGAAAGACATTACATATTACATATTTTAGCAGTTTTAACCTTCAAACCTAAATGCAAACCCATGAACAAGAAAGTTTTAGCATAGCTTGTAGGGATAATAATGGGTTAGGGCTGGCCCTTGGAGCCTTATGCCCGGCCTGAAAAAAGCCCGACACCGACCCTAGCCCTTAAGGAGCTCTGTTTTAGATCCTACTTATGAGTTAATATCAATTTTCCTCATTTTCTAAATACTCTTACTATTACACTACAAATTAGTATTTTTTTATGATTTTCAAATTTTAGAAGTCATCTTTATTTTAGAAAACATAGGCTTTAAGACAAATAAATCTGAAAAAATACGAATGTTTTCTTATTTTTCTTTAACTTTTTATAGCATTAGGGCCTAAATGGAGGCCCGAGGGCCGACCCCAAAGCTTTAGGACCAAGGCAGGGGCCGGTTGAATTAAGGTCAAGGGTCGACATTTGGGCTAGATTTAAAACACATAACATTTTGGTTCTGAGTCTGGGGCCTACCCTAGGCCCGATCTGACCCCGTATCATCCTTAATTGCTTGTGGCTTCTTAGGGAGGTAATAAATCTAAAGATAAGATCTATACAAGACCCAAAACTGAGAAGCCTACTTAGTGTTGCTATAAAGTTTTTGTTGTTATTATTTTTTGCAGCTAAGTCACTTAAGATTGGTGCTTATTTGAGATTACTTAGACTTTGATGAGATTGGTGCTTATTTGAAATTACTTAGAATTTGATGAGATTGGTAGAGATGTATAAATATTCATTATTGAGATGCATATATGTTTGCATGGATGTAGCGCATAAGCTGTAGTTTTTCAAAAAAAAAAAGTCTGCAAATTGCATCAAATATTGTATTTTTGACACAATTATAGGACAATGATTGAGTTGAAAATATCAAAATTGACACAATTCGTCATAAAATTGTGTCGAATGTTAAAATTCGACGCAAGTTGATGACACAGATTTTATTTTCATATAAAAAATTTCAACTTTCTCATAACTCTAAGATAGGGCCAGACAACATTTTGTGTCAAAATTAAATATTCGAAGCAATTTTCATATAATTGCGTCGAATTTTTAAATTCGATGCAAGTTGATGGCACAGATTTCATTTTTATACAAAAAAATTTCAACTTTCCCATAAATTTTGGATCGGGCCAGACAATAATTTGTGCCAAAAACATATTTTTGACACAATTTTAGGACTTTTAAAATAAATATTTTAATTTTACGTCAAATTTTCAACGCAAAAATAAAAATTGCGTCGGAAAGTCGAAGAAATATGTAAATTTATCGAAAAAAAAAGAAACATTGCGTCGAAAATCTGACGCAATATTTCACTTTGCATCGAATTTTCTACGCAATAGTCGAGGTGTTTTGCATCGAATATTTTCAATGCAAAACAAAACTTTTCGACGCAAAATGCCTATATTCGATGCAAATTTTTGACGCAATTTGATAGATTTTTTTAGTAGTGAGACTTGATTTAAATCAACTCTCTGAGTCAGTATTAGTTCTCATGCCTATCATTCTTGAGCTCAAATCAACCCATCACAATCCATTGTTAGATCAAGATGTTGAACAATATAACTCCGAGGTGGTTTACCGAAATTGGTAATTTAACTTGGATGAATGTCATGATAGGATCTTGCATGATCCTATTAAATTTGGGGGTTATAACAATATTAATGTGTTAGAGGTCGAAAGGTGAGTTTCTGTGAACTCCACATCTTTGAATTGGGTAGCAATGTTTGGACTAATCTGACCGCCACCAGAACCACCACCTTGAGGCGATATCTTTTCTTTCCTTTCTTTTTCATGATATATATACATTTCATTCATACATTGAGGATAATTCTTGAGATAGGTGTGGGGGAGGGTTTCACTAACATAGATTTTCTTTTCTTCCTTTTGTATAAATTATATAAAAAAAATTTAATTTTTGACGCAATTTTAGGACCTTTAAAATAATTTTTTTAATTTTGCATCGAACTTTCGATGCAAAAATAAAATTGCGTAAAAAATTTGAATCAATATGTAAATTTACAAAAATAAAAAATATTGCGTCAAATATCCACCGCAATATTTCACTTTGCGTCGAGATGTTTTGCGTCGAATATTTTCGACACAAAAATTCGACGCAAAACAAAAATTTTTGACGCAAAAATGCCTATATTCGACACAAATTTTTGACACAATTTAACAGACTTTTTAGTAGTGAGACTTGATTTAAATCAACTCCCTGAGTTAGTATTGGTTCTCGTACATATCATTCTTGAGCCCAAATTAACTAATCACATTTTATTGTTGGATCAAGGTGTTGAACAATATAACTTCGAGATGATTTACCAAGATTGGTCATTTAACTGGGATGAATGTCATGATAGGATCTTGCATGATCCTATTAAATTGGGAGTTATAACAATGTTAATGGGTTAGAGGTCGAAGGTGAGTTTCTGTGAACTCTACATTCTTTAGATTGGGTAGCAAAGTTTGGACCAATCCGACTGCCATCGGAACCACCACCTTGACGTGATATCTTTCCTTCCCTTCTCTTTTTCATGCATATATACATTTCATTCATACATTGAGAATAATTTATGAGATAGCCGTGGGGGAGAGTTTCACTGACATAGATTTTCTTTTCTTCCTTTTGTGTAAATTATATAAAAAATTTAAAATTTTTTTGAAAAGGGAAACAATATTTTGACCTATTTTTATAAAAAATAAGATGATTTTAAGAATTAGGAGAATCATAATTAGAATTTCTAAATACTTAGTCGAAATAATATTACTTGCTTGATTCTTAAGTTTGGAAGAAAAAATTGAAAAAGTAATTTAGCCTTGATTTTCACCTTGATGAAATATGCATTATATACTTACACACTTGAAATTCAAATAAAGACTCTTGTGTCTTATAATAAATAAATAAATATTATATATATCCACTGATTAAGCTGGGTATTTATGCCTCATAAATCTTAAGTATTTACGCCTAAAAGTGGTTAATATCCCCAATTAAATCCTTTAGTTTTGCAGCCTGATTTACTTGAGTCCTTAAGTCCAAGGAGTGTTTCATCACCTGGTGCCAAAGACCGCCCGGTTTTGGAGTCACCATCTTAAGGCTTGTTAAATGGGTGAATGAGAAAGCCTGGTAAAACTAAGAGATATAACTGCCATAAAAAAGAAAAAATAAAAAATATCTATATAATAAGGCATAAGGGTTAAAGTTGAAAAATCTTAAGTCAAATATTTACAGTCACAAGGTGCATATGATTTAGGGTAAAATTATAAATCAGATGAGAAATACAGTTTGAATCCTTACCTTAATTGATTACAAGTTTTTACATAGAGACTAGGTTAGAAATGATTAGTTTGATGATCCTATAACTTATAGATCACTTAAAGTTTTGTAATAATTCTTCAAATATTCTTTTCTCTTTCAAAATTTGTTTTCAAAAACACTAACACTTTGTTTTTTCTTTTTTTATCAATTTTGTGAGTATAATTCACTGAAAACTCTTAAAAGACTAAAACTCCTCCTCCATGAGAAACTAGAGATTTAGAGGCTTGAAACACATGCTCAGTGTATTTGTGTGAGCTGCGAAAGTGTCTTACTCTTAGTATTTGTTTTCCTGTTTTGCTCGAGGACAATCAAAAAATAGGTGTATGGTATGATTGTTCACTAGTATTGTATATTTATTGTCTCATTCCTATATTTATTTTATAACAAACTATGCTATTTAATATTCTTTTTGTTTAATGGTATGCATGCTTTTATTTCTTAGAGAAGGAGAAGAATTGGGTCCAAAAAGTGTATTTAGTTCAGATTTAAATGGATTTAATTCACAATTGAGGATTGAGGCATATATTCTGAAGATCCCAATGCCTAAACAACAAATCTAGCTAAAGGATATGGGATAATAGAGAAAAGGGATCCTCACACTCAAGGATCTAGCCCAACAACCAGATCTGGTCCTTGAGCCAGCAATTTGATCCCATCCTCTCATGTTTTCTCCCCACTCTATTTCTCATATAAATACCACCAAATACAGAAGGTAAATGGCAAAGAGAGAGCTTAGGCTAGGGTTTTACTTTTAGTTTAATGTAGATTTTTCTTTACTTTTCTTTTTAAATGTAATTTTTTGTTTACTCGTAACTTAGGTTAGAGAGAGATTCATGTTAGAGAGAGAGAGAGAGTTGAATTGAGAGTGACACCGATGTAATTTCTCTCCTTTCTTTCATTGTTTCCTTATTAAATCTAAGTTTACCTTTATATTATTCTTTTGTATTCTTTTCTTTATGGCTTTATTTCTATTAACCTTCTAGTCAATTTTCTTCTCGTTTGATTTCATACATATGAATCTAATAGCGTTGGAATAGCCTTGTCATTGCAAGTGCCACCGATAGCTGATGATGATGGATTCTTATTCTTAAGCATGTATCATTTCTTACTTACTCTTCGAGTTTTGATGATGTAATGTGGAAGAGAACTGGATTTACTCTTATGGACTATGCAGTGATCGCCTCCAACTCAAGGTAAACTGTCACTGACGAACCAAGTTACAACAATCATCCGAAGAGATAAGTTCACTATTTGGAACACTTAATAGAATTTAGCCATGATCTTTCTTTTCTTTAATTTCTTTTTTTGAAACCATCTTAAAAACCACAATATTTTGTTCTTTAATTCTAATTCTATTTATACTCTTCCAACTAACTTAGTTTTCTTTTCATTCTCTTTTCAAAACAAAGAAGAACTTTTTAACTAATTATAGTGATTTAAAATGATACTGAAAAACTTGCATCGTATCCCTCCTTATGGATCAGGTCCTGCTTAGCCACTTTGCTATTGTGGTAGAATTGAGAAAGGTAGAGCGTATTCTTAAACTACTAATTTTAAATATTATATTTCTGTGCATTGCTTTCACCTCGCTGACGAAGCTAACGAACTATGTGCGTTTGGCAAAGCTAACTCTTCTGCAAGTGAAGCAAGCTAAATATTGCTTTGTAGAGCCAAAATAGCTTCGCCTAGCGAAGCAAACTTACATAGCGAAGCTAAAATAACTTCACTTAGAGCCAAAAGAAAAGCCTTTAAGGCTAAGTCAAAGGCTTCAACCCAAGTGGGTTATTCTCTAGTCTTCTCAACTTTCTATATTGGATTAGTTAGGTCCAGTCAACCAGACTTAAGGACTACTTGAGCAATAAGCGGAAGCTCCGCTCTGAGAAACTAGTTTACATTTTGCCATCCCAGTGCAATAAGTGGGATGCCAACTGGTGACAGTACATTCTGCTCACTATTGTTTGGGGTCAATGTCACAACATCTCCTCAAAGTCAATAATCAGTTTTTAACTAATTATCAGTTCAATCTTCCAAGAGACCCATGTCTCAAAAGAAGCAAACACCAAAGATGTTGACCTTGTGGCCGCCTTTGTAAATATGATAGGCAGAGTTAGGGATCTATTACGTTCCCGACGATGGAAACAAGGGGCTAGTCCTCATTCTTTTAGTTCTCCAGACTTTGATTACTGCTTCGGCCTAGGTCAAGTTCTGGCTGAACAAGAGGGTGTCTTCTGAGGTACTCACTCTAGGGTAGCAATACCTTTAATTACGAGCAACCCTCTTCATCAAGAGATGATATATCGCCGGAACCATTAAGACACCTGTTTCAATGGTCGGGTGATGAAGCAAAAGATAGTGGCTACGCTTCCTCCACCACCATCCGCTCTGTGCAAACAGGGTTCGTGTTGGCCAATATGGCTAATAGCAATAACGATGATGATCTTTATCACCGCTTGGAAGCTCAGGAGGAGACTACAAAGGCTCAACAATTTGCTCTCGAAAATATTCAGCGTCTGTTCGGACAGATCATTTCAGCACAAAATGAGGGTAACAACAACAACTGTCAAAATGATGGTAATCATCAAAATGATGACGATCATACTAACGGTGAGGGGTTCACAACAATGAGTAGCCACCTCCTCCACCACCCCCAAGTGGATCTTCTTCAGTTGATGCCGACGGCATCTTAGTTCAGCTAGTATCCTTAGTCCAATGGGATGAACTGAGGAAAGTATGAGCAATCCGTCTTTACCCGTTGGAATGAGATTCAGTCTCATATCCACCAAAGTTTAAGCCACCAATGTTGTACTTGTATGGTAGCAAGAGCTGGCTAAATCAACATATTTATTACTTCTGATCACAAATCAATAATGTAGTAGATAACTATGCTATCATGGCCGGATTATTCGTCAGCACCCTCAAGGGGGTAGCCTTTGACTGATTTAGGAGCCTTCCCAATGGCTCTATCAAATCTTGTCTTGACCTGAAAATTCGGTTCCTCTCTCGATTTTAAGAGGATGATACCGAAGTGACCATAGATAACTCCTCTCGACTGTTCAGAAAGGAGGAGAATCTGTACGGAATTATATAGAGAGATTTCATAGCCTTTCTCTTTTATGCCCTGCAGGTATGTCATTGCCTATGTTGCTGCAAACATGTAGGCACAACTTTCTCAACAAAATGAAAGTTCATATGAGAACCGTCAAGGCTCACACGTGGAAAGAGCTTGAATAAGCTGAAATAGCTAAGAAATTGGATAAGAAGTTTGAACCCTTTGTTCCCAAGAACAGATGGGGAGTCAATAATAAGGGCGTGATACAACTCAATCTTCCCAGTTCAAAGGGAAAGAGACAATGGATGTAGAACTGTCTGGAGAAGCTCTGCCGAAGCAGAAAAAGGGTAATTCCAACAACAACTCGGAGTTCAAATTTCCTCAGAAACAATATTTCTTCAAGGATGAGTAGGTGGTGATAATTTTCATTTGCTCAACAAAGGTAACAAGCTCAAGTTACCCGAAGTTTGATGCCCCGATGAAGTGGCACATACAAATGATCCCAACTATTGTCTTTTTCATAGGATAGTTCACCATCCTACCAGCAGATGCTTCATCTTTAAGGACAAGATCCAAGCACTGGTCGACGCTGGTGTTCTGATGCTAGAATCAGAACGAAAGGTCAATACCAACATGATGACTCTCATTTTCGAGAATTTTCTGAAGGTATCTGTTCAAGATGGACTAACCCCTATCCCTGAAGGGAGACTGAAAGTCACTAATCCATTGGCAGCAGAAGGCTATGGGCCTCGTTTCATTGACAACCAAATATGGAGATCATGTGGGTATACACAGATATTGTCAATGATGAGCAATGAGAGTCAACTTGACCCAAGCTCAAGGGAAAATCATGCAATGTCATCTCTCTTGCACAGGAAGACGACGTAGCAATAATGACTTCGCTCAGTAGCTCTGGAGAAGAGGATTTCACTTTAGCGGTACAAAATACGGTATGAAAGATAGTATTTGCTACAGTACGAACAGACTCCTGACAAAACACAACAACCAACAATGCCACTGGACAAAAAGAAGCAAAAGGAAGTCCTGTTGACAAAGCCTTAAAGAACCTTTCTTAAGGACTCAATACCCCATTCCGCTTTGATATATTGGCACAACTTGCCAATATCTACCTCGTATCACTCTACACGAGCTACTTTACCTTTTGAAGGAAACTAGAGAGGCACTTAGAGATGCACTTGCTGATTCAAAATATTTTCTGACACAAATGCCATCAATCCCTACTAATGATAATGAGGCTCCATGTCCCCAATGTCATTTGGCATTGCAGCAAGTGTCGTGCATTACTTTAAATTATGAGGACATGCTCCTTAAGGATAATCAGCATGATAGACCCTGTATTACACAGGATATATTAGCTTAGCCTGCATTGAAAGGACTCAAGTTGACCCGAGGTCTGTTTTCAGCATCATCCCTAGGAGATTGCTTCACTTTCTTGGAATTCCTGTGAACAAATTATTGATAACGACTACTATCATCTATGATTTTAACGCCAAAAGTAGTCACCCTCTGGGGAAGATCCGTCTTCGATGTCAGATAGGAGACCTGAAGACAAAAGTGATGTGTTATGTGATCGATGTTGACATTGTATCCCGAAAAATTTGAAAGAGCACCATAAATTTTTTTAATTGATTACAAAGAAGATTACAACGGATCAAAATTCAATTACAGAAGAGGAAAAATGGTCGAATCTCCTCTTTATTTATTGCCAGGTTCTTAATGTAGCGGGGGAGAGTGAATCTTGTTCCTTGTTGGCGAGCTGAACCAGAAGCTTGATCTTCGGATCTTCTTACTCTCATTGAAAGCAAACTGATAAAGTATAAAATCTTAATCAGTGGCTAAAATCTCAAAGAGATTAAACTTAAACTCAGCAAGTTGTACAAAATCCTCTCTTTTTCCTCTCCTAACACTCTTCCATACAATGTGTGGTCAGCTGCCTTGTGCTCAGCTTTAGCCTTCTATGATTATCCAGCTTCAAAAGTCAAGCACCAAGCATAACTCTTTGCCCTTAACCTCTAGGAGGCATATCCTCTAGCTATTCATTGGTATTTATAAAGAATTTTAGGGTGTAACTGACTTCTTAAATTCCTTCATTAATGGAGATTAATCCCTCATTAAGTAGTGAAAAGTGGGTGTAACTGACCCACTTTGTGGCTTTCAGTTACAGTAGAAACGTAGGTCTCACATTGGACGTGAACCTCACTATATCACTGAAACGCGAAACTCACAGGCTCATGCGACCCTCACGTTTGGAGTTAAAATATGACTTTCGCGTTTTGACAAAGGACACAAGGTCCGCATCTGAGGTTGGAGTGCGACCTCCGTATGTGACAAGGATGCATGGCCCGCGTCTATGGTTGGAACACGACCTTCGTGTTTGACAAAGGACGCGAGGTCCACGTCCGAGGTTGAAATGTGACCCTCGCATTTGGAGTTGAAATGCAACCTCCGCATTTTGGTGCAGGACGCGAGGTCCACGTCTAAGTTTGGGAACGCGACCTCCGCATTTGTGAGGTCCACATCTGAGGCATAGCTTTTAGTAATTTTTAGACAACCTATAGAATCCCCTCTAAAGTTTTTGAAACTCCACAGGTGACTGGAATAGATTTCGAAATACTTTATGTTGCCTTGGGCTTTGACTTGCTTTTCGATCTACTATTGAACTGGTTGAGTTATTAACTTTTTCTTCCAATGTACTGTTAAACTGCTTGCAAAAGTCATAGCAAGTCTATTGCATCTATTTTTCTTTCTGTTTGAAATATCAGATGACCAAAGCGATGAGTTTTGATTGCCAGAGGTAATGGTTAACTTAGCAATTGAGCTTTGGATAACTTCGCTGGGGAAGCTGAATAGGAAAGGAAGCGTCAGAGATGTGTTGTTAACTTGACAGAGACTTGTTTTGTGTGCTAAAGGTAACGATTAACTTAGCACTAAAAGTTCTCATTTTCACTGAAAAAATCTTGGAGATAACTGTTAGAGGTGTAATATTAACATAACAGGGATGTGTACTAAAGGTGTAATGTTAACTTAGCACTGAAGGATCTCGTTTTCATTGAGAAAATTGAGGAGATCACTATCATAGGGGTAATGTTAACTTAATAGTAAGATGAGTGCTAGAGCTGTAGTGTTAACTTAGCCCTGAAAGTTTCATATTCTTTTGAGAAAATCGAGGAGATGGCTATTAGAGGTGTGATATTAACATAACAGGGATATGTGATAGAGATAACAATTAACTTAGCACTGAAAGATCTCATTTTCACTGAGAAAAATTGAGATCACTGTCATAGGTGAATGTTAACTTAACAGTGAGATGGATTTGCGATTTAAGCAAATTGAATTGTTAAAAGTGTGATGTTAACTTGACAGGGATTTGTCTTATGATTTGAGCAAGTTTGGTCAAAGGTGTGGTGTTAACTTGATCAGAATTTGTCTTGCGATTTGAGCAAGTTTGCTCAAAGGTGTGGTGTTAACTTGACCGGGATTTGTCTTAGTTTTGAGCAAGTTTGATCAGAGGTGTGTAGTTAACTTGACCAGGATTTATCTTTCATTTTGAGCAAGTTTGATTAGAGGTGTGATGTTAACTTGACCGGAATTTGTCTTGCGATTTGAGCAAGTTTGGTCAAAGGTGTGATGTTAACTTGATCGGGATTTGTCTTGCGATTTGAGCAAGTTTAGTAGACTTGTCATTCTATTGAAGAGAATTAACAACTGAAAGTTATACCCGTTGGGGATATATTGAAGTCTTGCTGTTAGAGGTGTAATGTTAGCGTGACATGTTTGATCTGTAATTTATTTCACTGGGAAAATTAATACAGATTTTATAAGACCTACCATTCCATGGAAGGGAATTGATAAGAGATTTTGGTGAAATTGGTGGGTTAACTCCCCTAGGATTTTTTTACAAACCGTCAGCTATTAATGAATTTGATATGCCTTTATCAACTACCATTTGAGTTGGGCTAGCCATGCTATTCCCCTCAGCATGATGAGTTGTCGAGGATTTTGTGTTGAACTTAAAACCCAATGTGTTCCTCTATCCTTTAGCCGTCAGAGGTATTGGATTATTGTTCCATAGATAACTTCTAAAATCTTACTGGAGATTAAAGAAGTATAAACTCCGTGGGGAATTCACCCAAAAATTGGCATTCCCTATGAGTACTTATTTGATTAGAGGTATGGCGTTAACTTTATCATGAATAGTACTTTTTTTGTTTGGAGTAGTTCATGTTGTACTTCCAGGGTTTTTTTATTCTATGGGGATGACAAACACAGATAGTCTTTGACATTATACCGATAGAATATTTAGACTGTTCAGAGGTAACTGTTGAACGTGACAGTCGTAGAACTCAGCTCATCTCGTTGCCCAATAAATTCAATGCTACATGCTCTTGTAATCTTCCTTACTTTTACAACTTTGCCTTCTGCTTGTTCGTCTTATAAGACTAGTTGCTTTTAGGTGCGACTTTGAGTTACTCTTATTTGAGTTGGGAGTTTAGTTTGCAGGTTGTGGCGATAAGTCTCTATCAGTGTAGATTGTGTCATGTCAGTTAGACATTGAAGCACCATCTCTGAAATCTCTCCACAAACGCTTTAATTGACTCTCTTTTCTTTTGCATTGTAGCAAGGAGAGTTGACACAGATAACTTGGTATCAACGTCGAAGAATCGCGTCAGAAAGAGCTTCTCGAGGTCGACCCATTTCTTGATAGAACCGATAGGAAGCTTCATGAACCATTCAAAGGTAGCCCCCTTGAGGGTGCCGATGAATAAATGAGCCAGAATGGCATTATTTGATACTACATTCTCCATTTGAGATTTGAAGTAGTATATATGTTGGTTTGGGGAACCTTTGTTATCGAAGGCGTCCAGATTCGATACCTTGAACCTGGGAGGATAGGGAGATGAATCTCACTCGATCAGGTATAGTCTGACCATCCCTACTTCTTAAGATTACTTTGATATATGATTGATTGAAGCTTAAACTTGAACATAAAATACAAAACTTTAGAACTTCAACATGGAGATGTGCAAGTGCTCAATTCTACCGCGATAGCAAGTGGTTATGCGGGTCGTGATCCACAAGGAGGGTTAGCGATAGAAGCGTTCAAGGTTTGTATTAAAATCTTTGTGAAGAAAAACGAAGGTTCTTCTTTGTTTTAAGAAATGAAAATGAAAAACGAGTTGAGTTAAAGTTAAAAAGAAAACGATAGATGGAGAAGGTGGAGAAAATCAGAAAATGACTATGTACAAATGAATTGAAAAAGAAGGAAAAAGATTTGGAAGATGTGGTGATCTATACTAAAGAAATAAAAGAAAAGAAAGAAGGATAAAGAAGTACTCATCTAGTTTGGTTGATGACTTACCTGGAACCATTGCATGTTCTACCTTGCTTCGGAGGCGTTCAACGCATAAGCCATATGATCGAGCTCAGTCCCCATTCGCATTATATCATCAAGACGAACAAGAATGAAGTGATACGGATCTTGAGGAGGAGAACGTCATAATGAATCATCGTTGGTACTCACAAAAACGTTGTTGTACTTATGCTTCTGGATTCACTTGCATGCTCAACAAAACCAAAAGAGGTAAAGTAGAAAGAGGAAGAAGAAAACAAAAGAAAAGACGAACATAAAAAGATTACCTTTTATTACTTGCAGAAACGATGAAAGAAAGGAGGAGGGTACATCGGTGTCACTCCCAACATAAGCCTCTCTCTCTTACTTACATGAATCTCAATCTAACCTAAGCTTACATACAAATTAAAATTACATAAAAAGAAAACAAAAACCTAAACTACAAAGAATGAAAACTAGACTAAATCCTATCTCTGCATGGTCGTCCACTTTTCAGTACAAATACTGCCCTTTTATAGGCAAAAACCCAACCTACAGGATCCTATGAAGATAGGGGGAGCAAACGCTCCCCCTAACTCTCTAACCAAGCCGCAGAAACGGGGCTTTGGCCGCGTTTCCGCGGCCAGGGTGTGGCCAGGTGGCCACACCCTGTTAGTGGAGCTTCCCGGCTTCTCGTTCTGGCTTTATCTTCAGTTGGATTTCTCGTTTAGGTCCGGGATTTTGACGAAATGGCCTTTGATCTTTACTTCAACCGATCGATTCTGGGAGGATTCTTCTCAATCGGTTTTCAACCTCTTGATTTTGCCCTGATTTACTGAGTTCGAATTAATTCTGATTTAATTCAGAATTTGGCTGGCTTTTGGGCTCATTTCTCTTCACTCTCCTTTAGGAATGTGCCTGCAAATAAATTAAACATTTAATTAGGACAATGTAAAGTTTATTCTATAATAAGTATGGAAATATGATAATAAATGTGCAACATTAGTGACAATCACACCCCCATACCTATCTTTTGCTCGTCCTCGAGCAAAACAACTAAACTATACTAAGGATTATTAGACCACTTTTGCAGGTCACGCGATTGCACTGAGCATGTGTAACAAGCCGTTAAACCTCTAGGTTTCCCCTAGATGACGAGTTTTGTCTCGTGAGGGTTTTCAGTAGATTACACCCACAAAATCCATAAAGAAAGAGAAACAAAGAATTAGTATTTTTGAAAAGCATTTTGAAAGAGAAAAATATTTGAAATATAATTGTATGATTTTTAAGTAATCTATAAGTTATAGGAAAACTGAAATTTTCATTCCTAAACTTAGTCTCTATTCAAAAATTTGTTAACAATCAAAGTAAGGAGTCAACTTGTACTTCTCATTTAGTCTATTACTTTACCCTAAGTCATATGCACCTTGTGATTGTGAAAATTTTGACTAAGGGTTCTTTAACTCTAACTCTTATGCCTCATTTATATGTATATGTGTGTGTGTGTGTATATATATATATATTGTGGTATTATTCCTTAGTTCTATTAGGCTTTCTAATCTGCCCATGTAACGAGCCTTTAATCGATGACTCCCAAACCAAACGGTCTTAGGGCATCAGGTGAGAAAACACCCCAAGGACTTAAGGACTCGAGCAAACAAGGCCACAAAACTAAGGGTTTTATTATTTTAACCCCTTTTAGGCATGAATACTTATGCTTTATTAGGCACAAATACCCAGCTTAATCGGAAGATTTTTATATATATTTTTTCTCAAACTTATCTAATCATCTTTCGCATAAATACTAAGGCTTGCTTAGGCCAAAGTACCTAGCTAATCAGTAATTAGATTCGTTCATATTTTTTTCTTTTTTTTTATTTTTATATATAAGGCATAAGAATCTTTGTTTTTGAACCCTAAGTGTGTAAGTGTATGAAGTGTGCATATTTCATCAAGGTAAAGATCAAGACTAAATTACTTTGACAAATTTTCTTCCTATCCTTAAAAATCAAACAAATAATCTTATTTTGACCAAGTATAAGAAATCCTAATTTTGATTTTCCTATTCCTTAAAATTGACTTAATTTCTTACAAAAAATGTGTCAAAATATTGTTTCTATTTTCAAAAAGTTTTTAAAGTAAAGAAAATGTTATTTTTTTATTTTTATTTTTATTTTTATTTTTATTAAAAAGAAAAACCTAAGTTATGTTAGAACCCTCCCCCACACCTATCTCATGCATTGTCCTCAATGTATGAATTAATGCATAGATGCATGAAAAAGAAAGGGAAGGAAAATGTTACCTTAAAGTGGTGGTTCCGGTGGTGGTCTGATTGGTCCACGAAATGCGGCCCAATCGACTTTTCGTGGGGTTCGGAGGCACCCACCAGAAATCTCTTTAATATAACCCATTAAAATGATATATGCATGAATGATTTTTATTAAATATTTAACCTCATCTAATTTCTAAATTTCATAATTAATTTCGGAGTCAAATTTGTCAACCGCCTTGTCCGAAAATGGAGTGTCAAAAGATAGAATGATTGACTTGGACAAAGGAAGTACTGGAACTAATACCAACTCTGGAAGGTGACTTAAGTCAAGTAAAGGTTCAGGAGTCGAGATTGGTTCAAGAAGCGGGTCTAAGTCAAGAAGTTGAAACTCAAGTCTACAGTTATTTTCCAATAATGGAATGTGACTTAATATTGGTTCAAGAATGATAGTTGTGGGAATCAAAACTGACTCTAAAATATTACTCAAGTCGGGTAATAAAACAGGAGTCAATATTGATTCGAAAATTTGAACTGGATCACAGATTTGAGAATCTAGGTCACATTTCTCATTGAGTTCAAATTCGTAAAAATGAGAACTTGCCAATTTGTCAATAGGACTTTCAAAAGTGTAAAATTGGTCAAGTTCAATATGATCATCAAAGATGGGTGATTCAATTTCATGATGATTGGCACAGGATCCAATGTTGACTCGGGAAAAAGATTGAAATCAGGTGAAGATACCGGAGTCATTATTGAATCAGGAAGTAGAATTGAATCACTAAGTTGAGATTCAGGATCATATTCATTCTCAAGTTCTATTTCAAGAAAGGAATAACTTGCCAAACTGTCAATATCATTTTCAAAATTTGGAGTTTGGGCAAGTTCAAATGATTGTTCTGAAATGGAACCTTGATTTCTAAAATAACATGACTCTTCGGCTCTAATAGAATGGTTAACGACATCAGAACTGGTCAAACGGTGAGAACGTAGAGATTGGACCATCATATCTATGTCATGATTACGAGCGTTTTGAGCCTGAGTCATAGCTTCAAGCATCTTTTCATAATTGATGGGTTCATCGTCTTGTTGAAAAGATGACGTGTTGTTTTAGAATTGGTGGTGAAATTATGAGTCCATCAGATTTTGTGATTTTTGTTTGGACTCACGCATACTCATTTCCAAGATTGATGGTCTTCTATTTTGGACTGGTGGAGCTGAGTATGAATCTTGAAAATATTGTGGACAAGGTGGATAAGGAGGACAAGTTGGTTGAAAATTGGACTCGGAGGAGGTGAATCCCCATTGACTCTGTGAAGAGTTGAAATTATCATGGAAATTATGGTTATAAGATTGGGGACATGGGTTATATTGATTCGGATAAGACCAATCCAGCACACTAGGTTGGTTAAAGTTATGATATGCCGGGTTGGTAATATCCGAAAATAAGATCGGTGTGTAATATGGATTACTATTAAAATTGAAAAAATTGTTATTATAATCCATATCACACAATAGAATACAAACAAAGAAACAAACAAATAAGCAAACAAAATAAAAAGAAAAAAATTCTAAACTAAGTTAAGGTAGACCTATGACCTAGACGACTCCTAACTGGTTAGACTGTCCACAGGAGGTATAATGCAGACTCTGATCACAAGCTAATCAGCCAGGTCAGGGCAAGATTGGTGGGAGGTTTTCCGTCAAAGACGTTCCTTAATTAAATAACCACCAATCTTCGGGCTTTCGGCCTTTAATTCCCTTCCTAGACACTGATTTGACAGGAGTCAAATTCCAACACCTTTCCCCCTTAGGATAATCTCCTAATTGAGTCCGAGATGTCCCTAGGGCCAACGTCTACTCATTTTTAGTTAGGCTTGAGTTAGTGAGTGCTTGGAATCTGATTTTTGGGCCAAGGAAGGGTAATTAAATCCCCACCTTATCTTGTTATGGGGTGGTGCCCTTAAGATCAGTTTGTGCAGGTGCACAAGATATGCAAATAAGATTCACTCAAAGCGATGTAAATCAACCAAGAGATGAGTCCTATTCTAAATGCAATGCGAACGTACCTTGCTCCAGCACTCTTCAACAGTAAAGAAAATAAATTGAAAAGACACGTGCCTAAAATGCAAACGTCTAATCAATTTTTTTAACTTTTTCAACAAATGTTTTACTGTTGATTTATTAGCAGGCTTTTGGTGATGGCATATAAGAAATAAAGTTGCAGAAAAATAGAACTTTGCAAAGCAAGCAGCCCTGCAAAAAAAAAATCAGTCAGTAGTGAACTCTTCCTTGCCGCGGAAACGCGGCTAAAGCCGAGCAAACGCGGGAATTCAGAGGGTACTTGGTCTCTGTTTTCTGGAACAGAGGCCCAAGACCACTTATATGTCACTGCAATCTTTCTTTCCTGCTTTTCTTGCCCTATAACCTGCAACAGAGAAGAAAAATTCGTTTTAGTTATAAAAATTCAATAAAAACCAGATTTCAATAAAAACCATTACCCTCCCCGGCAACGGCGCCAAAATTTTGATTGAAGCTTAAACCTGCACATAAAATACAAAACTTTAGAACTTCAACATGGAGATGTGCAAGTGCTCAATTCTACCGCGATAGCAAGTGGCTATGCGGGTCGTGATCCACAAGGAAGGTTAGCGATAGAAGCGTTCAAGGTTTGTATTGAAATTTTTGTGAAGAAAAACGAAGGTTCTTCTTTGTTTTAAGAAATGAAAATGAAAAACGAGTTGAGTTAAAGTTAAAAAGAAAACGATAGATGGAGAAGGTGAAGAAAATCAGAAAATGACTATGTACAAATGAATTGAAAAAGAAGGAAAAAGATTTGGAAGATGTGGTGATCTATACTAAAGAAATAAAAGAAAAGAAAGAAGGTTAAAGAAGTACTCACCTAGTTTGGTTGATGACTTACCTGGAACCATTGCATGTTCTACCTAGCTTCGGAGGCATTCAACGCATAAGCCATATGATCGAGCTCAGTCCCATTCGCATTATATCATCAAGACGAATAAGAATGAAGTGATATGGATCTTGAGGAGGAGAACGTCATAATGAATCATCGTTGGCACTCACAAAAACGTTGTTGTACTTATGCTTCTGGATTCACTTGCATGCTCAACAAAACCAAAAGAGGTAAAGTAGAAAGAGGAAGAAGAAAACAAAAGAAAAGACGAACATAAAAAGATTACCTTTTATTACTTGCAGAAACGATAGAAGAAAGGAGGAGGGTACATCGGTGTCACTCTCAACATAAGCCTCTCTCTTACTTACATGAATCTCAATCTAATCTAAGCTTACATACAAATTAAAATTACATAAAAAGAAAACAAAACCTAAACTATAAAGAATGAAAACTAGACTAAATCCTATCTCTGCATGGTCGTCCACTTTTCAGTACAAATACTGCCCTTTTATAGGCAAAAACCCAACCAACAAGATCCTATGAAGATAGGGGGAGAAAACGCTCCCCCTAACTCTCTAACCAATCCGCGAAAACGCGGCTTTCGCCGCGTTTCCGCGGCCAGGGTGTGGCCAGGTGGCCACACCCTGTTGGTGGAGCTTCCTGGCTTTATCTTCAGCTGGATTTCTCGTTTAGGTTCGGGATTTTGACGAAATGGCCTTTGATCTTTGCTTCAACCGATCGATTCTGGGAGGATTCTTCTCAACCGGTTTTCAACCTCTTGATTTTGTCCTGATTTACTGAGTTCGAATTAATTCTGATTTAATTCAGAATTTGGTGGGCTTTTGGGCTCATTTCTCTTCACTCTCCTTTAGGAATAGGCCTGCAAATAAATTAAACATTTAATTAGGATAATACAAAGTTTATTCTATAATAAGTATGGAAATATGATAATAAATGTGCAACATTAGTGACCAATCAATGATAGCCTCTAGACATTTCTCAAGCTCGTTCATCTTCTTGACATGATTATCTTCAGAATTCTCTAGTTCTTTAGAAGAAGACTTAGGATTTTCATATCCAAAGTTGTTCTCATTGCCATCAGAGTTTTTAGAGGTAGAGTTTTCATCCTCCTTCTCTTTACCCTTGTTTTTGTGGGAAGAAGCTTTAGTCTTCGGACTTCTCGTCTTCTTCTTCGACTTTTTAAGTAAAAGAGCTATCATCTTCTTGAGATCATTATAGATTCTTATTAGGCTTGAAGCTTCTCGTTCTGTGCCTGTTGCACTCGAGCCTGCTCCTCAAATTTTCTGGCTGTCTCTTTTGGAATATCAACCATATATGTGAAGGTTTCTGTCTCCTTAAAAGAGTTAGATGAATGAGATCCCATGATGGCAAAGTGCTCAGCGTCCGCTTCAATTCCTCTAGCCAGCAAATTGTAGTTGATTGGGGCAACTGTTCTGGTTCGGTTCCGAGTATGTCAGTAAATTCCTTCAGGCTCGATCAATATTTTTCTCAAGCCTGAAAAACGTTCAGTATCCAACTCCTCAGAACTAAGGGCAAGTTGCTTCTCCTTAGACTTGCTTGGTCTTGGACTCACCATGTTGGAGTCAACTCTGGGTACCCAGCATCAAAGATGAGTTACTCGCAATGGCATTGGGGAGCGATTTGATGAATGCTCCTCTTTCTTGTCAAATAATCTCTCAGATCCGTCGCAGAGGTATCTGAAGAATTAGCCTCGAACTCATGGGGTGAGGGCTTCTTAGTTCAGTACTGAACTTGGCCACTAGGGGCTAAACATGAACCCCACATTTCTGAAGTGAAACACGAAAGTCGCATTTTGGCGCAGCCTCCTACTGAACGCAGGTCTCAGCTTCTGAAGAGAAACACGAAGGTCGCATTTTGACATTGTCTACTACTGAACGCGACTCTTATGTTTTAGAATTGAAATGCGAGGTTGCGTTCTGACGCGGCCTTAGATTGAATGCGGGTCTCGCATTTTTGAAGTGAAACATGAACCTCACATTTTGGCACACTTGAGATTGGATACAAACTTCATGTTTTGGCGCTGAAACGTGCAACTCATGAACGTAAGCATCACATTTTGTTGCAGAAATGCGGGGCTGAACGTGAGCTTCGCGTTTAGTGCCAACAGTACTGTCTTCAACCTCTTTTTGTTGATGGTGAACTTGACGTTTTCATCGTCGATCCACAATACATTTTGTTTGCAGGAGTTGTTGTGAACCCCCTGCAAACTGAGTTTGCTGAGCCTTGAGAGGAGTTTGGCAGTGAGATTGGCGTTCGTCACTGTGTTGGTCGTGAGCCAAGGCACTAGCCTTGTGGGTCTCTTAAGAGACATTATCGCAAACCATGTTGGCTTCATGGGAGCTTGTCAGAACCTCAAGAGAAGTTGAGCCACTTGCTTTGTCAAAAAGCATATGGGCTTCTCTTTGAGAAGTCTTACAAGAGACTTGAGAGCGAGCTGGCTTGAGACTTTGGGGCTGATAGAGCTAAAAGAGAGAAGTTATTTGAAATTCTCTTGGTCGAATTCGACAATGAGTGACTCGACCGTTGATCCGAGGAGCTTGAGGTCGCTTGTGCTATGACCTTCTCTTCAGTAGAGAAAACATTCCCCAGCGAAGTCGCCATCTTCTGTATCCCAAAAAATTTGAAAGAGCGCCGTAAAAATCTTTAATTAATTACAAAGAAGATTGCAAACGATTAAAATCTGATTACAAAAAAGGGAAAAATGGTCGAATCTCTCCTTTCTTTAATGCAAGGTTCTTGATGCAGCAGTGGAGAGTGAATCTTATTTTTCACTGCGAGCCGTACTAGAAGCTTAATCTTCGGATCTTCTTTCTCTCATTAAAAGTACACTGATAAAGTATAAAATCTTTAATCAGTGGCTAAAATTTTAAAGAGATTAAACTTGAACTCAGCAATTTATAGAGAATCCTCTCTTTTCCTCTACCAACACTCTTCCACATAATGTGTGTTCTGCAATCTTATGCTCAGCTTTAGCCGTCTATAATTATCCAGCTTCAAGACTCAAGCATCAAGCATACCTCTTTGCCCTAAACCTCCAGGATTTTGGGGCATAACTGACCCCTTAAATTACTCCATTAATGGGAATCAACCCTTCACTAAGTGGGGGAAAGTGATGTAACTGACCCACTTTGTGGCTGTCAGTTACAGCAAAAATCTGGGTCTTACATTGGACGTGGACCTCACTTTAGCATTGAAATGCAGAGCTCACAGGCTCACATGACCCTTGCATTTGGAGTTAAAACACGACCTCCACGTTTTGACAGAGGTCCATATCTGAGGTTGGAACACGACCTCCGCATTTTGAGAAATGATGCGAGGTGACCCTTGCATTTGGAGTTAAAACACGACCATCGCGTTTGACAAAGGATGTGATCGGCAAAAAGCAAGCACTAAAATAAGAGAAGGAAGTGTGGGTTGATGTTACTACTTTTGCGATTCTTCCGTAGTAGCGAAGTGGCTATACGGATCGTATCCACGAGAAGGGAGAGCGATGGAAGCTTGATGCGGCTTCAAAGTTCAAGAAGACAGAAAGTTCTTGTTTCCAAATAAAGAATTGAAAAGTGAAAACAAGTTGTTTTTAAGAATTGTTGGAAAAATGTTTTAGTGGTTTGTAAAAGTGGATTTTTTTCTTAGTCGTAAAAATGCATGGCTAACTTTCTACTAAGTGCTCCCACTAATTTCTAACTTTTGGAAGACAGCCTCACGATGGATCATAGGCGAACACAACCCTTGTGCATTGGAACTATTCACGTGAAAATCAAGTGAAAGTTCTTCCTATAACTTTGCTTTAGACGACAAAAACTCGGACATTCCCTTATCAAGATCCAATAGAAGGCGAGAATACGGGAAGACACGAGTGACTAATGGTATCGGCAAAGTTAAAAGGAAAGTCTCTAATTTACAATAACAAGCAAAGTACAAAACCCGTAGATCATCAAAAACCATTTAAGTATGAAATATAAGAAGGTAAATACTTGTAGGTAAGTTAGAGTTAGAACCCTCGTCTTAAGATGCCATATCTCTCATTTGCACAAGGCTTGTTTGACACTATTGACTCATGCGGGTTATCAATCAAGTAGTTAGAAATTAGTCGATTAGTAGTTAGTTAGCCATAAAAGTAAAAGAAACAACAAAGGAAAAGAAGTGGAGAGGAAGGGAGTTACACTACAACAAGAAACAACAAAAGGAAGAAGTAAAGAGCAATAAGTTTACACTACTACAATGAAGTAAAAGCAAAGGAAAGCACAAGTAAATTGAAAGAAGGAAGAGAAGTAGTACTTGTATTAGCTTGTCACCCTTCGAATACAACACGTACACACTCTCTCTCCTTCTCTCTAATGGGTAAAACAACAACTAGAAGAAGAACAATAACAACAACTATAAACTAAAAATAAGATTACAAAAACTTGCTAAAGCTCTGGATCTCCTCAAACTGAAGACCCCTGGGGGGTATTTATAGGCACCAGGGGAAAGGGGGCCACGTGGACGACACGTGGCCCAAAGCGCAGGCGCGCGCGCCCAAAGAGCCGCGGAAACGCGGCCTGGGCCGCGTTTCCACGGCCCTTGGATTCGTGATTTGATGCCCTGTACTGATAAAATCTTCACTCTAAAGTCAATGGCTACTTGGTAGGTCTTTAATCACCAATTAAATGGTGATTTAGGTCTTCTTCTTCATTTGCACACCATGGACCTAGGATCAAGCAAGCAAGGTTTCATTAGCAGAATTTTACATGAAATAAATATGGGAATGTGATGAAAATGATGCAAAATTAGAGACTAATCACACCCCCACACTTATTTTTTTGCTCGTCCCGAGCAAAACAAAAATAAGAAAATTATTATACCACTTTCGCAGGTGACGCGATTGCACTGAGCATGTGCAACAAGCCTTTAAACATCTAGATTTTCCCTAGAGGAGGAGTGTTGTCTCCTGAGGGTTTTCAGCAGATTGCACCCACAAAATTCAGTAAGTAAAGAAAAGAAGTTAGTTGTTAGAAAAAAAAATTTTTCATGAAAAAGAACTTTCAATTATCTAAGTAAAAATGACCGAATGATGTAAGAATTAGGTTTAACCCTCATAAGTCCTCTTATACTTTAGCCTTCATAAAAGAAGAAACTATGGTTTTTCTTTAAATTTAGAAAGGATCTTGTACTTCTAACTTATTCTTTTATTTTGCTTTAGATAGATATGCATAATGTGTAAGTGTGACGTGCTTGGGATTTTTCAACTCAACTTTAAATATCATTTAATTTTATTAATACTTACTTATTATTCTTGGTTCCATTAGGCTTTCTACTTCACTTATGTAACACATATCAAACCGATGACTCCCAACCAGATGGTCTTAGGGCACCAGGTGAAAAAACACCCTTCAGGTCAAATATGTAAGTGGAGTAGGCCACGAAATCAAGATTTATTTATACATTATTGTATATAGAATTTTTTTTGGCGTGAGTAATCATGCTTTCTTGAGGCACAATTATCCAGCTTTTTTTTTTCAGAGTTGTGTTTCTAAATCCCAAGCATGTGTGTGTGGGTTATGCATATTCTACTAAGGCTAAATAAACGGTGTGAGTTATTTTCCTTATCCCTTCTAACTTTTTAGTCAAACCAATCTTTCTTGTTTATTTAGGCAAAAATAAAGATTCATTAATAAGGTTCCCATAATTCCTACAATCTTTTGGTATTTTTATAAAGAGTATGAAATTTCTTTTCAATCTGGAGATTTTTCTCTTTTTTTTTCTTTTTTTTTTTGTGAAAGAAGAAGAAAGAATAAAAGGAAAAAGAAAAGTGTTAGCACCCCCCACCTATCTAATGCATTGTCCTCAATGAATGCATATGAAAATGCAAATGCAATAAATAGGGGGAAGAAATGATGTCACCGTCTTCGTGGACTCGAGTCGGCATAGTGCGAATAGGCTAAAGAAATGTCAAAAAGAATGTAGAAGGGTTAAGCATATAAATAATTTTTTTTTGTTATGGTTAGGTGTATGACAGGGCAAAAAGAGTCAGCACACAATCTTCCGGAGTCATAGGCTCAGTGGTCAAGAAGGGCTTCAGTCTTTGCCCATTCACATTGAATTCCATGTTGTTTTTAGGGTCTGCAATAAGCACAGCACCGTGTGGGAAAACAGTGCGCACAATGAATGGTCCCGACCAACGAGTTTTCAACTTCTCCGCGAAAATATGAAGCCTAGAGTTATACAGCAGAACCTTATCTCCCGGGGCAAAGTTTTTTCGGGTTATGATCTGGTCATGAAAAAGTTTTGTTCTGCTTTTGGTGATTCGAGCATTCTCATAGGCTTCATTCCGTATTTCCTCTAATTCTGAAATTTGTAGTTTTCTTAGCTCACCGGCCTTACTCAAATCAAAATTGAGCTGCTTAATAGCCCAGAGGGCCCGGTGTTCTAACTCTGCTGGCAGATGACAGGCTTTGCCAAACACGATTCTATAAGGAGACATCCCCGAACTGTCTTAAAAGCAGTGCGGTAAGCCCACAATGCATCATTGAGCTTAACCGACCAATCCTTTCGGTTTTATCCGACAGTCTTTTTCAGAATGAGCTTGATCTGTCGGTTGGTGATTTCGACCTGCCCATTTGTCTGGGGATGATACGGAGTAGATAACTTGTGATTGATGGAATATTTTCGCATTAGAGCTTCAAAAACTCTGTTGCAGAAATGCGATCCATTATCACTAATAATCGCTCTAGGGGTGCCAAATCGAGAGAAGATGTTCTCTTTGATAAATTTGACAACCACTTTGTTGTCATTCGTTTTAGTTGGCACAACTTCTACCCATTTAGAGACATAATCTACAGTAACCAAAATGAACTGGTTGCCGAAGGAATTGGGGAATGGCCCCATGAAATCGATACCCCAAACATCAAAATTTTCAATTTCAAGGATCGGGTTCAGGGGCATCATGTCTCTTCTTCAAATTTTCCCAATTTTCTGACAATTTGCGCATGACTTGCAAAAATGATATGAGTCTTTGAACAAAGTGGGCCAGTAGAACCCACTTTGTAGAACCTTATCTGCAGTCTTGCGGGGACCGAAGTGTCCTCTGCATGCAAGGTCATGGCAAAAGCTGAGCACACTCCTCTGTTCCTCCTCTGGTATGCATCGTCTAATAATTTGGTCGGGACAATACTTAAAAAGATACGGTTCTTCCCAGAAGAAGTATCGTACTTGGGAAAAGAAGCGGTATTGGTCTTGCTTTGTCCAGTCAGCGGGTAATTGTCCCGTGGCTAGGTAATTAATAATGTCCGCATATTAGGATTCCTTAAGGATGGCTAGGATGTGCTCGTCTGGGAAATCCTCGTTGATCGGAGCTTGGATGGTTGGTGCATTCGGAATTCGTGAGAGATGATCAACGACCACATTTTCTATACCTCGTTTATCCCGAATTTCTAAGTCAAATTCTTGAAGCAAAAGGATCCACCGAATCAGTCGGGCTTTTGCTTCCTTTTTGGTCATGAGGTATTTCAGAGCCGAGTGATCCGTAAAAATCACCGTTTTCGAACCTAACAAGTAGGGCCGGAACTTTTCTAACGCAAAGACAACGGCCAAGAATTCCTTCTCAGTCGTTGTATAATCTTGTTGGGCGTCATTCAAGGTCCTACTCGAATAGTAAATCACGTGCTGCATATTATCGATGCGCTGTCCTAGAACAACGCCAATAGCAAAATCAGATGCATCACACATGATTTCAAATGGCTGGGCCCAATTAGGAGCAGAAATAATAGGCGTAGAAATAAGTTCTTGTTTAAGCTTCCCCCATGACTTGAAAAATTCATCGTTGAAATCAAAGGGCTCATCCTTAGCGAGCAGGTTGGTTAAGGGCCTCGCGATTTTGCTAAAGTCCTTAATGAACCGTCGGTAGAACCCAGCATGCCCTAAAAAGGATCTAATATCCTTGATGCTTTTGGGTGGTGGAAGCTTAGCAATCACTTCTACTTTAGCCTTATCCACTTCTATGCCTTTCCTCGAAATCTCATGGCCCAAGACAATCCCCTGTCTCATTATGAAGTGACATTTTTTCCCGTTTAGAGTTAGGTTCTTCTCAATGCATCTTTGTAGCACTAACTCTAGGTAATGAAGACACTGATCAAATAAATCTCCGTAGATGGAGAAGTCATCCATGAAAATCTCAAGAAAACGTTCCACCATGTCAGAGAACAAACTAAGCATGCACCGTTGGAACGTTGCGGGAGCCTTGCACAATCCAAAAGGCATGCGCCGATAAGCAAAGGTTCCGAACGGGCAGGTGAACGTCGTCTTTTCCTGGTCTTCGCAGCAATGGGGAATTGATTGTATCCCGAGTACCCATTTAGGAAGCAGTAGTACTCATGTCCAGCCAAACGCTCAAGCATTTGGTCGATGAAGGGTAGCGGGAAGTGGTCTTTACGGGTAGCTGCATTCAACTTCCTGTAGTCGATACAAATACGAACCTTGGTAGGCAGTCTTATTTGTACCAATTCTTTTTCCTCATTTTCTACCACCTAAAGCCAGCCTTCTTTGAGACTGCATGAACAGGGCTAACCCATTGGCTATCAGAAATGGGATAAATGATCCCATTATCTAATAGTTTCAGAATTTCAGCCTTAACTGCCTCTTGCATGAGAGGGTTAAGCCTGCGTTGTGGGTCCCTCCTAGGGGTTGCTTCATCGACTAAATGGATCCTATGTTGCACTATGGCTGGACTTATTCCCTTGATGTCCTTCATCGTCCATCCAATGGCTTCCCTATGTCTTTTCAGAATAGACATTAAGCTGTCCTCTTGTTGCTCAGTCAGGTGGGATGCTATGATGACTGGCAAGGTGTCCTTTCCGTCCAGGTAGGCGTACTTGAGGTGTTCAGGCAAGACTTTTAGCTCTAGGGAAGGTGTTGCTTCATTGGAGGCAATCTCTGGGTTTTCAATCCTATGATGAGGTATACTTGGGCTTGATGCCCAATCCACTGCTGAATCTACGATCTGGTCTAGATTAAAATCCTTAGCCTCCAGATCAAACTCTGCCTCAGTTTCTGTCTCCATGCTTTCCTCATGCTCACTGATCAGGTTTTCAATAGAATTGACCTCAAATGTCTAATCATTGACATCCCTAGGTTGTCTTTCAAGATTGAAGACATTGACTTCCTTCGTCATGTCTCCAAAAGTCAATCGCATGGACCCATTCCTACAGTTAATTATGGCATTGGCTGTAGCAAGGAATGGGCACCCTAAGATGACGGAAGTTTGAGACCTAAGATTGGACACAGGTTGGGTACCAAGCACAATGAAGTCAACGGGGTAAATGAAATCCCCGACCCGAATAAGGACATCTGTGATTTCCCTCTTTGAGATTTTCACAGATCGGTCAGCTAGCTGAATGGTGACTCGAGTTGGGCTTAGCTCGCCCAACCCAAGTTGCTGGTATACTGAGAGAGGTAGCAAGTTGATACTTGCTCCCAGGTCAAGAAGTGCTCTACTGATTTCGGTCTGTCCTATGGTCAGGAAATGGTGGGACATCCGGGATCCTTGTATTTCACCGGAATAGGACCAGACATAATTTCGCTTATATTGGTTGCCAAGAACACTTTCTTGGGCATATTGGTCTTTCTCTTCTTCGTACACATATCCTTAAGAAATTTGGCATAAGCCGGTACTTGTTGGATAGCGTCAAGAAGTGGTACATTCAATTTGACCTGGTTGAACATCTCTAGCATTTTCTCCATGTGCACATTCTTATTGTTGTTTCTAAGCCTACTAGGAAAGGGTGCTACAGGCTTATGAACTTGTTCTGCAGCTTTGTCCTTGTCAGATGTTTGTGGAGCGGATTGGGAGGAACTAGCAGAGGTGGAGGCTGGAGTGGGATCAGGATGGTCTGGACTTTTCTGTTGGTAGACCTGGTTGTCTACCTTCTTTTCAGATCACAATGTGTGAACAGCATTGCACTGGTTAATCGATGGATCCTAAATTTCATATGCTTGATTGGAGGTTTTTGGGTTAACTAGCGGCTGACTAGGCAAAGTACCTTTTGGTCTTTCACTTAGGGAGCTAGCTAACTGGCTCATCTGCATTTCCAATCTCGATATAGCCTGTGAATGATTGTTCAGAGTTTGTCCCTGATTCTGCATGAAAGCAGCTTGGGACTTTATGAAAGCTTCTATGCTCTCCTCTAATTTACTGATTTTCTTTTCCATTGGTGAGCCTTGGGAGGAGGAAGCTGGGGCTTGACTGGGAAAAGTTGGTGGAGGAGTAGGATGGTGAAAATTGTTAAAAATTAGGCCTGGGAGGATTGTTTTGGGACCAGGAGAAATTGGGGTGATTTCTCCAACCGGGATTGTATGTTTGTGAGTAGGGGTTGTGTGGCGGCCGTGAATAAGCCGCGTTCAGGTGTTCCAGTGGCACTTGTTGGGTGTGGAAAACAGGGCACTCTTCAAAGACATGGTTTGGTGCCTGACAGTACGAACAACCCGGATTATGAATTGGTGGTGAGTTGATCTGGTTGACATTGGCAGGCTCTTTAGTTTCCAGAGCCTCTATCCTTCTCATTAGGGTAGCAATCCTAGCCTCAGCAGCTATGGATGATTCTAGAGATAAGAGCCCTCCTCTTGAAGCTATAGATTGTGAATTCCTAGGTTTTTCCGAGGCTGGCTCCCATTGCAGGGTTTTTTCAGCTAAGTCCTCAAATAAATCCCAACCCTGATTCTCATCCTTCTGCAAGAACCCTCCCTGACACATCATTTCTAACAGGGTCTTCGTCTGATAATCTAGATCATCGTAGAGAATCTGGCACTGATGCCATTTCTCCACGCCATGATGAGGGCACTGAGCGAGGAGATCTTTGAATCGCTCAAAGTATTTCCAAAATGGTTCGCTCGGTTCTTACCTAAACTGCATGATGTTCTTCCTATTGTGGGCAGTTTTGTGAATTGGGTAGAATTTCTTCAAGAAGGCCTTGACGAAATCATCCCAGGTCGTGACTGAATCTGCTGCCAAGTTGTACAACCATTTCTTAGTTAGGTCCTTTAGGGAAAAAGGGATGAAACGTAACCTAACGGCATCGTCTCCTAGCTGGGGTATACGCATCATGAGGCACACTTCGTCAAATTTTCTAACAAAGAGGTATGCGTCCTCTGATTCTAAACCAAGACATTTGGGAAGAGTGTTAATGAATTGGGGCTTTAACTCGAAGTTATTTCCGTTTGCTTTAGAAATTATGCAAGATGGAAGTGAAGTTCTGATCGGGTAAAATCTATCCTGAAGTGACGCCATCACCGGTTCTAGATGCAAGGGTAGAGAAGTATTTCTTGTTAATCTAGAAGTTGACGGACTCTCACCCACTCTTGCATGCAGCACACCACAAACAACGTGAAGACAACAAACAATCGAAAAAGAACAAAAAACAAACAAAAGAAAGAAAAACAACCACAAGCCTTAGTCTAAGGTACCTGGACCTAGACGACTCCTAACTGGTCGATTCTCCGGGGAAGGTTGTTGCAGGAACTCGACTACAAGCTAATCGGCCAGGAAAGGGCAAAGCTCTGGGGGAGGTATCCGGGCGGAGCCACGGGCCTAATTACGCCAAACCACGAAGCTTTCGAGGCTTTACCTCTCAATCCACTTTCCTTAGAAACCGATTTTGCAGGAGTATAGTTCTTACAATTTCTAACCTCGGTTAATCTCTTAGTAAGTCCGAGATCTCCCTAGGGCCAACGTCTATTGATTTTTAGTTAAGGCTTGGGATAGTGTGAGTGCACTTGGAGATGGGCTAAGGAAGGGTGATGAAATCCCCACCTTATCTTGTTTATTTGGGTTTTGCCGTTAATGTCAATTGTGCAAATGTGCAGTTTATTCACAACAAGTTAACACTCAAAGCGGTAAATCACTTCAAAATGTTGGTCTTATTCTATATGAATGCACACGTACCTTTTCTCCAGCACTCTTCAACAGAAATTGAAATGAATTGAAATAGACACGTGCCCTAAATACAAAAGTCTAATCCAAATTTCAATTAAGCAACAAGTGAATTTCTGTTGAGTTTATTATACATGCATAAAGGTGAAGCATTCAAGAAAACTAAAAATTTAGAAAGCAATTTTTTTTAGCGGCTTTCGGCAACCCTGCAAATGAGTTTGTTAGTACTTCAATCGGAAAAACTCGCTTTTACACGAATTTTTTCAAGGGCAAATGAATCCTCGTGCAATGTCCTTGGCCACCTCTTTTGCTTCCCGTGGTAGTGAGCTCCTTGGTACTTCTCCTACACAAAAAAATAAAGAACAATCTTTAGTAGTGAATAATAAAGCCGTTCCCTCCCCGGCAACGGCGCCAAAATTTGATCAGCAAAAAGCAAGCACTAAAATAAGAGAAGGAAGTGTGGGTTGATGTTACTGCTTTTGCGATTCTTCTGCAGTAGCGAAGTGGCTATACGGGTCGTATCCACAAGGAGGGAGAGCGATGGAAGCTTGATGCGGCTTCAAAGTTCAAGAAGAAAGAAAGTTCTTGTTTCCAAATAAAGAATTGAAAAGTGAAAATAAGTTATTTTTAAGAATTGTTGGAAAAATGTTTTAGTGGTTTGTAAAAGTGGATTTTTTTCTTAGTTGTAAAAATGCAAGGCTAACTTTCTACTAAGTGTTCCCACTAATTTCTAACTTTTAGAAGATAGCCTCACGATGGATCATAGGCGAACACAACCCTTGTGCATTGGAACTATTTGTTGGCCCAAAGGCCATTATCCCGGTTATTTTGATGATAGCAAAACATATTTAGTTATGTATTTAATAATCTTGATTTTAAAGTATTTCAGGTTCAAGAAACAGATTTTGACGACTCCGCTAAAAGACTCACAAATTTGGAGTTCGCCCAACATTTGCATTCCCAAGCTAAAGCACATAGGAAGCTTCGGAATTTGCGTTGAAGAAAAGTTCAAGAAGAAGATCAAGACTTGCTAAAGAATCCAAGATTTGTACTTTGTTTATTTTCATTTTAGAATATTTTGTCAAAACTAAATAGTAGAAGTAGAGATATGGGATATCACACACACACATTTTCTAGAGTAGTTTATGGCTTCAAAATAATTTCTATTTCTATTTCCAAACTCAGTTTTAGTTGAACATATCTATTTTGGAAATACGATTTTAGAGAGACTAGTTTTTGGGAAAAACATTTCATTGAAAATCAAGTTTTTATCAAAAGAATTTTTACCAAGTATTTTACCTTGATAGTAGTATGACACATGCTCATACTCTATGATTTTTCAAGACCAAACATTTTATCCAAGACCCAAAACCAAAATCCAAAATTGTCCAGGTCTGTGAATTCTGATTTTTCAGAAATTCACAGTGACCGGTCGACCGGCAGTCGACCGGCACTCGACCGACATGCACAAATGTGCATGTGCGTATCAGTCGACCGGAGGTCGACCGATACTCGACCGGCCCCAACCTGCTGCTCTCTGGAAATTGCCAGTCGACCGACCCGGTCGACCGGTGAGCCCCAACGGTCGGATTTTTGACCGTTGGCGGTCGACCGACCCGGTCGACCGGTAGTCTGTCAAAAATTCTGACAGACTCAACAGCTATTTTTCTGACTTTTTGACTTTTGGGATTTGTCTCCAACGAATCTCTTGAGCAGTTTTTGACCCCTATAAATAGGTGGTCACTTCATATGATATGACTAATAATTTTAGAGCTATCAAGTGCAATTTTACAAGAGTTTCAAAGATTTCCAAAGTTTTCAAAAGAAAAGATTTTTCTCTCCAAAGCCTAAATTTCCATCACCTTTCTTGGAGCCTATTCCTCTACTTCTCTCTAGTTTTGCACTACACAATCCCATACTCTAAGTCTATTATTTGGTTCTAAGATTGTGCTTAGTGAGCTCTTTTGTAAAGTGGTCAAGTGTGATCACTTCCATTGTAATTGAGTGAAGTTGTAGAGGCATCGGCCTCAAGGCGAGCTAGTGTGCTCTAGGTGGTGATGTGTCATCACGGGAGACGGACAAGTGTTGTCCTTGTATTGTTGATCCGGTGGGATCCTCAATAGTGGAAATCCTTCAAGTGTGAAGGCGGGGACGTAGAGCGTGGCTCGAACCTCGGAAACATATCGGCGTGTTTGCGTTTGCTCAAATTCCTCTAACTCTATCTCTTTTATTACTTGCAATTTTACATTGTCTTTTACTTGCAAGAAATATTGTATTGTGCTAATTGTTTAGAGTTAAATTTTTAAATTCCGCATAATTGCCATTATCATATAGCCATCACCTATTCACCCCCCTCTAGGTGATTTCACTATTCACGTGAAAATCGAGTGAAAGTTCTTCCTATAACTTTACTTTACACGGCAAAAACTCGGACATTCCCATATCAAGATCCAATAGAAGGCGAGAATACGGGAAGACACGAGTGCACTAATGGTATCGGCAAAGTTAAAAGGAAAGTCTCTAACTTACAACAACAAGCAAAGTACAAAACCCATAGATCATCAAAAAACCATTTAAGTATGAAATATAAGAAGGTAAATACTTGTAGGTAAGTTAGAGTTAGAACCCTCGTCTTAAGATGCCATAGCTCTCGTTTGCACAAGGCTTGTTTGAAACTATTGACTCATGCGGGTTATCAATCAAGTAGTTAGAAATTAGTGGGTTAGTAGTTAGTTAGCCATGCTATGAAAAAGTTAGTTAGCCATAAAAGTAAAAGAAACAACAAAGGAAAAGAAGTGGAGAGGAAGGGAGTTACACTACAACAAGAAATAACAAAAGGAAGAAGTAAAGAGCAATGAGTTTACACTACTACAATGAAGTAAAAGCAAAGAAAAACACAAGTAAATTGAAAGAAGGAAGAGAAGTAGTACTTGTATTAGCTTGTTACCCTTCGAATACAACACTTACACACTCTCTCTCTTTCACTCTAATGGCTAAAACAACAACTAAAAGAAGAACAATAACAATAACTATAAACCTAAAAATAAGATTACAAAAACTTACTAAAGCTCTGGATCTCCTCAAACTGAAGACCCCTGGGGGTATTTATAGGCACCAGGGGAAAGGGGGCCACGTGGACGGCACGTGGCCCAAAGCGCAGGCGCGCGCGCCCAAAAGGCCCTTGGATTCGTGATTTGATGCCCTGTACTGACAAAATCTTCACTCTAAAGTCAATGGCTACTTGGTAGGTCTTTAATCACCAATTAAATAGTGATTTAGGTCTTCTTCTTCATTTGCACACAAAGGACCTAGGATCAAGCAAGCAAGGTTTATTAGCAAAATTTTATATGAAATAAATATGGGAATGTGATGAAAATGATGCAAAATTAGAGACTAATCAGGATGCGAGGTCCATGTCTGAGGTTTGAACATGACCTCCATGTTCAACAAGGATGCGAGGTTCACGTCTACGGTTGGAATGCGACCTCCGTGTTTGACAAAGGACGCGAGGTTCGTGTTTGAGTTTGGAACATGACCTCCACATTTGACAAAGGATATGAGATCCGCGTTTGAGGTAGAAATGCGGCCCTCGCGTTTGGAGTTGAAACACAACCTTCGCGTTTTGGCACAAGATGCGAGGTCCGCGTCTGATTTCGGGAACGCGACCTTTGTGAGGACCGCGTCTGAGGCATAGTCTTCAGTAATTTTTAGAAAGCCTATAGACAAATCATTCAACCTGCTGCTCGAGCGATCATGGATTCATGTCAATTGGATCATCTCATCCACCCTTCACCAATACCTCAAGCATGTTGATGACAAAGCAACAGTAAGAATAGTATTCACAAAAACATAACCGTTTAAGAGAGTGGACAACTACTTTACTGATTCTCTCTTCTACTGAGAGATCAACAAAGTAGCCAAGGAACTATTGCCAGACAACATCAACAGTGACAATGAGGCAAATTCTGAATCAGAAGAGGACATGCCAGCTACCTTTGTCATGGAGTCAATTGTAGCATATTCAAATGATCCTAATTGTAATGATTCAGCCGAAAATAACAGGAATGGGTACTTAATAAAAATGTCGCTTTTGATTATTCTTTGTATTTTGATGATGTACCTAATTCCGTCGACTCTAGCTCCTTGCACATTCCCCCACCTACGTCAAAGAGGGCATGCATGCAGATAGAAGATAACGATGAATCTATGTTCATCATTCGTTCTTCCAAGAAAAATAAATCTCTGATCATATTTGGCAGATTTGTCCAAGGATGTTTACATTTGTAGACTCTAAAGAAGATTTGGAATCCCCAAAATTCTTTCATTATGCCCAACCGGCACACCGTATGATGAAAAAAATGGGATACGACTTACGTCGTGGAGACGGCTTGAATTTTGAAAAGGGACGGTGTATCCTTTTGCAACCTTTCATGCTAAAAGGAAAGCCGCCCAATTACTACAATCAGATTCGCAGGGGGTTGGGCTATATCACTCCATCCACCCTATCTGAATCAGATACAAATGATTCTCTACCATCACATTCTTCAGATTCATCGAGTTGGGATTCTGACGTTAGTGTAACCCCCGACCCTAGATGTATGTATCTCAGTATCAGTACTCGATATGGCATGTGTATTTGATTTGACCTTCCTTCTAGTCAGATTGAATTACTTTCAACTCTAGATATTATTTTCTAACATTTTAGATTTTTTAAAATTTTTGGGAATTTTCTGAATTATTTCAGATAATCTCCAAATTTAGTATCGACCGACACTGATAATTAACTTTATGATTTTTAATCACAAATAGAGAAGAATTTTAAGAATCTGTCTTCAAATTGTTCTTCAAAATCATATTTTATATTTTAGCGTATTTTTTGTTATTTGCTGAATTAGTCAAAAATCTGGCCAATTCGGTGTCCACCGATATTACCGATCGATTTCAGAATTTTTAATTTGCAGAGCAGACTGAATTTCTTGAATCTGATTTTATAATATTTCTTTGGCTAATATTTGCTATTTTATAAAATTTTTTAGAACCGCTTGAAATAGTCAAATTTCACCGAATTAAATATATTATTTAAATTACTTTCTTAATTTTCTTTTCTTCTTCTCAAATCGTTATCTTTACTTCTTCTCCAAGACACCCGACCCAGCCTTCATCGACCTACTTCCCACCGCCTTATCTCTCTTTTCTCTCTCTCTCAATAAAATCTCTCTCATGCTCTATTTATCTCTTTCCCTTATTTTATTTTTCCCTCTTCCTTTCTCTTCATAACTCCCTCACTCTCACTCTTTCCCCTCACCCAATCTGTCTCTCTCCTTTTTTTCCCGGGGCTCGCCGCTGGCCAGGCCTTGCTACTGGCAAGGCCATTGGTCCTGTATCTCCTACTTTCTTCCCTCTCTTTCACTTCAAACTATCTCTCTCTATCAACCTCTCTCACTCTATCCCACTTTCTTTTTACTCATCCTCCACCTCCCAACCCACCACCTGCGCCGGCCGCCCTGTCCCCGACCCTCGCTGGCGATTGCAGCGCCGCCCAGCCACCCGTCGAGCTGCCACCCTCCTCTTCTATTACTTTTTCTTCCCAATCTCCTCCTTCTTCCCAATCTCCTTCTCTCTCCCTTTTTCTCACTCAACCTCTCTCTCCCCTGGCACTTTGGCCGGCCAAACTATCGTCGGCGCCTGGCGAGCTACCGCCGCCATAGGATGATAGCACTATTGCCGGCAGGCCGGCTAGGCTAGTCGTGGCTTGCTCTCTGCCTTTCATCTCTTTCTCTCTCTTCTTATTAGGTTAAACCCAATTCTCTAAACCCAAACCCATTAACACCAAACCTGAACCCATAAACACATTAATCACTTAAGTTTTGGGTCGGGTTATTGGATCTAAACTCGACGCACTGTCAACCCAAACTCGCACCCAAAACAAATAAAGGTAAAATTGTGTAAAAAAAAACCACACAATTTATGGTATTTACAATTTAGATCATTTTATTACATATTTAACCCATTTTTATTTATTCGTAGTGTTCGGGCTATATCTGGAGCATCCAGAGTCCGATCTGGATGATTATCAAGCCGTTGCGATTGTAGGAAGACGAGATACATTCCTATAACAACTATGTGAGTGTTTTTCTTCTATAAATTATATTTTTTATTATGTTGAATGAAACTGATTGTTTTATTTAAATAAATCATAATTATCAGTAAATTATATAAATACAATATGCATGTTTGTTCTTTAGACATAATTGATAAAATAATAACTTATTTTGTTTCTATATTTATTATAAAATACTAATGAATTATCTAAATATCGAGTAAATATTAGATGGTGTATTAAAGAAACTTGTGATTAATAAGTTAATAATTTTGATAAGTAAAATAATAAATAAATTGATAATTGAAACAAACAATTAAATATAATAATTTTCTGATATTAATCATGTTAATAATATTGTAATCATTATTACAAATATGGATATCTGACACATGATTATACTAGTGATATTACCATGTATAACCACTGTTACCTGACTCACGTCAGACACTATTATTTATACATTTTGATATCATTTTACATGGATTATATTTATTCGCATATTCATGTACACTAGTTTTTCAGATACTCTGTTATACTAAACACAATCCTTTATGTACTTGTAGAACCGTGACATGTATATATTATCACACCGAACACTGTCATTTCATGTAAATGTATTATCGGTACACAGATACTGCATATGACATTATTATTTCATATTCATGTACCATTGATATACGGATACACTATTCCACTAGATACCATCATTTCATATATTTGTATCATTACTACATGGATACTTTGTACACAGTTATTTTATGTACTTACACCACTGTTACATAGATTCACTGGTATACATGCGTTGATTGCTGATGTATTCCTGTTGCATGGATCACTACTTCTATTACATGAATTATTATTACATAGATATTTCTGTATTCCCCATCACATGACTGTTTTTCATCACTGATATTAAAATATATTGTTATTGGACATGTTAGCTATTAATATCTGATATGTGGTGGGGGCTACCTCTTAAATCCTACATCTCGTGTGTTCTGTTTTTCGTTATTCTTTTTAATGATATTAACATAGCTCACATCTAATTATCATGTTACATGTATTGTAATGGCCCCGATCTCGACGGTGACATACATACATAGGGTAGAAATACCCTCACATATGTACGCTAAGTCTCAGTATAGGGAATATATACAATATACACAATATATTCAGCATTAAATAAGTACAAGGATACCTGCAGAAAAAGTGTCAGTGATCATAACAGATATGAAAATAGGGATAAACATGATAATAGAAACAAATAACAAAGATATTTATGAATTAGAAAGGGTGACAGTCTCAAAATAATCTCGAAAAATTTTTGGTACAACGATATCTCCGATCTTCAACCTGGGCGCGCAAACTCAGGGTCATCAGAAAACGACCTAGTGAATGATAAATTAAAGAAAGCAGTAATATATATTATATTAATATAATCGCGATAAGAATAATATAAATTACATGTTTAAGTACTGGAGATACAATATAATAATAACAATCGAAAGAAATATGCAAATGTCACATTGTAACATCATTAATAGCTAGCAATAAAAGTGTCATGACTATAATAATATCCAGTTTTATATTATTACTATCAGTTTATATATTCGAGTTGTGCTATCAAAAATAATAGGTAAATTATGTTATTAAAGTCAATAGAATTATACCATTTATATTATTCTCAATATGTATGATATGATACAGTGTTAAGTATTCCTAATTATCTCAGTGCGCATAAGTAACATGTAGCAAGTTTAGTTACTTTATATTTCTTATTTAATCTAATAAATACAGTAGCATAGTGCTGACGTGATGGATATGAATGTGCAAATATGAAGTATGTAGAATAACCATACTAAAGTGATGTGATTACGTGGTAACAGTGTCTACAGAGTATATATAAAATTTGAATGCATGGAATGCGGAATAGACGTGTACAAGAATAGTGTATCACCACATGAAGTGTAACAAGTATCAGGAAGTGTAACAAGTTATACAGGTGACATAATAGTGGATAAAATATCAGGAATAGGAACAAGTACAAGTGAACAGTAATATACATGTATCGGGCAAGCTATATTATTTATACAATAGTAACAATCAGTACCGCCTAGTATTTTAGTCAATCCCTTCCAGTGTCCCACACCATTGATAGTTCATATCGGAGCTCGCACTTCTGCTGAACCCATCCGGACATGGCATATGGGTATCATTATCCGAATGAGAGAATGATCAAATGACAAGTGTTTCTGACGTTACCATTATTGGATTATTAAATGTATCATACACTGGGTCTGAATAACAAGTGCACTAAGGATTCCTCCATTATGCCAACACCCCGCAATGTGAAATTCTAGAGGTGGCTCCCCACGGATTCAAGAAGTGGTCCCCACCATGTATGTGGTGTGGCACTTTGTTCCATGTGGCACTTAGTTTCACACTCCATGTGCCAGTCTCCAGCATGACCGTGCGTATAACGGGAATACAGGACAACAAGAATACTTAGTCTAATCAGGAACAATATTTATAACAAGAACATCAGAGATATCCTCATCACCCAACATCAGGCGGAGTGAGAATTCTAGAGGTGACCCCAATGGATTCAAGAGGTGGCCCCCACCATGTATAGATGTGATGTGGCACTTACTCCGTATGATACTTAGTTCCACACATGTTCCGTAGGACGCTGGTGTGACAGTGCTAATAACTAGAATGCCAGAATGCAAGTATGCTAGCGTGTTAATAATATTTATAACATGTAAATTGTTAACATGTTAACAAACATGAATATTCAAATAACAGTATTCCAAGTAACGGAGCAATGAGCCATGTAACAAAGATACAAGAACAATTAATGCATGCACACAGATGAATCCATGCGATGCGTACATGTAATAATAATGTAGAATACCTGTGTAATGATGATACAAGTACCATAAAGTTCAAGTGTAGTATATCAATGTAATAAGAGATACAAATACATGAAATAATAATGTCTGAACAGTTCCCAAAATTTTTGTAAAATAGAAAATATTATCTTGAGGAACAAAGTGAAATCAGATTTAAGAAATTCATTCTGATTTGCAAACTAAAATCTTGGAATGTATCACAGACACTGGGCGGCACCGGTTTTTTTCGATTTTTGATAAATTCAGAAAAATCTCCAAAAATATCCTGAAGTAGAAAACATGTTTTAAAAATAGTTTGAAAATAAAATTTTAAAATTTAACCCCATTTGTGAATTAAATATTATAGATCCAATTATCAGTATCGGTCGACACCGACTGCGGTGATTTTTCAAAATAATCTAAAAAAATTTCAGAAAATTTTGAAAAAAATCTAAAATATTAGAAAATAATATCTGAAACTTAAATCAACTCAATCTGACTACTATAAAGGTTAAATTGACTTTGTGCACTGTATCGAGTACTGATACTGTGATACGTACATCAGAGATCAGGGGATTACATGTATCATGCACTGTTGTTCCTGATATACTGTGTACTTTAAATATATTAAATATAATATAGAGTTGGGGGAGACTTGACGGTTGATTAGATCTTATCGGTGGATATCTGGATCTATTATAGTCCCACTACAGGGGATGGAGTAGTGTTGGCTACCGTCTGTTATACCTCGTTGAGCTCCTGTTTTTTGTTTAGGCTGGCCCTGATAAGCAGTCAATGATCTGTTTAAGACCGTGATCCCAGGTATGCACGGGACACACCCACCCGATTAGAGCTCCTTAACCTTTGGCTTTCGAATTAATATAAAAAATAGTATAAACAATAGTGAAATCGGGAACATTTATTATTTGGTCACTCTCTCATTCAAAAACTGGAACCTGTATACTATGTTCGGATGGGTTCGGCTGGGTATAGGCTCCATTTTGAATTGTCAGTAGTATGGGACACTAGAAGAGATTGATTAAAATATCAGGCGGAACTGATTGTTATTATTGTATAAATCACATGACATGTTCGATACATGTATATTATTGTTCATTTATACTTATTACACTTTTTTCTATCTTATCTACAATCATGTCACATATATACTTTGCACTTCTTATATTCTTCACAGACACGTTATTTATATACATATATACTTTGCATTCGATGTATTCCATGTTCCATGTATTTTCGTCATATTAGTATGGGTATCATGTTTACTTCATGTATACATGTTCATATTATTCGTGTTATTCACGATACTATCATACCACTTTTACTAGAATTTGAACTTTAATGAAAAATAATAAAAAATGATATATATTATTTATAAAAGTTAATTACATTGATATATTACTAAATATTGTATTTTGTTCCACATAGTGATAATAACATATAAATGTTATAACTCTTATTGATTATAATAACCATATAGTATAAAAGTTGATGATATATATAAGACTCTTCTCAATAATATTAATTGCTATTTCTTTTATATAATTGTATAAGATTGTAGTAGTATCACCATTGTAATATGTATCTAGGTAGTACTACTGTTATAGTGTGAATATAATATTTTTGTAATAATTATACCGATCGTTGGCATAATTATATTTATCACAGGTAGTTAAACATATATTATATATTATTGTGGTTGTACTACTATTAGAATATACTATTACTGCTTCCTTTATTTTATCACTCAGTAGGTCGCTTTTTGATGACCTTGAATTTGCGTGCCTAGGTTGGAGGTCAGAGATATCATAGCACCTGATATTTTTTGAGATATTATCTTAAGACCGTCACCCTTTTCGATTCATAGGTATCATTACTATTTGTTTCTATTTTCTTATTTATCCATGTTGCCATATCAATTATGATCACTAACTCTTTTGCAGGTATTCTTGTACATAATTAATGCTGGAATAATTGTGTATATTGTATTTATTTCCTGTACTGAGGCTTAGCATGCTTATGTGAGGGTATTTTTGCCCTGTGTATGTACGTCGCCGTAGTGTTCCCGTATCCGCTAGATCAGGGCATTACAGTTAGTGCGAGGGTTGTCCTTAAAAAAACTATTCGGTAATATAACATCTATCAGTCAGGTAGAGTAAAATGAAGAAATTGAGCCATTTGATGCCGATCCATGGACTCAACAGCTTGATCTCCGTGGGAAAAATATTTTGAACAGCGAAAATCTCCTACTGAAAACAAGGTGGTCCAGGTTAATGTAAGTGACCAGGCTAGTTCAAAGTTCATTTCCATAAGCGAGAGCCTATTGCCAGATGAAAAGTAAGACCTTATATCTCTCATAGAGAATATATAGATGTCTTTGTATGGAGCTATGAAGACATGCCTAGTCTTGACTCTCAGCTGGCCATGCATCGTTTCAACATTGAACTGGATGCTAAACCGGTCAAGCAACAACGACGACGAATTCACCCTGACATTATGAGGGCAACCGAAATCGAAGTTCACAAACTCTTCGAATGTGGATTCATTCAAAAAGTACAACACTCAGATTGGGTTGCCGACATTGTACCTGTACCCAAGAAGAATGGAAAGATCAAAATCTACATTGACTTTTATGATCTTAACACAACCTATCCTAAGGATGAATTTTCCTCGGCCATTATTGACGTCATGATTGATAACACATGTGGCTTCGAAAGGATGCCCTTCATTGATGGCTTTGCAGGGTACAACCAAATCAAGATGTACACGGGTGACAAAAAGCATACATTATTTCGAACACCGTTGGGGTATACTGCTACACGGTAATGCCATTCGGCTTGAAGAATGTCGGTGCAACTTGCCAATGTGTGATGAGCATAACTTTTCGTGATCATCTACGGAAGACGATGGAATACTATATTGACGATGTTGCAGTCAAGAGTCGCAACAAAAGCAATCAGCTTCACGACCTAAGAACGGTGTTTGATATCATACGGGCTCATCAGCTAAAAATAAACCCGACAAAGTCAATCTTGAGAGTGTCAAGTGGCATATTTCTTGGATTCATTGTCACATCCAAAAGAATTCATCTTGACCCTGATAAGTCAAAGCTATCCAAGATATGCAGACCTGAAGACTCTTAATAAACTTAAAGGCCTACAGGCTTACCTATATCCGAAGGTTCATTGTAAATTTCTCGTGTCGATGTTAATATTTCACAAGATTAATGAAGAAGGGCGTCTCGTTTGTCTAGAGTGATGCTTGCCAAAGGGCTTTCGAGGATATCAAAGAATACCTCACCAAGCCTCCAGTCCTGATAGCTCCATTTCGTGAAAACCATTCTCAGTTTATGTAAGAGTTAGGGACCATTCTTTAGGTGCTCTACTTGCACAAAAGAATAATGAAGGTTTTGAACAAGCCACATGCTACCTAAGCCGAACCTTGATTGGGGCTGAATGCCGCTGTAACCTAGTCAAGAAAGAGTGTGTCACTCTTATCTTCGCTGTCCAGAAGACGCAATATTACTTGGTCGGGCAGACCATTTATGTCATTTATAGAGTCAATCTTTAACGGATTCTCATGACGAAGCTAACATCTTTGAATTCTAGATTGGCCAACTGGCCATATTACTGTCCCAATATGACATGACATTTGTACCTCAGAAGGCGATAAATGGTCAAGTCCTTGCAGACTTTGTGACAGCTCATCTGGTTTTGAAAACTTCAAAGCTGCACGAAGACATTCCAGACGAGGTCATCAAAGCCAACATGACCTCAGAAGACAAAGTTTGGCAAATGTTCTTTGGCGGTGCATCAAGGATGGGCCCTAAAGGAAAGATAGTTGCCAGAGTGGGGTTGTGTTTGTCTCGTCGCACAACTAGGTTCTCCCTCATGCCTTCTCATTAACGGAATCATGTTTCACTAGTGTAGTCGAGTATACTACCCTGCTCATTGATCTCTAAATTGCTCAACAAATTAGGGTACAATATCTTGAGGCTTATGGTGAATTCAAATTGATTGTTAATCAAATCAAGGGAGAGTATGAGGTTCGTCATGATGACCTGATACCTTATCACCATACAACCACTAAGTTGGCTAACACATTTGATGGCTTCTATATTAGCCATGTGTCTCACCTCCAAAACACGAGGGGAGATGTTTTAGCTACACTTGCGGCTACATTGGCCTTATCAACCGATACTAGTTACCGTCTCACGGTGAATACTCGTCATCTCTTCTATCTAAAGTACAACTTAGAAGTTAGAAAAGTCATACAACCTTAACAAACTTTGAACTTAACGACAGGCAATTCCCTATTATCGATTATGCCCTGCATGGCATATTACTCGATGATCCCAAGGAGGTGGCTTCAATTCGACGAAGATCACCTCGTTTTTACTATGATTGGTAAAGACACCCTACCGCTATTCATACGACATTATACTTTTTCATTGTCTATCCAACACTGAAGCACGAGGAGTAATCAAAGAGGCTTATGATGGCATATGTGATGCCCATCAGCTGAGTCCGAAACTCAAGGACCGACTACATAGGCTTGACTATTATTGGCCAATAATGATTGTCGACGTGGTGCAATATGCAAGACGGTGTAAGGCTTGTCAAATTCATGTGGAACACCAACCCCCAGAGTTTCTTCACCCACAGTTGTTTCAAGCCCATTTGAAGCATGGAGAATCGATGCGATAGGACCCATCAGTCCTCCATCGGCTAGAGGTCATCGATTTATCCGTGCGATAATCGATTACCTCTCAAAGTGAGCGAAAGCTATACCGCTCTCTGAAGTTAAAACCATCAATGTTATTAACTTCATCAAACGCCATGTCATCCACCGATGGTGTTCCCAGGAGGGTAATTCACGATAGTAGTCCTCAATTTTCAAGTCAATCATTCTTTCAGTTTCGTGACAAGTGATCATACACATGCATTACATGTCTTCATATCGTATGTGTCACATTTCTGCATTTATATTTAAGTAAATCTTGCTAATTAATGTATTTTCATGTTTAGTGACATGCAGGTAATTAAGAAAGAAAAGAGAGAGATTGACTGATTTATCCAACTAAATCTAAAAGTTCAAAAGAAAAGGGATTGATTCAAATTCAAAAGTTCTAAAGACAATCTTATCTGAAGACCGGGTATATCAAATGAGATAATATCATCCTAATTCAAGGGAAAAATGAATTTTATGAAAACCCTATCAGTTTCGCTGAGGATAAAAAGATGGATCATCAATTTCAGAGCAAAATTCAAAATCTAGAAGGATAGAAGGATAAAGGACATTTGGAAGAACCAACGCTCCTTGATCATGTCCCCATGGCCAGGATATTGCCGTGAAAATGCGGTAAAAGCTGCGTTTTCACGGCATGGTAGTCGAACCAAGGGCAACACCAGCTCCCCTATCTTCGTACGCGTCTAATACTCATTTTTCTTTCCTATAAATACATGTAACCTAGAAGGCAGAGGGCACCATCTCAGAGAGAGAGCTTTACTTTAGGTTTTTCTTTTCTTCTTCAATTTATTTTCTTTTTTTTAGGTTAGAGAGAGTTACATGATTAAAAGAGAGGAAAAGTTATTATAGAGTGACACTATTATAATCCTTTCTCAAGAAACTTATATTGAAGGTGACAATCAAAGGAGGTTTTCTAATTTTCTTCATCGTACTCAATCTGGCCAAGCACCGCATTCAATATATTTTTCTACTACTCTGCTTTATTTTACGCTAAGGTAAATTTTCATTATAGTTTAACAGTAGAGGTAAGTACTTTTTTTTATTTCCTTTTATTTCTAATTTTTGCACCAATACTCTTCTCTATTTGTTTTCATTTCTTTTATAAATAAAACACAACACCACCACCATCTCTTCTTCTACCATCTCTTTTTTAACTTAACTTAATATTTTTATTTTCTTTTTATAAAACTGAGAAAATAAATATTAACTAGTTTTGATATATTAAAAGAAAGAAACTTACACAACACTTTCATCGTTATCCCTCCCTGTGGTTCATGAGCCGTTAGCCTTAGGCTATACGGTAGCACTGAAGATCTAGCACTGTTCTTAACTTCTGTATTTTTTGTATGCAGGTTTGGTTTGATCAACAAATTTTTGGCGTCATTGTTAAGGAGGGACGGTAAGTTTTCTTTTCTTTTTGATTTACTTTAATGAGTCAATCCCTTTTTCTTCTCTGTTTTGGTATACAGGGACTAATATCAGAAAACACAGAGTTGCAGTGGATATATTGCTACCCTGAGCCTCTGCTCTAGAAAGCAGAGATCAGGGCACCATAATTTTGCCGCAAAAATGCGGCAAAAGCCGCGTTTGTGCATAATTATGAAGGGACTACTAAGTTGCTTTCTTGCAAGTTGCTTGAAATTCAAAGTTTTACTCTCTGCAGTTATTAGTTTTTAGATTTAGATCACTGTAGTAATTTTCAATCAATAATAACTTGTTGCTTTGTAAATCTAAAAAATATTAGACTCTTGCATCTTAGGGCATCTGTCAATTTCGTTTTTTTACATTACTGTTGAAGAGTGCTGGAGTAAAGGTATGTGTGCAATGCATATAGTTTAAGAAATATATTTTGAGTGATTTATATTGCTTGAGTGTTACCTATTGCTATATACTTGTACACTACACAAAAAAGATTAAGGGCATATCCTTAAAAAAGATAAGGTGAGAAAGTCATTACCCTCACTTAGCCTACAAACCATCTCCTCACTCACTAACCCAATCTAACTTGAAATTGAGTAGACGTTAGCCCTAGGGACATCTCAGACTCAAATATGGACTGTCCTAAGGGAGAAATTGTTAGAAATTGACTCTTGTCAAATCAGTGTCGAACGTTGGAGATTGAGAGGCGAAACCCCGAAGGCTGGTGGTTTAGCATAATTAGGCCCGTCGCTTTAAGCTCGGATACCTCCCACCAATCTTTCCCTACCTGGCTGATTAAAATGTGGTCAGGTTCTGCAATATATCTTCTCTGTATAATCAATAGGCTAGATTTTTTTTCTTTTGTTTGTTTTTGATATCTTTGTGATATGGATTACAATTATAATTTTTCCAATGCATATAGTGATCCATACTTCACCTCAACCTCTTTCAATTCGAATATTACCAACCCGACATTACATAACTTTAATTAATCTCAGTATTATGAACAAGAATGGGATAATCTTCACTACTCTTCACCGAGTCAGTGGGGATATAGCTCTCCCGAGTCTTACTATCGACAACCTTACCAACAAACAACTTCATATACTCTATAGCAAGATCAGCCTATAGAAAAAAATCTTCTTTAGAAAAGAGTTTAGAAGCCTTTCTTGAGTTCACACGACAAGTGCAATTTAATTGAATTCAATTCTCCCAAACACTTCCCAAATTCAAGATCCCTACTCTAATATTCAAGCCCAACCATAAAAAGAAGAACCTGTTGACTTAGAAAAGAGTATAAAATTCATGATTCAGTTCCAAAATGATTATATTCAGTCCCAAACGAATTATCTCCAATCTATCAATAGGTAAGAAGTAAAAGTGAGTCGTTTGGTCAACACAATTAATGATAGGAATGAGAAAACTCTACCTAATATATTTTCAACCATTCTTAATTCTCCTAGCCATATTGATGAAGAATCATGGTATCTTATAGATTTTAACCAAGATTCAATTTCACCACAAAACTTTGAACTTGATCAATACCAACTCATTGACAAATTGGCAAGTTTTCATTATCAATGAGATTGAACTTGAAGATGAATGTGACACTAATTCTCAATATTGTGATTCAGTTTCACTTTTTGAATCTATGCTGACTCCGGTATCCTTACCCGATTTGGACCCAATTCTGAAGCCAACACTGATTCCTATCCCTAAAGCGCTTGAACATGAACCATCTATTTCGGATAGTCACATTCCATTATTAGAAAATGAATGTGAATTGAATTCTATGATTTGGATCAAACTCATGACCAACTTCGACTCTCGAACTAAACTTGATTTGAGTTTTATTCCTGAGTCAGTATCGGTTCCCATTCCCTTCATTGTTGAGCCCAAATCATCCATTCCACAAAATTATATTCCATTGTTAAATCAAGGTTTAGATCAATATGACTCCGTGATGATACCCCAAGATTGATCATATAACCAGGAAAATTTTCATGCTAGAATCTTGCATGATCCTATTCATATTGGAGAGTAGAAAAGAAGTCATAAAAGGTGGGCTTCATAAAAATCCACAGTACTAGATTGGGCAGAAATGCTTGGCCCAATGAGACTACCACCAGAACCGCCAACTTGAGGTGACAATTTTTATTCCCTTTCTCTTTTTTAATGTATTATTGCATTTCATTCATACATTGAGGACTATGCATGAGTTAGATGTGGGGAGGGTTTACTAACATACTAACTTTACTATTTTTTTAATAAAAATTTCCTTTCTTTAAAAACTTTTTGAAAATGAAAATAATACTTTGACTTATTTTTCTAAGAAATTAAGTTAATTTTAAGGAATAAGAGGATCATAATTAGGATTTCTCATACTTGGTTAAAATAAAATTATTTGTTTGATTTTGAGCTTAGGAAGAAAATTTGGAAACGTAATTTAGTCTTAATTTTTACCTTGATGAAATATGCATGCTTTATACACTTACACATTTAGTGTTCAAAAACAAAGATTATTATGCCTTATAAAAAATATTATTATATAAAAAAATTCTCTAATTAAGTTGGGTGTTTGTACTTCATAAAGCGTAAGTATTCATGCCTAAAAGTGGTTCGTATAAATAAAAATTCTTAGTTTTGTGGCGTTATTTGCTCGAGTCCTAAATCTTTGGGGTGTTTTCTCATCCAGTGCCCTAAAACCGTCCGGTTTGGGAGTCACCGACTAAGGCTCATTACATGGGTGAATTAAAAAGCCTAATAGAGTTAAGGAAGCCTAATAGAGCTAAGGGATTTACCGCCATAAATATAAAAAATAAAAAATAAAAAATAAAAGAAATAATAAGCATAAAAGTTAAAATTGAAGAATCCCGAGTCAAATTTTCGTGGTCATAAGGTGCATTCGTGGTCACAAGGTGCATATGACTTAGGGTAAAATAATAGACTAGATGAGAAATAAAATTTTAATTCTTATCTTGATTGAAACAAGTTTTTGAATAGAGACTAAGTTTAGGAAAGACTAAGTTTTAATAATCCTATGACTTAACTTCAAAAAAAAAATTCTTCAAAATGTGTTTTCAACAATACTAATACTTTAGTTTTATTTCTTTATGGATTTTGTGGGTGTAATCCACTGAAACCCTCACCAGATAAAACTCGTCCCCTAGGGATAACATAGAGGTTTAACAGCTTATTGCACGTGCTAAGTGCAACTGTGATTCTTACGAAAGTGAGTTAGGTTAACTCTACTTTTTGTCTTACTCGAGGACAAGCAAAAGATAAGTGTAGGGGTGTGATCATACATGTGCATTACATGTCTTCTTATCGTATGTATCACATTTCTGCATTTATATTTAAATAAAACCCTGCTAATTAATGTATTTTTATGTTTAGTGGCATGCAGGTAATTAAGGAAAAAAGAGAGAGATTGACAGATTTATTCAATTGATCCAAAAGTTCAAGAGAAAGGGAATCGATTTAAATTCAGAAGTTCTAAATGCCATCTTATCTGAAGACTGGATATTTCAGATGAGATAATATCATCCTAATTCAAGGGAAAAACAGATTTTATGAAGACCCTATTAGTTTCACTGAGGATAAAAGGACGGATCGTCAATTTTAAAGCAAAAATTCAAAATTCAGAGGGATGGAAGGATATAGGACACCTGGACGGACTAACCCCTTGATCCTGGCCTTACGGCCAGGATATTGCCGCGGAGCGCCAGCTCTTATCTTCGTATGCGTTCAATACTCATTTTTCTTCCTTACAATACCTGTAACCTCGAAGGCAGAGGGGCACCATCTCAGAGAGAGAGTTTTAGTTTAGGTTTTTCTTTTCTTCTTCAATGTAATTTTTATTTTTTTAGGTTAGAGAGAGTTACATGATTAAAAGAGAGGAAGAGTTATTGTAGAGTGACACTATTATAATCCTTTATCAAGAAACTTATATTGAAGATGACAATCAATGGAGGTTTCTCACTTTTTTCATCGTACTCAATCTGGCCAAGCATCGTTTCAATGTATTTTTCTACTACTTTGCTTTATTTTACGCTAAGGTAAATTTTCATTATTGATGCAACAGTAAAGGTAACTACTTTTCTTTTATTTCTTTTTATTTTTGATTTTTGCACCAACACTCTTCTTTATTTGTTTCCTTTTCTTTGTAAAACAACAACAACAATACCATCTCTTGTTCTACCATCTCATTTTTAACTTAACTTTATATTTTTATTTTTATTTTTATAATTTGAGAAAATAAATTTTAACTAGTTTTTGTAAATTAAAAGAAAGAAACTTACACAATACTTCCATTGCTGTCCCTTTTTGTGGATCAAGACCCATTAGCCCTAAGTTACACGGTAGCATTGAGGAGCTAGCACTGTTCTAAACTTCTGTATTTTTTGTGTGCAGGTTTGGCTCGATCAACAATAAGTACCGCATACAGAATATGATTTTGATTGCATATAACCCCGCGGCTAATGAGTTGGCAGAGGCATTCAACAATACGATTATCAAGCTCCTCAAAAAGTTTGTTTCCTCAAGCAAATGAGAGTGGAATGAGAAGCTCAGTGAATATATTTGGGCCTACCAAATAATGATCCGAACTCTTACAGGCAATACGCCCTTTTCTCTTGTCTATGGGTATGAAGTAGTCATACCCCTAGAGATACAAATACTGTCACCCCGCGTTGCTTTGACAACTAAGATGACAGATAGAGAAAATGATCGGCTACGTCTCCAAGAGCTCGAAGCGCTAGATAAGAAGCGACTATAAGCTCAACAGCGCATCGAACTGTTGTGCGCCAAACAACAACCGATAGAGGAAACCCTAGATCTCAGATGCAGAAGAACAATACTACCAACAGCAAATAACACACAATCCCAGAGAAAGAGCACAAATCAGATTTAATGAGGTTCGGCCTTTTCGCCTACGTCCTCGGGGCAAGAAAGAGAGGGGTTTCTATTGATTTTGTGAATCAATACAATGTTTTACAGCAATTGCAATAAAGAGAGATCTGCCTCTTTCATATACACTCTAACAAACCCTAGAAATCCGCTCATCTCTTAAACAGATTTCTAATTCAGCACTTTTCCGAAACAGCCCGACCCGACCGGTCGGCCGACCGACCATATGCACCGGTCGGCCGGGCGGTCGACCGTGCCTAACCGAGAGTTAGGCACTTTCAGTCGGTCGACCGGGCCGGTCGACCGCTATACCTGTGCATGTCTGCTGTGCATGTGTGTGCACGACGGTCGACCGGCCGGTCGACCGTTCTGCTACTTCTACCGACGGTCGACCGGACCGGTCGACCGTTCGCTTGCTGTTGCTGCTGATTCCTTTGCTGGCTGCTGTGCTGATCCTCGTCGACTTGTGCTGATCCTCGTTGACTTTCTCTCTCTTCCTACAATTCTCCACCTCGGTGAAGATTTCTCCAAATCTGAGCCGAACTGATCATCGACTCGAAGGTGGCTGCACCAGTGTGGTTGCCTACGTACCCTGCCCAAGGGATCAAGCCATCTGTAGTTCATCCAAATGAGCTTCAACAGGCTCATACAACATGAAGGACGTGGAGTAAAGCCTTACAATGTGCAAATTTGACTCCTGACACCACCTTGGTAAGCATGTCGGCGGGATTCTCCGATGTGTGAATCTTCATCAGCTTAATATCACCCTCATCTAGAATCTCTCGAACAAAATGGAACCTGACGTCGATGTGCTTCGTCCGTGCATGATATACCTGGTTCTTGGCTAAATAAATAGCACTCATACTGTCACAGTTAATCTTTAGAAGATCCTGATCCACCCCAAGTCATCAAGCAAGCCTTGAAGCCAAATTGCCTCCTTCATAGCCTCCGTCATGGCCATATACTCGGCCTCTGTGATAGACAATGAGACGGTAGACTGTAGTGTGGAGCGCCAACTCACTAGTGCTTGAGAGAATGTAAAGACATACCCTGTTGTAGATCGGCGCTTGTCAAGGTCACCAGCATAGTCGGAATCAACATATCCGATACAATCTTGCTTTCCTGTGGAGTCCTTCTCAAATACCAGACCGACATCAATGGTACCTTTGATGTCCTCAGAATCCACTTCACTGCCTCCCAATGATCCTGTCCGGATCATGCATATATCTACTGACCATAGAGACAGCTTGTGACAGATCTGATCTCGTACACACCATAGCATACATAAACTACCAACTGCGCTAGCATATGGGACGTGAGTCATGTACTCACATTCTTCAACATTCTTTGGAAACATCTTAGCAGATAACTTGAAATGAGGAGCCAGTGGTGTACTTACAGACTTCGCATTCTTGTCGATGTTGAACCTCTGAAGTACCTTTTGCAAATACCCCTTCTTTGTCAAGCTCACCCTGCCAACCCTTCGGTCTCTTGTGATTTTCATGCCTAGCACCTTCCTTGCTTCACCAAGATCCTTCATCTCAAACTCAGAAGATAGATCCCTCTTCAGTGCATCAATCGCAGATCTAAACCTTGAAGTAATAAGCATATCATCTACATACAGAAGTAAATAGATATACTCCCCTGTCAGTAGTTTGTTGTAGTACACACATGGGTCATAGTGGCTGCGTGTGTACTTCTTCCCTCTGATGAAGCTGTCGAACTACTTGTACCACTGTCTTGGAGACTGCTTTGTCCATACAGCGACTTCTTCAGCTTACACACCATATCTTCCTTCCCTGCAGTCTTGAACCCTGTTGGCTGAGACATGTAGATCTCTTTATCTAGATCGCTGTGGAGAAGGCGGTCTTTACATCGAGTTGATCAAGATCCAACTCGTACTGTGCCACCAAAGCCAATAGGATACGAATTGACGAATGCTTTACAACAGGAGAAAATACCTCATTGTAGTCAATTCTTTCCCTTTGAGCATAGCCTTTTGCTACCAATCAGGCCTTGTATCGCACCATATCTTCTTGATGAGATCCTTGCTTCTTTGCATACACCCACTTACAGCCTATAGCCTTCTTCCCTTTGGCAACCTAGTGAGTTCCCAAGTGTCGTTCTTGTAGAGAGACTTCATCTCTTCTTCCATGGCTTCTTTTCACATCTTCGACTCTGAACTGATTTCAGCTTCTCTGAAGGTGGACGGGATAGCCTCCTCAATGACCGAAAGTGTATAAGCTACGACCATATCTGTAGTGAGCCAACCTGATTTTCTTGTATTTCTTCTTGGTCTTTCAACTGCAGTAGAGTCAGGAACATTACCCATGACCTGTTCTTGACCTTCTTCATCATCAGCATCTACTTCAACTACTTGATCATTACCCTGTGTCACCCTAAGTATGATCCTCACCGATGCTGAACTTTCTAGAGATGGTAGATTTGCATCATTCTCCACCTGCTGCGATACAGCTTTGGTCTTGCTAGTCTCCACCTGCTGATAGACCTTAGGCTTCAACATAGAAGCCTCATCAAAAGTGACATCCCTGCTGAGAAGAAATTTCCTGTCTGTTGGATCCCATATCTTGAACCCTTTGATTCCCCTCTTGAAACTGACGAACACACCCTTCTTTGCTCTTGGGTCTAACTTATCATCTTTGACATGATAATAGGCTGGACAACCAAACACCCTTAGCAAATCATAGTCAGCAGCTATTTTTCCCGACCAAACCTCGAGAGAAGTTTTCCCCTATCGCAGACGACGGCAACATGTTCACAAGATAGCAAGCATATGCCAAAGCCTCAGCCCAGAAGTTCTTCGATAAACTAGCATTGGAAAACATACATCGGACCTTCTCTAGCAAAGTCCTGTTCATCCTTTCTGCTACCCCATTCTGTTGCGGTGTCTCCCTCACTGTGAAGTGTCTCTCTATGCCCTCATCAAGACATAACTGAAGGAAAGGATCGGACTTGTATTCTCCTCCATTATCTGAACAGAGGACCTTGGTTTTCCTTCCCGTACTTCTCTCTAAGTTCTTCTTCCACTTCACAAATAGTTCTAGGACTTCCCCTTTGTGTCTCATGGTATATACCCAGCAATGCCTAGAATAGTTATCAATAAACGACACAAAGTAATGGTTACCTCCAATTGATGCAGTCTTGGTAGGTCCCCAAATGTCAGTGTGAACATAGTCCAGAATCCCCTCGGTGCAATGTGTTGTTGTGCCGAACTTCACCTTGGTCTTCTTCCCGATGATACAGTGTTCACAGAATTCCATCTTGCAGGTTTCGGCACCCTTCAATACGCCTTGTCTTGCAAGAGTTTGCAACGACTTTTCTCCTGCATGTCCCAACCTCATATGCCACAGCCTGGTTGAGTTTTCATCTGAACTGGTAGAAGCCGCCACTTATCCTGTAACAGTACTATTATTCAAGTAGTAAAGGTTGTTCCTGCGATCGGCTTTCAATACCACCATCGAGCCTTTGGTCATCTTCAGGACTCCTTCCTTAATTGACACTACAAGGCCCAATGACTCCAAAGCTCCAACAGAGATTAGGTTTCTCTTTAATTGAGGTACATACCTCACTTCCTTCAGTTCCCTTACCATCCCATCAAACATCTTTATCTGGATTGTCCCTACACCCTCCATGATACATGGATGATCATCGCCTATAACGACTGAACACCCCTCCAGCTTCTCAAAGCTAGAAAACCATTCCCTATTAGGGCACACATGGTATGTAGCGCCAGTATCCAGAATCCACTCATTTTCTCCTGAGTAGCCAACGATGGGAGTAGTGACTGAGAATGAGAAAACTGACGAGTCTGAGTCTGATCCACCTGCCTGTGAGTTACTGCTATGAGTACTAACCACCTTTGCAAGATTTGCCTCAGTCTTCGACTCCTTCTTCTACCCTTTGAACTTTGGACAGTCAACCTTCCAGTGCCCTAATTCTCTACAGAAGGCACACTGGTTCTTCTTCAGATCCCTATAACCCGGCCTAGACTTCGATCTCCCTCTATCATCTTTGCCCTTCCTATATGAACCCCTGCCTCTTACTGCTAGCGCCTCTGCTGACGAGCTTGACTGAGAAGGCTGTCTCTCCTTTCTCCTCGTCTCATAATTTACCAAAGCAGACGACACTTCATGATAGTCAAGTGTCTGTCTCCCATTTATGAAGGTTAAGGTGAATGTCTCATACTCTTCCGCAGGGAGAGAGTTCAAGAGGATTACCGCCTTGTCTTCTTCATCTATCTTGACATCCACATTGACCAAATCCGTAAGAAGCTTCGTGTAGCAGTTTAGATGTTCATTCACGGAGCATCCCTTCTTCATCTGAAACCCGTACAGCTTGCTCTTCAGCTGCAATCTCGATTCAATACTCTTGGTCAGATATTTCCTTTCAAGGATCTCCCACAACTGCCATGCAGATGCCTCGTGTAACACAAGATATTTGATGTCTTGTGTTAGACACGATCTAATCAATCCACACGCAGATCGGTTCATCTTCTCCCACTCTTCTTCAGTGATTGTACTTCGCTTCTTCTCCAGAAGTAGAGTATCCTCGAGGTTCGATGCATTTAGGGCATCCATCACCTCTCACCTCCGCATCCCAAAATTGTTAGTGCCGTTAAACTTCACCACGTCAATCCTCGGATGAGGATTCATGGTCCTTACTGATATACTTTCTTCTGCCATCTATCTAACTGGATCCTTTATGTATGCGGAAACCAAATGGAGACAGATAAGCAACTCTGATAAAAAAACAATTTTTGCCTTCTCACGAAACCCTAGAATGAGTTTCTGACCAGATCTACTCCTCCAATGATTCCTTGAGCACTCCTCGCGTTGTTCTGAGATCGACACACGATCCCACGAACAGAACCAACGCTGATCTGAGATCGACACACGTTCTCTACCAAATCAGCACCCGATGCCTCCGAATTGCCAAAAAATCCCACGAAGAACCTGGGATGCTCTGATACCACTTGTTGTGCGCCAAACAACAACCAGATAGAGGAAACCCTAAATCTCAGATGCAGAAGAACAATACTACCAACAGCAAATAACACACAATCCCAGAGAAAGAGCACAAATCAGATTTAACGAGGTTCGGCCTTTTCGCCTACATCCTTGGGGCAAGAAAGAGAGGGGTTTCTATTGATTTTGTGAATCAATACAATGTTTTACAGCAATTGTAATGAAGAGAGATCTGTCTCTTTCATATGCACTCTAACAAACCCTAGAAATCCGCTCATCTCTTAAACAGATTTCTAATTCAGCACTTTTCCGAAACAGCCCCACCCGACTGTCGGTCGACCGCTCGGTCGACCGACCATATGCACCGTCGACCGGGCGGTCGACCGTGCCTAACCGAGAGTTAGGCACTTTCAGTCGGTCGACCGGGCCGGTCGACCACTATACCCGTGCATGTCTGCTGTGCATGTGTGTGCACGATGGTCGACCGGCCGGTCGACCATCGTGCTACATCTGCCGACGGTCGACCGGACCGGTCGACCGTTCGCCTGCTATTGCTGCTGATTCCTTTGCTGGCTGCTGTGCTGATCCTCGTCGACTTGTGCTGATCCTCGTCGACTTCCTCTCTCTTCCTATAATTCTCCACCTCGGTGAAGATTTCTCCAAATCTGAGCCGAACTGATCATCGACTCGAAGGTGGCTGCACCAGTGTGGTTGCCTACGTACCCTGCCCAAGGGATTAAGCCATCCGTAGTTCATCCAAATGAGCTTCAACGGGCTCATCCAACAACCTCTTTCTCCTTTTAGCAGATCGTTGCCCTGTTTCACAACTATTGTGCCCGAAGAATCAAACAGTTTCTATAATTCATTTTCTACAAACTGATTGAGTGAGTTTATCTGATGACTCATCAAGCCAAACTCAATGAAGAAGGCTCTTGATGCATCTTGGCAGACCCTTTCCAGTGGTCCTACATCCATATCAAGGTTTGGTGATCGGTTGAGGACTAGGGTTGCCAACTTCCCTTATAAATTCCCTGCGGAGTTTACATATTCATCTCATTCCCCAGCGAGGTTCTTAGTTGTCATGTTAATGATTAACTCTGACCACTCTTTTAATACCTCAGGGAACAATGATTTCTCTATAAAATCCTTAAGGAGTGCCAATCTCCTTATCAGATTCCCCTTGGAGTCTATCCTTTTCAATCCACGGTGGACTCTCTTGGTTGTCATGCTAATAATTACCTCTGACGACTTTTAAGAGCGTTGTTATCTTGTTTTCCCAATGAAGTTGTCATGTTAATGATTACCTCTGATTACTTCCTCAAAATACCATAGGGATTGCTAATTTCCCAATAAGATTCTTCACGGAATCTCTGATTACTTGTTCACTCCTCTGTGGACCCTTTAGTTCTTTGTGGACTCTCAAGTTGTCACGTTAATAATTATCTCTAACAACTTCTTTCAAATTTCCCAGGGAATGCTTAAATCTCATGGAGTTTATAATCATATTTTTATTCCCCTAGAGGAATATTCCTCTTTTTTTTTTGTTATCATGTCCAGTTTACCACCTTCGAACAACAAAGGCTTTGCGTCTGGTAACTCCTATTCGGTCATATCTAGTTAATCACCTCTGAACCGATGGGTGCCCAGATCTCATCCTTCAGTCCAGTAAGGACTCCTTTCTTTTGTTGTCATGTCTAGTTCTCTACCTCTGAACAACAAAGGCTCAGGGTCTGTTGACTCCTAGTCGGTTATGTCCAGTTAATCATCTATGAACCGACAGGCTTAGATCTTATCCTTCAGTCCAATAATGACTTTTTTTTGCTATCATGTCTAGTTCGTCACCTCTGAACAACAAAAGATCTGAGTCTGGTGACACTAGTCAGTAATAAACTCTGAATTGACGGGTGCCCAGATCACATCCTTCAGTCCAGTAAGGACTCGTTTTATCGTTATGTCCAGTTTGTCACCTTTGAACGACAAGGCTCTGAGTTTGGTGACTCCTACTTGGTTATACCCAGTTTATCACCTCTGAACTGACAGGTGCCCAGATTTCAGCCCCCTCAGTCCAGTAGGGACTTCTTTCGCTGTTATGTCCATATTTCCTCTAAGCAACGAATTTTCTCTCTTTTGGATCAGAATCTGTCATGTCCATATCACCTCTGAACAGATGGATCTCTAAACCCAAGTTACCCCCTTTATCCCTAGTGGATTCATTTATTTGATCTATCAAGATAGTATTTAACTCTTGATGGTCTACTCTTTACCGATCTTATCATGTTTTGACCTCTAAATAGGTTCAGTTAAACTTTTGAAAGTTTGTCTGGTAGAGTCATACCTCAATTTCTAGTTCTTTCAGGGACTAATATATTAAATTTTCTTTTACGGGAAGTTTAAGTTACCTACGAGTAACAAGAAAAATAAAAGGGCAGAAATTAATAAGAGAACAAACACACCAAACAAGTCATTGATCAAAAAAATCTTTATTGATTCAAAAAATAAAAAGATACAATGGCTGAAACATCAAAATTGTCTCCCAGCATATGACTGAAGTTTAGCTTCAAGGGTAGACTCAGCCTTAATAAGTGGCCTGTGGCCTCAGCTCCTCTCTGCCAACGACGACCACATCCGCTAAACGAGCCCGAATTTTCTCCAACTCGGACCACTTCTTTGCTCTCAGCTTTTGAACATGGACGTTTTTGGCAGTCATCAGCATTAACTTGGCAGTTTCAGCCTAATGCGCTAGATCAGCCTTAGCCAAGATGTTCTTTGCCTTCTCTATCATCTTGCATGATCTATCGATGTCATCGACAGTGGAAGTAAGCGTCTGAGTTGATACATCATCTGTGTAAGCAATTTCGCTTTCCTCAGCCTCTAGGGTTTTTAATTCCTGGGATACTGCTTCCGCCTTACTGGTCATCGCTGCATAAATCTGCTGCATCTTCGCAGAGAGACGATCAAGCTCCGCCTCGATCAATGAAGTGAGATTTGACTGACTTAAGTGTCGCCACTTGCTTACGTCTTTTTTTAAGTCTCGACCACTCCCTCCAGAGGTTTGACTCGTTCATCTCCACCCACCTCCCTGATATTCTCAATAGATCTAGAGAGTATTAACTTCAAGAATTCAAACGGAGGCTTCGAGCCATTTAACACCAGCGAGAGACACCCCCCTAAGCTTTTGCTGAAGCCCTTAAGGTAAACAAAAGAAAGCGAATATAGAAAAAATCAGGCAAAAAATATTATAAAAAGCGATGGAATAAAATAAACCATATAAAAAATAGATAAAAAAGAAGTGTGATGAAGAATGTAGATGTTACTTATGTGAAAAAAAATATCATAAGAAATTAGTTACCTTAAGCTAAAGAAACTAGTAAATATAATTGAATTACAACAATTAGATTTAGAATCTACGTATTCATCATATACTAATTCATTATATAGTATAGAAGAATTAGAATGTGATAATAGTAATAGTGATTCTAATAACAATAGCGATAATGATATGGATACATGGGATTGTAATATAATAACTATCAGAAATACAAGTCAAAGAGATTGTATGGTAATAAAAACAAATTTCATATTAGATAAATATGAGCATTAAATTGTTAATGCACTAATAGATACTGGAAGCACAAAAATCTATAACTTCATTTAACTTAATTCCAGAAAAATAATGGATAAAATTAGATAGGCCATTAACATTACAAACATTTACTAAAACATCACATCTAATAGAACATTGTATCCAAAAATATACCAATAATTATACACAATATTATATTCAATATATCTGAAGTCATCATTATTCCATTCGATCATATGAGTAATGATTGTTTATTAGGAATAATTATTTACTTAGTATGGGGGCTTTCAATTACTAAATAATCAAATCACCTTTTTTCAACATACAGTTAATCAGAGTTTGCATACAGAGCATGATAGACAACTTATAAATTCTACAAACCAATAAAAATTCTAGTTTAACACTAGAGAAATTAATAAAATAAGCTACTAAAAAAAATATATTAGGTGAAAATCCTCAAGAATATTGGGAAAGAGAAACGATATTTGCTAATTAGAAATAATAAATTCTGGCATTACTATTACAACTGCTAATATTAAGTATATCCTGTCAGATATACAAGATTTTCAGCATCACATAAATAAATTCTTAACTTACAAATTATCAGAAAATCAACAAGTAAACATAAAAGTGCCGCCTTTATGATTAGAAATTATGCAAAAGTAAAAAAGGGTTAATCAAGAATGGTGATTAATTATTAAAAACTAAATGATAACACTATAGACGACAGTTATCAAATACCTAATAAAAAATGTGTTATTGAACAAAATAAATGAATCCAGAATATATAGTAATTTTGATTATAAAAGTGATTTTTGGCAGATTAGGATGCACCCAGATAGTATAGAATGGCCAACATCTAGCACACCATTAGGACACTGTAAATGGTTAGTTATGCTATTCGGAATTAAGAATGCATCATAAATAATTCAAATAAAATAGATAACACATTTAATAAATACTATGATTTTACTTGTGTATATATAGACAAAGTTTTAGTTTTTTCAAAATCCCAAAAGAGCATAAAAAATATTTAACATTAGTATTCATAGAATTCATAAAAGAAGGCATAATTATTAGCATGAAGAAAATTCTAATAAAACAAAAGAAATAGAATTTTTAGAATTAGAAATAAAAGAAAATGGTATTGTAGATTAAAAAAATCATACAGCCAAAAAATTATCAAAATTCCTTGATAAATTAGAAGAACTAAACTATTACAACAATTTCTACGAATACTAAACTATTCTAAACCTTTTTTTTTCTTATCTAAGTAAATTTACGCAATCATTATATAATAAATTAAAAAATGGTCAAAAATATTTTAATAATAAAGACGTAAAAGTTGTACAAAAACTAAAAGACATAATAAATTATTAAAATTAACTTTGCTATTAACCAAATCTAGCAAAATTGTACAAACTCATGCTCCAGAAAATGCTTGGGGAGCAATGTTATTAAAAGAGTTAGATAATAAAAGAACAATATGTAGATACAGTAGTGAAACATTTAAAGTTAAAATAGTAAATATTTTAGATGCATAGATTCAAATTATTATTGAAGTAATAGACAAATTTGGGATATTTTTAGATAAAGAATTTACAATAGAAACAGAAAGTGAAAACATAGAAAAATATGTAAATAAAAATATCTGTAAGACATCTCTCACCAAGTTAGGTCATAGAAGATAGTTAAATTTTGCAAACCATATAACAGGTAATGGATGTAAAATAGTCTTTATACATATTAAAGGTAGTGATAATATTTTAGCAGAATTTCTATTAGATAATCAATACAATAATCTTTTGTCTAACTATTTTATATCTTTCCTTGCAGGCGATAGAAATATTCCCAAATATTCTTATCAAGAGTAAGATAAGTGCCAATAGTGATAACTGATCAATAGTGTAAAAAAGCATTTCATATTGCTGAGTAAATATCTTTGTCATTAATAGCGTATAAAAGAGCATTGCTGTGTCAATAATCATTATCATCAATAGTTTATATTGCACAAAGCATCACATTATTGCATTTACCATAAGGCAACTTATCTATCACGAATAATTACTTGATCAGAAGAAGATTGCTCTAATTGGATTAGAAATCAGCATCATCAATAGCATTAATAGCCAATCATGACTTTTAGGATAAGCATTCCTATTGAGCACTACTAAAAAAAGCTTGTTGATAGATTATTTATCAACACCGTTACTAGGAATAGACAATTCATAACATCCTTGCATAATATATGCTACTACTTTACACTTCTTAGTAATAATATAAAGGGCATATGGGAAGAAAATAATATTATTACTAATCATTATAGAATTTTAAATGAAAATATCAAAATATTGTATTTTATTAGATCCTAAAGAAATTATGAATAAATTAAATTTTGCTACTAATCTTTTCTTAGAATATCATTAAGAAAATTATTATCTGCTCTACCAACCGAAATTGAAACATTTATTCGGCAGATGGTAATAGAAACGCACGTAGTTAATTTCTTAAAAATGCAACATTATTTATAGTCAAAAAATAAAAATCCTTTTGCGTGGAGGCGTATATAAATTAAGAGTTATTTTAAATACTTTTGACTCCTTTAAAATAAGAGGAATTTCTAATAGAATTACTGTTTCTTATCTTATTGATAATGGTCTCCTTAAATATTTAACAATTAAGCGAAAAAATGCTATCTAATAGAAAATATTAATCTCCCTAGGAAGTTCTTATATTGTATAAAATATATATTAAGAAAATATGAAGAGATTTGGATCCAATCTGAAGGCATTATTTCAGAATGGATTAATGAAGGTGAAAGACTCCCAGTCTACTCTTTGATCTTCATGAAAGTACACCTAGAGGGGGGTGAATAAGTGTAAGGCTAATCTAATGACAAATAATGCGGATTAAAACTAAATGCAACACACTTAGTGTAACCAAAGAGTGTAGTCGAATTCCCGATGAAGGGCTCTAAACTATCTTTTCTAAATTCCTCTAAATAAGAGTTGATGTGCTATTTGAAGCTCTCTTGGTTGAACACAAGTATGGGCACACAATCAAACCAAGCATGTATATGATATGAACAATATGAACAATGTACAATATAAGGGAGAGAGAGTTAGAGAAAGTGGATCAAACGCAAACACAAAGATATGTTTCGAGGTTCGAGCACCCAGCTCTACGTCCCTGCCTTCACACAGAAGGATTTTCACTAACTCGTCCACACAGGACTTCCCACACAGGGAACCTTCATTGAGAATTTGTGTAAATACAATTAAGGAGTACACAACTCCTCTCTCAACAAATACAACCTCTCACTAGAAGTTAGGCACAAAGCCAACACAAGATCAACCTCACAATTGGGGGATAAGGTTCAAAGCCAAACAACAATCACCTCACACTTAAGGGATAAGGCACTTAGCTAACACACCAACAATCACCTCTACACTTAGAGGGAGTCCAACATAACCTCCACAATCACCTCTCACTAGAGGGATATTAACACAATCACTTCTCGCTAGAGGGATGTCACAAAGTAAGGAGGGTTACAACTCTTGGTGGTCTCTCTCAACTACTAACCAATTTTCCCACAAAATAGATCCTAATAGATAGGATAGATAGATAAGATCAAGTGTGAGAAAATAAAGTGTTTGAAAATGAAAACAATAAAGAAAAATACTTGAGAAAATCACAAGATAGATGTTGAAATAAAGATCAAAAACCAATTCCCAATACTCTATTTTTCTTTGATTTTTCTAACACTTTAAAACAAATGAAGATTAATCTTTTAAACCCAAAAACTCTTTTAAAACTTGTAATTAAAACACTTAAGAAGATGAAGATTTTTGCTCTTGAAATTGTTCTCTAAAACCAGCTCAAATGGGGGGTATTTATAGCCCCATAAAATTTTACCCGTTGGCAGCAGGAAAAGGGCAGTTTTGCCCTTCCGGTCGACTGGAAACTGAAAACAGAGAGCATAGCTCTCTTCTGGTCGACCAGCCGGTCGACCGAAAACTGGAAACAGAGAGCACAGCTCTCTGCCGGTCGACTGGGCAGTCGACCGAGGCCATTTCCAGAGAGCGGTTGACCGGCCTCCAGCCTAGGCTGCGTGCACGTTCTTCTGTGCACGTCGGTCGACCGGAACGGTCGACCGACTTCTGCCTCGATCGACCGGCAGACAGCCTGGTCTAAACTTTAAGGGATCGAAAACTTAGGTTTTTGACTTCAATTAAATATCATAAAATCACATAAATTTCACAAAAATCAGTTCTTATTATATCTTTGAAATACAAATATGTGTGATAAAAATTCAACACATATTATAAATAATTTGAACCATTTTTGTGTTCTTGAAAATTTGCCTTAAACCAAAACCGTATTTTTCAAAAACTAGGATTTTGAAATGGAAAACCGTTTTCTCCAAAACTCATGCAAATATAAAAATATGATATTGAAACAACTTTGAAGCATATTGTATATATATAGAATCCAATATACATGAAAGATATTATATCTATGTTTTTGACAAGAAAACTAAAAATAAGTTTTGTTTATATACAAAACTCCAAACTCATGAAATAGACTATCAAACTAAGTTTTTCTAAATAAATGAAGCATAGATGTATATAGTGTTGGCCCAAAGGCCCATCACTCTAGTTTTGATGATGATCAACTCATGTAGTTATAGTACTAATGATCTTGTGTTTAATTAGTCTCAGATTTATGATCAAGATCTTAACTGGTGTTTAGCTTCAACAAAGGATTTAAGGTCAAGTTTTGGAGCTAGCACGGTTTGATTCAAGAGCTTATGCATCAGGACCACATCAAGTACTCAAGAGGAGTCTAGCTCTTTGGATCAAGTTTGGACCAAGTCAAGAGGAGAAGAAGACTTCAAGTGAAGACCTTCAAGATCAAGAATTGTGTCTAGGTTTGTTTTTGTTAAGATTTTATTTTTTAGTTAAACTGTAAAGGATAAAATAGTTGGTGGATTGCTCAAGTATACCATATACACTCACACACAAGATTTAGATGTGTTTTCATAAAAGAATTTTCGTTTTGGAAAAGACTTTTCATTTGGCAAAATACCGGTTTGATTTTTAGAGTTTATTATATACATGTGTTTTTAACCAAAACCGTTTTTTGTAATTATTAAAAATTTGATTAAAAATATTTTGATTTATATTGCCTATATGCAAGGGGAGCTTAACATCTCTTCTACATATAGATTCATGTTGAGTGTATCTTATATTGAGGAGCTTGACAACTCCTCTTTATGCGATACACGTGTGTAGGGGAGCTTCACATCTCCTTTTTTGCATTGCATATTATGCGTTATGTGAATTAGGGCTTGTCACCCTTCTTCATGTAATACATATATGTAGGAAAGTTAACTTTGCGTCTTCCTCTTCATGAATGTATACCGCATATATCTCTTTATTGGTTGATTTGATTTCACCCCTTTATTGATTTTTTATTTCTAACAAAGAGGGGGAGAACATTGTTTTGTGTTTACTTTAACCCCTTTGTTGATGACTGACAAAAAGGGGGAGAAGTATTTTAGTATATATGCATGTTTAAAGATTTCTTGTTTATGCATATTGTTTTGTTTTTGCCAAAAGGAGAAAAAAATTTGATGAGTTTTATGCTTGATTGGCATGTTTATCTCCTTATATTTGCATACATGTTTGTTTAGATTCATGTGCTTCATTGCCATATATTATTGTTTATTGAGATGCATGAGTTAAGGGGGAGCTTCTTTGAAGCTTTACTTTAATCCATGCATATATAACTCCATGAGTTTTGTCATCATCAAAAAGGGGGAGATTGTTGCCCCAAAGGCCCATCACTCTAGTTTTGATGATGATCAACTCATGTAGTTATAGTACTAATAATTTTGTGTTTAATTAGTCTCAGATTTATGATCAAGATCTTAGTTGGTGTTTAGCTTCAACAAAGGATTTAAAGTCAAGTTTTGGAGCTAGCACGGTTTGATTCAAGAGCTTATGCATCAAGACCACATCAAATACTCAAAAGGAGTCTAACTCTTTGGATCAAGTTTGGACCAAGTCAAGAGGAGAAGAAGACTTCAAGTGAAGCCCTTTAAGATCAAGACTTGTGTCTAGGTTTGTTTTTGTTAAGATTTTATTTTTTAGTTAAAATGTAAAGGATAAAATAGTTGGTGGATTGCTCAAGTATACCATATACACTCACACACAAGATTTAGATGTGTTTTCATAAAAGAATTTTCATTTTGGAAAAGACTTTTCATTTTGGCAAAATACCGGTTTGACTTTTGGAGTTTATTATATACATGTATTTTTAACCAAAACCGTTTTAGTGCTTATTGTCAAAAACATAGATATTTCATCATTTATGTGTAGTGGATCATATCCATACACACCATGCTTTAAAAGTGTTTAAAATATCTTGTTTTGTATTTGGAGAAGTTTTGGAAAAACATATTTGGAAAAATACGGTTTTTGTTTTTAGCCAAAATTTCTAAGTTACAAAAATAGTCCAAAATGTTTATAACTTATTTTGATTTTGCTAAAACATGTTTGTATATCAAAATATATTACTGAACTTATTTTTGTGAATTTTTAGAGATTTTATGGGATTTAATTAAAAATAAAAAAACCCAAGTTTTAAATCCTGAAAATGGCCTGCCAGGCTCTGGCGGTCGATCGACCGGTCGACCGGACCAGGAGCCGGTCGACCGGAACAGTCGACCGACGTGCACAGACGTGCACAGGATGGGCCGGTCGATCGCCAGAGAGTGTCTGCTCTCTGAAAATGGCCCCGGTCGACCGGGCGGTCGACCAGCAGAGAGCTCAGCTCTCTGTATCCATGCCACGGTCGACCGCTGGCACAACGGTCAGAATTCTGACCGTTGGCCGGTCGACCGACAGGTCATCTGGCTCCCAACGGCTAGTTTTTTGAGCCTATTTATATGGGGTTGTTTTGGGCTATTTGAGATAAGATTTTAAGTGGGTTTTAACACCAGTTTTTCCTACTCTATTAAGAGGTTTTCTCCACTTATTTTAGAGCCAAATACTTTCATTCAAAAGGAGAGTTTATCAAGAGTTTTCAAAAGTGATTTTCTTGTGTTTTTCTCACAAACACTTGAGCTATGCATTGATATATTCATCCTATAGGAGTGTTATTGTGAGATTGCTTTTAGGTGATCAAAGTGTTATGATCACCAAAGACTTCATCTTTATTTTGAGGAGGCGGACTTGCGGGTTCGCGTTGTTTCGGGTTCTAGTGAGAACTCGGTGTTTGAGGTGTGGCCTCGGCGAGCTAGTGGGCTTGCGGTGTGTTCTTGCGGGAACAAGTGAAGGGACTAGAGAGTCCAAGGAGTTCAAGTGTGAACTTGCCTTGTAGGTGTTGCGGCACCGAGTGATCCAGTGGGATCGATTTTAGTGAAAATCCTTCATAGTGTTGAAGGCGGGGACGTAGAGTAAGTGTGCTCGAACCTCGAAACAATTCTCCCGTGCTCTCTCTATCTCTTACTTGTCTTTATATCTTGCATGCTCATATTGTCTTTATCTTTATATGCTTGATATATATTGTGCGCTTAATTGTTATATGCTTGGGGATTGTTTGCTAACACTTATATTCAACCAAGAGAGCCAAAGCGGCACCTCAACTCTTATTTAGAGGAATCTTGAGGAGTTAGTCCAGAGCCCTTCACGGGGAATCCGGCCACACTCTTAGGTTATACTTGGTGTTTAGTTTAAGAAGCTTTAGTTTGCATTAATAGTTTTAATTCCGCATTTATTGACCATTAGATTAGCTAGTCACCTATTCACCCCCCCCCCTCTAGGTGATTACATATAGATCAAATCTAATATACATTAAACCATGTAAACTTATTTTGATTCTATCTATCCATAAAAACCATATGAAAAACCGAAACCGTTCAAACTGAAAAACCAAACACATGAAACTTTAAACAAGTGTGTGTATTATGAACTTGAGCATATCAACACTATCTAATCTTTACAATGATCTAAATAAAATCTTAAACTAAACAAACTAAACAAACCGATGTCTTCTTGTAGAATTTCGTCTCCAAGTCGACTCGATCTAAACACGATCCAACGAGCTTGACTCAACCGAGTGCTAGATGCGATCTTGACGCGCGAGCTCTTAAATCACTATGTGAAAGCTCCAAAACATCTTTGTTGAAGCTAATCACCTACTAATATCTTGATCAAATATCTAAAACTAAATATCACAAGATTATTAGTAACTATAAGTACATGAGTTAATCATCATCAAAACTAGAGTGAAGGGCCTCTGGGCCAACACTTCATTCATGACAACACTGAAGGAGATGCGTGATACTCTCTTAACCTCAAAGAGCTTTATCCTGATATGCAGCCAATTACTACATCAGATGAAATGACAGTGGCAAAGGCCAAATTAATTAGAAAAATGAGGGGTTCTTGCAACGATCTATTTATCCTCAATTATCAAACTCTCTACTGTGAAGTCAGAACTGAAGAAGCATTTGAAATACAAAGTCTTATGTAAATGTCTGAAGAATGTGAACAAGTCCTACAAAAAATGGACAATGAAGATGGATTAACCAAATTAATGGTTGTTGAATTTGAAGAAAGTCGGGCGACTCGTAATGATTCATTTAACTCAGTTATAAAACATAATATTCAAAATGCCTTGGAAGAATAATAACTATCCTTCAAAGTGAGATGATAGAGGTTACCTTTCAGATACCCTCTAGTTGTAAACAGTTAGAGGATTCTTATCTTTAATTGATTGAGTCCCGAGGAGCCGTCTATTATGTTTAATGACACATTTACTTGTGGAGGTTTTTGGGTGGATGCAGGTGAACATCAGTCTTTTCCTTCCTTGAAAACGAGAAATGAATCATTGTGTGGAGTCTGTTTGCTAGTGCGGTTAGTATTAACATATCAACTTTTTGCTTTTGCTTTCGATTTGCTTTCGGTGTGATGTGAATTATCTTTATCTATGAAGTGATTTGTTCTGTCATAAAGTGAAAGATTCTCTAGGCTTCATTTTAAACAAAATAGGAGTCCGGAGCTTTGAAAGTTTATAAATAGAAAGATCGTAGCAGACAAAGAAGACATAAGAACAAAAATCACAGTTTGGGCTCCAAAATGAAGACGGCTGATTTTGGTGGATTCCTAAATTATTTCTTTTGTGTTTGGTTGACCCTTGAATTCTAAGTTTTTTGCTTGTTTGTGGACACCAAATCTCTCCCTAAAAATATTAAAAAAATAGTGTGTCAGTGAATCGGACAAAATCGGTCATTTGAGCCCCGGTTTTAGAATACAAATTTTACCGATGTGGGATGATGTCATCGGGGCTTGAAATCCAACACAAATGGATCAAACAAACATGTGATTTTGAAATCTTGATCCAGATTCCATCACCTGTCAGATCCAAATCAATAGATTCCAGGAGAATTCATGGAAACAAACAGACCCAAATCCCCTCTACAGAGTCACAGACGGGCCCGGGCGGATAGCTGTACTGCTCTATACAGGGAAAGTACTTGGTGGGCCCCACGTGAGTCCTCTCCTTTGCTCAAGTTTCCGTTTTTTGTTTTGGGTTTTAAAAAGATATGGTGTTTGTTGTTTTACGTGGAACAGCGGATCATGCTGAAAGACTGCAACCTAAATTTGAGGATGTCTGCATGGTAATGCAGCCTGGGTCAGGGCGCCGGTATACATTCTGTGTCTTTAGACTAGATCTATCGAGGTATATGGTTCCTGTGCAGAGGCGTGGCAAGGGGTTGTGTTTGGGTCGGATCCAATGAGCTCTACTTGCGGATCTACACCCAGTAGCAAAGTTATATTTAGGAATCTAAATATATCCTTTTTTCGGATTCGGATCCTATAATCAGATCTAAGTTTTAAGGATCCAAACAAAAATTCTGGTCAAATTCAAATATCATTGCCAACATCTACAAAAATTAATAGCTGAAAACACAAGATCGTACATGAAAATAGCAGAGTATCTAATATATGACTCAAAAAAAAAAAAAAAACCCCCATGATGTAGATGCTAAATACACACTCCTTAATCTGGTGGAAGTTTGAAAGTGAACCTAAGATGATCATCTCGTGATTATTGAAAACAAATCAAATCAGATAGTTCTAATTCTCAATCTTTTAGAGTGGTTCCTACGGAATCAAGGTCGAAAACTGAGAAAGTCAATCATTTACCACCACTGATGAAGGATTCCTCAAAAAGTTAAGGATTGATAATATTTTTTAGAAATCTAATGGAAATGAGATGTACGCATTTAAAAATGTGTTCCTAGCACTCCTGTTTGTTTTACTGATACTTCAGCATTAGATATGGAAGTTATTGAAACAATGAGCCTTGGCTCAGGTGAGACCTTTGAGTCTAATCTAATTGAAGTGCTCTGAAGTAGAAGTGGTGTTGGCTCGGAGTAGCTGCAAAGTGCAAAGAAACAAGCCGTTAGGGAATCAAGTCGGGGGTTTGACAAAATCCCCTTCGACAGTCTACTCAGACTCTTAGATGTTGAGACCTGAACCAGGTGAGAACACAAACCCTTGATTACAAACAACACACAAAAAGAAGGAGACAGAGATTTATGAGGTTGGGTAAGATGTCTACGTCCCCGAAGCAGAAAAGAGAGATCTACTGATATTTACATAAGATTTACAAGAGGATTACAATAGTTCTCTCAAGAACTCACTCAGGAAAATTAAACCCCAAAATGGGTTCGAGTCCTCTATTTATAGAGAGAGAAAAAAATACCCCCAAACAGTAGCAGGTCGGGTCCATACGCTGCCCTGACCTGTGTGTCAGTCGATCGGCCGGTCGACCGCTCCAAGTGCGATCGATCAGCTAGTCGACCACGCAGACCCCAAACTCTATGTTAATCTCATAGTTAGGGCCGGTCGATTAGATCTCAGAGTTGGGCTGGTCGACTGCCTGGTCGATCGCCAACTGGGATTTCTTCTTTTCGTTCAACATCGACGACCGTTTTTGACTCCTGTGTATGTCGGTCGACTTTCTGATCAACCAAACCTCTGTCAAAGAGTTTAAAAACTCTATCATTCTGTTTTTTATCCTCTCTATCTACATTCTCTACCTCGGTGAAGATTATCCAAATCTAAATCGAATACCAATGAGTCCAACACCACTCCACGATCGACACACGGTCTCCGCCATGAAATCTGCTCCAAGATCAACACACGATCTCTGCTCCGAGATCGATACACGATCTCCGCCAAGCAGACCAAACGCGAATGTTGACTCACCATACAATTCTGACGAATCCCAAATGCAAAGTTACAATTGATTTCAACCGATCACTACGAATCCAAACGATTGATCTGAAATCAATTCAAATTGAATTTGTCATCCCCCAAGGCAACTCTCTCCAAATTACAATATCAATTGTAACAATACCAAATTTTTAGCTCAGTTAAAGCAAACGGAATGTGTTGGCCCAAAGGCCCTTCGCCTTAGTTTTGATGATGACTAACTTATGAAGTTATGTTATTAATGATCTTGTGTTTATATAGTTTCAGATATTGTTCAATATCTTAGTACGTGTTTAGCTTCAATAAAGGATTCAAAGTCGAGTTTTGGAGCTAACACATGTTGATTCAAAAGCTCGAGTGTCAAAATCGCATCTAGTACTCGAGATGGAGTCAAGCTCATTTGGATCGTGTTTGGATCGAGTCGTTTTGGAGATGAAGATCGACGAGAAGACTATGGTCTATGTTTGTTTAGTTTATTGTTTAGATTTTGTATAAAGATAGTTTAGTTTTGATATGCTCAAGTATACACACACAAAAGTTCAAAATTTTTGATTTCAGTTTAATCATTTTGGATTTTCAAGAATATACATTTATCGTTTTCATGAATAGATAGAATCAAAACAAGTTTATATGGTTTATATGTATATTAAATTTCATCCATGTACATTATTTGGTTCATAATGTTTAAAAGCTTATTTTGATGATTCCAGTTCATGTGTTTTAAGTTTTGCTTTTAACAAAACTTATTTTGGATTTTATGTCAAAAATATAGATATATCATTTATATGTTTATTAGATTCTATCCATACACACTATACTTCAAATGTGTTTTTATATCTTATTTTTGTATTTACAAGTTTATGGAAAAATCATATTTTCTTTTAGAAGTTTGGTTTTTGAATAAAACGATTTACGGTTTAAGATTAAATTTCTATACCTCAAAAATAGTTCAAATATTTTGTAATATGTATTAAATTTTGATCAAACATATTGTACTTCAAATATATACATGCACTTAATTTTGTGGATTTTATAGAGTTTTATGGGAATTTTTTGGTATTTAACAAGATGGATTCCATACCCTAAAAATCCTGTTTGAACCTACTGGCGGTCGACCGACCGATTGACCTGACCAGAGCTCAGTCGACTGATGTGCATAAGAGGTGCACATAGGGCTTGCCTGTATAGATGGTTGACCGCACGGTCGACCGACTGATAGACCAGAGTCTCTGTTTGGCACAGTCGACCAAGCGGTCGACCGACGGGCAGTTTTGCCAATGGGGCGGTCGACTGGCGGCTCAAACAGTTGAAATTCCGACCATTGGTCGGTCGACCGGGCGGTCAGTCGACAGCCTGTTTTGGGCAGTTTTTGACCCGAACTGCTAGTTTTTCCAAGGCCCTATATAAAGGGATTTTGGGGGCTGTTTTCATTAAGATTTTTCAGGAGACTTTTAACCAGTTTTTTAGTGCTCTCTTGCCCATTTTCTAAAGTATTTTAAAACAAGTTTTTGAGCTTCAAATCTATATCTTTATTTCTGATTCAAAGTTTTGAAAAATCAAAAGAAAATAAGTTTTGGGATTCTAGTTTCATACTCTAAATTTTTATATCTTTTCTAGAGTTTTCCCAAGTGTTTTCTCTTTGTTGTTTCTTTTTCAAACACTTTGATTTCTCACACACTTGATCCATTCAATTCAAATCTATCTTTAGGATCTTGTTTTGTGAGAAAATTATTTGTGATTCTTTAAGATCACTAAGTGTAATTTGTGATCATTGGATCACCAAGATTGTAATTTTTCCTTCGCTTTGTGCTAGGCTTTGTGAATTCCTCTTGTGTAGAGGAGAAAGAGAGTGGAGTTGTGTACTCTCGGTTTGTAATTGTAATTCCTTGGTGGAGGTCCCTTTATGGAAGGTCCTATGCGGACATAGTGAAAATCCTTCTGTGTAAAGGCGAGAACGTAAAGCAGCGGCTCGAACCTCGAAATATATCCATGTGTTTGCGTTTGATCTATTATCTCTCAACTCTCATCTCTCTGTATATCTTGCATTGCTATTCATTGTTCATACTCATATACATACTAGAAATTATTTGTGTGCCCACACTTGTATTGAACCAAGAGAGCTATTAAAGTACCTCAACTCATAATTCAAAGGAATCGTGAGGAGCAGTTTCAGAGTCCTTCACGGGGAATTCGGACTTACTCTTGATTATACAATTAGTGTGTTTAATATTTAGTTTTTAATTCCGCATCATTTGTCTTAGATTAGCACTACACCTATTCACCCCCTCTACGTGTACTTTTAATTGGTATCAAAGTAAGCGCTCCTGATATTCGGTTTAACCACCTAGAAGTGTGATTCTTAGATTGCTAATCTAGATTTACTTTGCACACATATTAGTTTACACTCATGGACTATCTTGCCCCCCATGTATAATGTTTCTAACATTGACATGTGAAAATCTAAAATGAGTGCATACCTGAAAGCCCAAGAATTGCATGTCTATCTTGCAACTATCAAGAAATCTTATCTTGATAATGACAAGTACCTAGAGGCTAATACACAAGCCATAGATACACTTAAGCACACATAGCAAAGAACACATTTTTTTTGATTCTCATTGTGATTCCGCTTTTACAGTGTAGAACACATTGACCTCTCTCAAGGAACAAACTTCACATATTTTGGAGAAAGATGCTATTAGGGATGAATGTGAGCTAACGTGCTACATGATCCAAGGGAATGACTCCCTTGAGGTAAATTTGGATACTCATCTTAATGTTTATGCTAGTTCTTCAAATGATGATAATGTTATGGATGCACATGTTTTAAATGAAATTTTTTTCATGTTTTGTGAAACTTGCTTTCCAAATATAAAGCTTTGAAAAGAAAAGTTTTGAATTAAAAGAAGAAAATAAAAATTTGTTTTCAAAACTTAATTTGATTTTATAAGAAAAGATTGAGGTTTCAAATGAAAGGGATTTATTAAAAACCGAACTTTATCTTGCTTTAAAAGAAAATAAAATTTTAAAGAATAAAAATGATTTTGATATTATTTTGAAGAAAAATAAGGTTATATCTTCAAAACTTGATTTTGTATGAAAAGAAAACGATTCTTTGAAAAACAAAATTGCTTTGATTTCAAAAGAATTAGATTTTGTTTTAAAGGAAAAAGTTTCTTTGAAAAATAATTTTGATGCTCATATTTGTCACGTTTTCATTGCTTCATCTTCTTGTAATAAACATGTTACTTGCTCCACTTCTTCTTCAATAATTGAAAATGATATTTGTATTTTGAAGAAGAATGTTAATTGTTTGGGCTACACTTTAAGCCAATGTGACATGAACCACACATGGTTGGAATCTATGTTTCGAAAGAGACATACTCCATATATATATGCACACCCATCACGACATACACATGCTTCTCATGTCCATACACATGACACCATGTATGCTAATGTGTACACTTGTACACGTTGTGGTCGTAAGGGCCACCTTGTAAAATTTTGTTATGATAGGTTAAATGTTTCAAATTTTGTAAGTAAATATGTTTGGGTTAGGAAAGGTGCTAACCCCTATGGACTCAAGAAAGTGTGGCTACCAAAAATCACCTCTATTGCTTTTGATATAGGTGTGAGCTCTCACAAGTTGTGAGAGTATCAGTGTCTTAATGGTGAATACGTTTCGAGCTAAAAGATGATATTTATGGATGCATCACTTTCAAGAAAAGTTTTGATGGGAGGACCACCATGGTTTGAAGATATAGAGAATAGTTCATATGGTTTGGTAACTATCTCTAACTCCTTATTTTTGTTTACATGCTTTCTTATTGATAATTTTAGCATGTCTTGGTTTTCATGTTCATTAGGTTTAAATGCAATCCTATTAGATTTGTGATATATATGTATAGTATTTAAGATACATCCATGTTCATATGGATTCATATTTGTTTGTGTTCTCAATTATTATTTAGCTATTGTGTATATCCTAGTTTTAATAACACTAACATTTACACTAATGATTATATTTGCTTTTCAATCAAGTTTTGGTGTTTTTGTGCTTCATGTTTTGATTACATGTTTAGAAGTAGTTTTCGTTAAAACTTGTACTTATACTTATACAAGTAGTGAGCCATACTTGATTATTATGTTTGGGTGCTTCATTACTCATGTGTACTCATTACATGTATATGCATGACTTAATTTTGATGATTCTTGTATTTACGTATGTATTTCCTATTTTATACATATTTTCATAAAATATAGTTTTAACTTCAAGTATATATAAATTTTGACCAAAACTACTTGATATACATGTTATATCCTTGAGTCACTTGTTTTATGTGATATATACTCGTTTATGGACTCAATTCATGTTTGGATATATATGTATACTTTTAGTTTTGACAATATATAAATATAACTTAAAGTTTATTTAGTTTTGATGAAAATTGAATTTTTATGATTTCTATGTTTATGAGAAAAGAATTTTGATTGAGCTTCATTGTTTAAGTCTATGTCTATGTACATTACATGACCCTTGTGCACTCTATATTTTGTGTTTACTCATAATTTTAATTTCATGAGCACCTATGTGCTTTTTAGACTTCGAGTGTCAATTTTTTATATAGTTAGCATATTTTCATGGATATATATTTGTTTTTATTTCTTACGTGAAAGATTTAGTACTAGTTTTCAAAATTATCTTTAAACTAGCACTTATTCTTCAATTGGTAGAGTTTTCAAATATATAAAAATATTTTAAAATCATATTTTTAAAAACCTCTACCTCTAAGGGCGGTTGGATGGGCGATCATGCCTTGTATGCTCCTTAATGAACGTCTATTTTAAATATGTGCATGATAAGGGTGGTATGTTATGAGTTATACATGATCTTAATGATATTTTATTTTTGTATACTCATATTTTCTATATATGTATGCATCATTTTCAATTAATATCATATTGCTCTGATCATACATACATATAAATATTTTCTTGTGTTATAAACATATATGACCATATATTTTTAGCACAAATTGATTTCATGCTAAGTTTGACTTAGTTCTTAATGATAATTGATATCTTTACAAGGTTATGCATTAGTTTTATTGGTATTTCATAAAGAGGGAGAAAAATTCTTTATTTATCTTTCAATTGTATTTATTTTCAATTGGTATCTTACTCCCACCTTTTATGAAGAAAAATATTTTGTTTTAAAAAATACTAAAATTTTTAATATTGGTATCAATAACCTTCTATTGGTATTATTCTCAATTGGTATCTATATTGCAAAAATAATTTTAGTATTTACCTAAAAAAATTTTGGTTTAAAATTTACTTTCAATTAGTATCATTTCTTTCTATTGGTATTAATTGGTAAAAAAAGATTATTTTTTCTTTCAATTGATATAAAAATATGTTTTTATTGGTATTGTTTGTTTTTCCTCACTCCTTTGTTGATAGCTGACAACAAAGGGAAGAGAAATGTAGTGTTTATATATGCATGTTTGATTAATTGTTTATGCATATATACATGTGCTTTTATGATTCTTATTGCATATTTTTTATAATTTTTTATTGGTACTTTGAGCTACATTGCATATCTATTTGTTTTATTGCTATACATGAGTTAAGGGGGAGTTTCTATAAATCCTATCCTTAATCAATGCATATATAACCTCATAAGTTTTGTTAGGGGGAGATTGTTGGCCCAAGACCATTCACCTTAGTTTTAATGATGACTAACTTATGAAGTTATATTACTAATGATCTTGTATTTATATTGTTTCAGATATTGTTCAATTTCTTAGTAGGTGTTTAGCTTCAACAAATGATTCAAATTCGAGTTTTGGAGCTAACACGTGTTGATTCAAGAGCTCGCGCGTCAAGATCGCATCTAGTATTCGAGATGGAGTCAAGCTCATTTGGATCGTGTTTGAATCGAATCGTCTTGGAGATGAAGATCGATAAGAAAATTTTGATCTAGGTTTGTTTAATTTATTATTTAGATCTTGTGTTAGGATAGTTTAGTTTTGATATGCTAAAGTATATATACACACACAAGTTCAAAAGTTTTGATTTCGGTTTAACCGTTTTGGATTTTCAAGAATATACATTTATCGTTTTCATGAATAGATAGAATCAAAACAAGTTTACATAGTTTATATGTATATTGGATTTCATCCATATACATTATTTGGTTCATAATGTTTAAAAACTTATTTTGATGATACTAATTCATGTGTTTTAAGTTTTATTTTTTAACAAAACTTATTTTGGATTTTATGTCAAAAATATAGATATATCATTTATATGTGTATTGATTCTATCCATACACACTATACTTCAAATGTGTTTTTATATCTTATTTTTGTATTTACAAGTTTATGAAAAACCCGTATTTTTCTTTAGAAGTTTGGTTTTTGAAAAATACGGTTTTCGGTTTAAAACTAAATTTCTATACCTCAAAAATTGTTCAAATAGTTTGTAATATGTGTTGAATTTTGATCACACATATTTGTACTTCAAATATATGCATGAACTTATTTTTGTGAATTTTATGAGAATTTTTAGGTAATTAACAAGTTGAATTCCATAACCTAAAAATCATGTTCTGAGTCTACTGGTGGTCGATCGGTCGGTCGACCGATGTGCACAAGACGTGCACATAAGCCTTGCCTATATGGCCGGTCGACCGCACGGTCGACCGACTGAGAGACCAGAGGTCTTTGTTTGGCACGGTCAATTAGGCGATCGACCGACAGGCAGTTTTGCCAATGGGCGGTCAATCGAAGGATTAAACGGTCAAAAATCTGACCATTGGCCGGTCAACCGGGCGGTCGACTGACAGCCTGGTTTGGGTAGTTTTTTACCCCAACGGCTAGTTATTCCAAGGCCCTATATAAAAGGGTTTTGGGAGTTGTTTTCATTAAGATTTTTTAAGAGAATTTTAACCAGTTTTCTCGTGCTCTCTTGCCCATTTTTAAAAGTGTTTTAAAACAAATTTTTGAGCTTCAAATCTATATCTTTATTTTTTATTCAAAGTTTTGAAAAATCAAAAGAAAACAAGTTTTGGGATTCTAGTTTCATAATCTAAATTTATATATCTTTTCTAGAATTTTCTCAAGTGTTTTCTCTTTGTTGTTTCTTTTCCAAACAATTTGATTTCTTACATACTTGAGCCATTCAATTCAAATCTATCTTTAGGATCTTATTTTGTGAGAAAATTATTTGTGAACCTTTGAGATCACTAAGTGTAGTTTGTGATCATTAGATCACCAAAATTGTAATTTTTTCTTTACCTTATGCTAGGCTTTGTACCTTCCTCTTGTGTAGAGGAGAAAGTGAGTGGAGTTGTGTACTTCCGATCTGTAATTGTAATTCCTAGGCGGAGTTCCCTTTGTGGAAGGTCATGTGTGGACATAGCGAAAATCCTTCTATGTGAAGGAGGGGATGTAGCGCAGTGGCTCGAACCTCAAAACATATCTCTGTGCTTGTATTTGATCTACTATCTCACAACTCTCATCTCTCTTTATATCTTGCATTACTATTCATTGTTCATATTCATATACATGCTAGATACTGTGTGTGCCCACACTTGTATTGAACCAAGAGAGTTATTAAAGCACCTTAACTCATAATTCAGAGGAATCATGAGGAGTAGTTCTAGAGCCATTCATGGAGAATTCGGACTCACTCTTGGTTATATACTTAGTGTGTTTAGTATTTAGTTTTTAATTCCACATCATTTGTCTTAGATTAGTACTATACCTATTCACTCCCCCTCTAGGTGTACTTTCAGAATGCACCCTTCATGCCTTCCCAACACTCCATCGAAGAGAAAACAACAAAATATGAGTCGACCAATGAACGTGTCTACAACTCAGCAACTGAATGGAACACTATTCTAAATGACCTCAAGAAGAACTCAACATGAATGACTCAACAAGTGACTGGAACACCAATTCAAATGTCTTCAAGACGGTCATGTTAAGATTTGTGCAAACAAATAGTTCCACATTGGCTAAACAAGGGGATGGTCTTCGGTATATAAGAATTTAGGCTACTCCACTTAGAAAGCTAGTCTTTTGGGATGGTGCCTCGAGTCCTTACAATTGGTATCAAAGCCATGCCCAAACTTAGTCATGTGTGAAAGATCCCCAAGAGTGGATGGCGTAGTCCCGGCGCAAGCGTAGGCACATGTGCAGTGAAAGGCACAGTGCAGTGCAGCGAAAAGGGCGCAAGCACAGACACAAGTGCAAGCGAAAAAGCACAGTGCAGTGCAATGCAGCGCAGCGCGATTAAGACGTAAGTCCGGACTCTTTGTTTGAGGGAGATTGTTAAGATTTGTGCAAACAAATAGTCCAACATTGGCTAGACAAGGGGATGGTCTTGGGTATATAAGGATTTGGGCTACTCCACCTAGAAGGCTAGTTTGTTGGGATGGTGCTCCGAGTCCTTACAGGTCCAACCAAATCTGAGTAGAGCACACTAAATAATCAACTTCAACTCAATAAATTGGGTGCACGTCCCCTTATGCAAGCTAAACTATCTTCTCATCAGAAGATCAAATGTTCATCGAGATCACAACTCTTCACCTCTACGTGAGGTCCAAATTGCAACTTTCCGCTACCAATTCTCGAGAACCCAAATAGCTTCATATACGGGTTGCACCACCACGACTGCTTACGTACCCCCTGGCCAAGGGATCAATCCTCTCATAGTTCATTCAAATGAGCTCCATCGAGCTCAACCAACTTTGTTCTTTGCAGCAACGAACCCGATAGACTGAGTCAAATGAACCTCATTAACCTGAGATCCATGCTTTTTTACAACCCACTTCCGCGATGCTCTTTGGTTCCTCTAGCTGCAACTGAACCAACTTTTCTAACATGTTCAGTATTCATATCGACCACTTGATCCTCATCTGTTGTCACAACTGATGAAATCCCAGATGATACTGAACCAACTGGACAACGTGGAGTTACATCACTCTCCACCCGCTGCGCTAACACCATCTTGGTTTTCATTGTCTCCACCTGCTGGGAGATTGTAGGCTTCTATATCGAAGCCTCATCCAATGTGACATGTCTGCTCGAGACAAACTTCTTGTTTTTCGAATCTCATAACATGTAGCCTTTCAATCTTTTTTGAATCCCAAAAATACCAACTAGTTCACTTTTGAGTCCAATATGTGTTTCTTGACATCAATGTAGGTCGGACAACCAAATACTCTAAGCGAATCATGTCACGAGCAGCTCCACTTGACCAACTCTCCAATGGAGTCTACCTTCGATCATAGTCGTCGGTAGCCTATTCAAGAGATAACTAGCATACACAATCGCCTTAACTCAAAATGATTTGTCTAGCGATGCATTAGACAACAAATACTGAACCTTTTCCAGCAAGGCATGGTTCATCTCTCTGGATACACATTATTTCCCATTTGTGAAGTATGTCACAATACCATTGTTTTGGCCAAATTGCAGAAAAGAATCATTGTACTCTTCAACATAATCATACCGGCGCACCTTGATCTTCCTACATGTATGATTCTCCATCAGCTTTTTTCTCTTCACCAACAACTCTAGGACTTCAATTGTGTCTCATAAGGCATACATACCCAACAACGCCTAGAATAGTCATCTATAATAAAGACAAAGTACCGATAGTCTCCAAGTGATGCAGTCTTAGTAAGACCTCAAACATCCACATGAAACAACCCGACAAGACCATGCAAATGACGAATAATAATGCTGAATTTTATCTTCATGTCCAGAACACAACTGTCACGTAATTGTAGCTGTCTAAAAATTACCGAAGACAAAGCCCCAGACACGAACCTTTACACGTTAAAGGGATGTGGTGAGGCATAAGTATAGGAGAGCATAGCTACCTACTTTGGAGTGGAAGCCTTGTATAGAGTTCATCAAGGAGAGTAAAAGGGTTTTACCCTCATGATAATCCACTTTTGTCCTTTAGCTCGTCTAGACTTTAAAACATGGGCTGGTCCTGGAACTGGGCCCATAAGCCTAATCCTAACATATTGCAAACAAAAATATATTTGTAGAGCACACTGCACAATATTTTCCGTGGTTAAATACCATTTAAGCTTTTTCAAAATCATTACTTTGTTCTTCTGTGTTCTTAAGTCATTAGCAAACATTGATATACTTTCTTATATTCAAAACACATTGTCGAAAATTACTTGCTAAATATACCCATCTAAAGGAACTCCGAGAGAATTGATAAGATACTTGACTTATGATAAGAAGATCATGAGTTTAAAATATCTCAAAATGTGCGCATTATTGTCATGTTTGGTGTACTTCCTTTCTTTAACACACAGAATCTTCATTTTCTTTCTTTGGATGGAGATTCTTTCATTTCATGTTCCATGAGGAACATGTTTGTTCTGATGGAAATCTCATGAAATTGAAGAAAATATGGGTCCCATTACATAATCTTCTCTTTCATTCATATTTGTGTTTGAGAATTCAAAAAGCAAAGGAAAGAAAAATTAGCGACATCAGCAAAGAAAGATCATATTTGTGTTTGAGAATTCAAAAAGCAAAGAAAAGAAAAATTAGCGACATCAGCAAAGAAAGAGGTCGTGTTTTCCACCCAAAATGGATTGAAAACACCAAAATATCTGACCACATTACTATAAAATTAATAAAATATGTTAAAGGCGAGTGAGCTACTCAAGCGAGATTACACCAAACTTCTCTCATGGGGAGGTCTTGAGTTCAAATCTCGCCATCTGTAATGATTGGGTAGATTTTATGACCTAAATTTGCAGGGTGCACTGGTAAAAAAACTGACAAGTCCTAGTGGGTGGGTCCCATGATAGAAGGTTAGATTCTACTGCAGCATGTCACTTTTGCAGGCTGGCATTTCCTTACTAAACAAGCCAAAATTAAAATAGATCACCTAACTAAGAACTGTATTTTCTCCCCAACAATGATAAGAGAAGAATCATATAAGGAAATTTCTTAAACCAACGCATCACAAAGGATATGGACTTCTCTGACCAAGGAAGCAGAAGATATAACCACAAAACATATCAATTTGCTTCTAAAGATGCTACAACTTATTATACATAATAATAGATGCATATATAGTAATCATCACTCGAAGCACACATGACTCATGACTGCAAGTAAACAGTCAGAATTCTTAAAATCAAAACAAAGGTAATCAAGGCTACCTTTCACTTCTCACAGTAAGTACCTTCTGAATGCAGAGAGAGATCCTCAAGGAACATCTAAAGAGTCAGGTGATACTGATATCATCTGAAGAAGGCTCGAGTTCGAAAATGTAACTTGCAGGACAGGTTCCAACGAGCTACCACCATCCACATTGTCATTGACGATCCGTATAAATTCCTTTGCTGCTCCAACCATACACAGTTCTCTTCTTGACATGCAATGCATCGCGAAATTTGCTAATTTCTCAATCTGCTCGCACTGAACCGGCAACTGCTCACTGAATCTAAGGCGAGGATCAACAATCTCATGAAACCCCCCATCTTTTATCCTAGCCAGGACCATCTCTTCAACACCATCATCATGTTTTGATCCCACAATTAGCTCCAGCAACAGGATACCAAAGTTGTGAACGACATCTGCATCACGAGAAACTAGTACAGGTCCTACGTTGAGGAGCTTGGAACTGGCTATCTTGACAGAATAGTCTGAGAGTATAAATATGTCGCTGGATTTGAGATTGTGAGGTTTGATGGGTGGAGAGAGATCGGACTGGAGATGAGCAAGAGCACTTGCAATCTCGGTTGCAATGTTGATCCTTCGGTACCAGCTGAGAGGCCCGTTCTCTCTGCCAGGTTGAAGGAGGTCCTTGAGTGTTCCGTTGGGGAAAAACTCGTGGACGAGCAGTAGTGTGTGGCCTGAACTGATGCAGCATCCGATGATTCGAGTAATGTTCTTGTGAGCAATGTGAGAAAGAAGCTCGACTCTATCAAGTACCTGGTTGCGGTTCTCTTTCGTCTCCCATCTCATCCTCTGAACAGCCACAAGGGATCCGTCACAGAGTACTCCCGGATGCACTGTGCCATCGCCAACATCAACGAGCTTCTGCTCTTGATTGAATCGCTTGGTGGCTTCATTAAGCTCTTGGTATGTGAAACGCCGAGTCCTACATGCTTTTGCAAAAAATTTCGGAAGACAGGTCTGTGCAGGATCTCGCCTGTATCTCTTGTTAGGAGGAGATCTCAGTAGGAAATAACAAGCAGTAGCAGCAGAAATAAAGAATATCAAAACAAGTAGACCTGTTTTGACAAAACAAAAATGCAAATTAGTGTAAATAAAACTAATTTCCACAAAACAGATTAACTGGACTCCTTAGAAATGTTTGATCTCAATTACTTTCAGTTTGTAAAACAAGTTAACTCGATCTTTTTGTGCACGAGACAGAAATTTTGCATGACATGAATGAAATTAGTCTCGTGAAAATAATTTCTCAATCTTGTTCAAAGCTATATATGTTGACTGGAAAAACACAGTTTCAGAATGATGATAAAACCTTCAGCCCTTTTGGTGATATTGTACGGTACATATTAGACGTTGGATCAGTGATCAACCCTCAAGTGAGGCAGTCAGTTTTGATAGGAGAAGCTGAAGTTGACAATCATGATGGTTACTAGGGGAAAAGGGGGAGAAAAAATAACCTTCTGACAATATAAGAGGTTTGCTCGTTGCAGTAAATAAACAGAAACTACACTACATTGTATCAAAAATTAAGTTGGATCATGAATTTCTTACCCACAGCAATCACAAGTTTCTTTTTACAAAGCCATCCCCTGCAGCAATCTCCTTCATAAGTTGTATTCCCATCGTTGCTACATGCTGTACAGCGCAAGATTATAATATGTCTTCCCAGTTAGTTTCTTCATGTTTTGTGAAGTCTATATAAAAGAAGTATATCTAAGACCAACACTAAGATGGCAGAACAAATATTTTCAACAAGAGAAGCAAATAAAATAAGACAACTTAAATAGTAAGAGAATTTGTTTTCTTTTTACATCACTTGTCACTTGAAAATACCTTTTCAACAAAGATTTGGAATTGAAAAACAATAAGGTGTTACTAAAAGGGTGTCAAAATGGAGCAAGCTCAGAGAAGAGATATATGAACTAATCAACTTCTTTCAGTGCAATTAATGCTGAAAATATGCAATAACTAGTCTACTGCATCTTGTATGGTGTCAATTGTTAGACATGAATCCGATGGGTTCCTTCATTAAACTTCGTAACTAGCAAGGCAAACAAACAGCACAGATGATTTTAGATTATTGTTCCATTCCCGAAAGAACAAGAAAAGGCTATGGTAATAGAAAATAAAGTCCCAAGAAAAGATTACGCGGCCCTGGACCTACAATATACCAGAATGTGTATTCTGTGGCTCCAGAAGCATCACACAATATGTACGAAATCGATCTGTCAATTTTCAGGCAAAAATGTCATGATATAAACAAGTAAAATGCAAATCCAGTTTTGATGTTTGCCAGAGAAATGCCTGTCATATAAGTAAAGATTAGACTGATTTTTTTTTTCTGTAGCTCTTATTGTGGAGTAAAGAGTTAATTAAAAGCAAGTTTGCAAATCAGATGAAAAAAACCTATATATACATCATATAGAATGCAATTGCCATACAAAGCGCAAGTATTAAATAATAAATAAGACTCAAAAGCTACTCAAAGTCTGAAAGGCATTCAGAAGGTAAAAACAAGATAGAAAGCTCGCAAAACAGAAAAACGGTAAGAGCCAAAATTCTTGTCCAAGAAGAATGTGAAGGTCTCGGGTTGAATATATGTATGGTACGCACATTTGAAGCAACCAGAGCCAGCAGCAAAGCCGTCGCCGATGAGACCGGGCCCGCAGGCACACCGCACTCCTCCCCTCACGGCGGTGGCGTTCACCTCCACCGCCCCTTGAGCGCACTCCGTCCCGTTGCCGTACCCTCTCGGCACGGCCCACTCCATCTCGATTCCTCTCTCCACCTTCACCTTCTTCTTCTTCCCATCGTCTCCCAGACTGCTACTAGTAGTCGGCACCGCCACCCAGCTGGAGAACCCCCGGCACCCGAACTCCCTGAACTCCCCGAACCCGTCCCCTGCCTTCCACACGCTCCCGTCGGCCAGCGGGTAGCAGCATCCCCTGCTCATACCCTCGCAGCCGGCCCCGTCGCCATCGCCGACGGCCTCGTCGCAGCGCGTCCTGCAGACGGAGGAGTCCTCGCAGTCATAGAGGCGGAGGACGTTGTCCGCGGTGACGGCGAGGAAGGGGCTGCTGCGGTCGAGGAAGTCGGAGTACCAGAGGTCGCAGGGGGAGGAGCGGTTGGAGTGGCGGCCGGGGGAGTAGTCGAGGAGGAGGGAGGCAGAGGAGGGGAGGAAGGCGAGGACGCGGAGTGGGGTGGGGCCCAGGGGGAGGTAGAGGTCTGCGTCGTCGGTGCAGGAGAGGCGGAAGGCGGGGACGGGGGCCCCGCAGGAGGAGTTGAGGTGGAAGGGGAAGGGGAGGTGGAGGGGCCCGCAGCGCTCATCGCAGGGGTTAGAGAGAGAAAGCGAGAAGAAGCAGATAAAGAAGAAGAGGAAGAGGAGAGAGAAAGTGAGAGGAGACGACATTGGGGGAGAGAGAGAGAGAGAGAGAGGGTGGGGGAAGAGAGGAGAGATGGGGGCATGTGATTTATGCGTGAGGGAAAGGGAGGAGTGGAGATGATCGAGGTCTTGAGCGGGGGCGGTGAAACTCTTGGAAGCGCGCGAGGGAGCTCGAGGCGGGGGCATGTCGGGAGGAGGAGGGGTTTAAAAAGGTTTTTATTCTATCCTTTCTTCTCGGGCGTTTGAAACTCATATTGGGCCCGGTGAAGACAGAAGATGGGGTTGGCATCACTAGGCGCGTGACTGTACGGTGCTTGAATCACCTTTGGGCTTGGGCTTTGGGCTTGGGCTTGGGCTTGGGCTTGGGCAGCGCCTCCACACTAGGTCTCATGCACTGCAACTGCTGCGGATTGGATTCCGGATCAGGGCTCCTAAAATCCATTCTTGGTGTACGGGTGTATCGCACGTGTCAAAAATCTTATAATCTAAAAACAAGACTGGAGTACACATTTTTGGTTGTTCTACTCCGTCTATATTATGAACTTTTGAAGAGAGGTTTGTGAATCATATTACGTGTTAGCCTGACTGTGGTGGAGGTTTTCTGCTGCGAATAATCAGCAGCTCAATTCACACCATAAGCAACAGAGGGGATTTAGAATGTAAGTGTAAAATGGTTATCATAATACAGAAAAGAGACATAGACGCAAAACTTTTATGTGAAAATCTAAATTAGGAAAAACTACAATGAAGAGAAAAATTCATTATAATCTATCAATTTACAAGAATTACAGGGATTGTTTGGAGTGTCTCAGAACAAAGATTGACTGTGAAAGTATTGGGAAGGTGTGGTATTAGGTCCAGAGAGAGTGTTGAGGTCTTGAGAGAGGACCCAGGGTCCAGTCTCCTTGTCGTTGGAGACGAGGATCCATTTATACTGAGTTTGGTGGTGGAATGAGAGCTGATAAGGTTCATGTAACTGTACGATCGATCTTCATATGCGGATTTGTTGTAACGACCGTGATTATGAGAGCTGGAGTATTGGGATTGCATACAAAGAATTTCTTTATGGCTCATAACTGTCTGCTTTAAATGCAGGGGCTTTACGCATCTTCAACGTGGGAGAGGGAACATGGCGTGATTGCAAGCGAAGATCTCGGTGGTCGCTATTGGAGACTTTTTCGGCTTGTGGTGCAGTCGAGAATTTTGAACCACAGGTGACTCGGAGGGTGATGCCTTTTGAACAGAAGGTAGCTCCGCGATCGCTCTAGGTGGCGGACTTATTGGGAAAGAAATATCTTTCGCATGTTGACGAGGGCTGGCATGTTGACGAGGGCAGGCCATGGACCAGGGCGACTAGGGCAACAGCACAGGACCCAAAAACAATATGGTCAAAAAAAAAAATTTAGCCCATACATAGGGCATGAAAGAAAAGGTAGAATAGGAGTTTTTCAGCCCATATATATGAATCCTGCCCGAATGTGAGTCCAAGCCCAGTAAAAAATGCGTATCGGGTCGGTTTGGAGTCCAAAAATGGGTTTCTTTCTCTTGAATTCTCTCAGCTCTCTTCAGCTCTGGCCTCCTCTCTCTCTCTCTCTCTCTCTCTCTCTCTCTGTGTGTGTGTGACAGCAACGAGTGCCAACAGCGATGTCAGCGAGGAAAAGAGACGAAAGTGTTAGTATTTTGAGGGTATTTCAAAATTAAGTAAAGTTCTTTTAGTCCCACATTAGATAGGAAAAGAACTCTTTAGTATTTATATTTGGAGACTCTTTCATGATGGGTTGTGTGGGCTAGACACCAGGGGGTGCTCGCGCGCACACTTGCCCATTGAGACCCAGTGAAGTAAATTGGGTTACCTTACCGGATCCAGAAAATCTTAATGCGCACATGCATATGTGCGCCCACATCGCCCGGGTTTCAGAGCTTCGCGGGTGTGCCCGAATAGGCTAAGTTCTCTGCACACAATGATTTTCTAATGATGTAAAACTCTCTTTATAAAGAATCTATTTTATGCTCTAAAAAACGGAATTCAACCATCTTCTTCCTTTCTGAAATTTCTTAAACTCTTCAGTTCTTCTTCCTTTCTGAAATTTCTTAAACTCTTCAGTTCTTCCCTGCATCTCTGAAGGAAACAACACTGGGCCTGTGCATTGCGAGTGCACACTTACAGGGCTAGCGATCGTTGAATCCTGGAGGGTTAGGCCGCCATCAACCTGCACACTTACAGGGCCAGCGATCGTTGAATCCTGGAGGGTTAGGCCGCCGATCGTTGAATCCTGGAGGGTTAGGCCGCCATCAACCTGCACACTTACAGGACCGACGATCGTTGAATCCTAGAGGGTTAGGTCGCCATCAACCTGCTGCACCGAGATAATCTCTCAGAGGGGCGCGATCTACTCTTAAGGATAGTGATCCGCACGCCTCTATCAAAATAGAGAAGTTTCTTCCTTCTTGAAAGTTTAATTTAAATAGCTTAGCAATATTTCGTACATTATTTTTTCAAAAAGTTCTTCAACGACGAACAACAATTCCTATTAGCAATTTAGTGAAAGGGGTCATTTTTTTTAGATTTAGGGTTGGGGCTTAAAAATTTAGGGGTTAGTTTAAATTTGAAAATTAGAACATGTTTTTATTGTTTCTTCTAGGCGATTTCTATTTTATAAAGGGTGTTAAATTATGTGGAGATTCTTTTCTCTTTTTCCCTTCTAACATGAGCATTTAAGCTCCACGCACTTTCATTGTGTCATAATGTGGTTTCTATGATTATTTGAATATTTTGTTTTATAACTTGTGCTTTATAATTTTTGGATTTTGGATTTCTTAAGAAGGTTTGTTTGAGTTGTTTTGCTTAAAATAGTGACAAAAATTGAATCTTTTTGAATGAAACTTTGGTTTTGGTGGCAACATGAAGTGAAAAGATCAAAAGCGAGGAAATTTTGGGTGGGAGCATCTGTTTTATAACTTGTGCTTTATAATTTTTGGTTTTAGGGGCAAGTGGATACAGGAAAGCCGAGATAATGTTCATTCATTTGTTTTGTAAATTTATTTACTTATTTAATTTCAATGACATTTTTTTCTTGCAAGTTCTAATAATTTGAAGTGTTTGCTAGAAGTTTTATTTCGTTTTCCATCAGTAGCATAGTTTTGGAGGTGAACTTGATAAGTTCTGAATATCTAAGATATTGATTAGAGAAATGCTTTATTTTTCTGTACGTGTATTGGATTCCATCTGTTCTAAAAACCCACAGGAACTCATCATTTTCAAGGTGTAGATGGATTGCAATTGATGTTGAGAATTCCAATGGCATATGATAACTTAGGGTGTTGCTGAATAAATATTTTTGTGATAATGCAGTTGAAACCAAACTAAAATGCTGATACGTTCTCTGGTGCTAATGTCTTGATTGGGAAAATTTTCTAAGAGCATATTAGTGCATAGCTTAATAATAAGATAATATAATATATTGTAATATCACTAATTAATATACCTATTGCATAAAAAAGGCTAATTAGTATGCTTATATAGGGCACAATTTCTACATTCGCCTGAGCCGTTGAAAACCCAGGACTGGCCCTGATGTTGACTTAGGTGTTGTCTGGAGTGATTCCAAAAGCTGTGGATGTCTTCAGGAGGATCCAATGTGACGGACGCCGCTGGGTGAATTAGATGATGCGGAAGCTTCGAAGGGAAACTTGATTGCTCAGACACATGTCAGCATCTTGGTGAGAGTCAATTTTTGACCACTACAGATGCCCCCGTTCTTTCGCTTGCCGGAGCCAGGGAAGTCAGAAGACAGAGTTGGAGGAGCCTTAAATGCCTTGAATTCTTCTTGATGTTGGTGAATGGGAGGATCTGGTCCATCAATACAAATCTTTGGATTTCGCCTGCAGATTGTGTGGCTGGATGACAACTGGCGTGTCGATCAATTAGACTTATTTGAAATTTGTGACTAACATCTTTTCGAATTCTGGCATCATAATTATTAAGATCGTGTGGTAGAGGCAATTGATATCCTACCAATTCGGTTGATCGAGGATCTTGAGATGTGGACCGACTTTTTTCGAGATTGGATTTGAATTAGAGATATTTCGACTCCTCCATCTATAAATAGAGTGAAGCACTAGGGTAGAAATTGTTTATCTTCTTCTCTGAGAAATCCTCGATTTTAAATCTTTGTTCTGGTGGGTTACCATGTCGTTCTTCTTCTTCTTCTTCGTCTGGTGGAGGAAAGAGAGAGAGAGAGAGAGATGATGGAAATGGTTGCCAGGCTCTTGTCGTTCGGGAGTCTGATTAACGCAAAACATTAGTTTTCACGATGAGCTTGTCACAAAATAGTTTTCACGACAAGGCTTTCCTATCAGGAAGGATCAGTATGGCTCCCGCTTTGACCTGGTTTTTTCGTCTGATCTTCAATCAGATCAATTTAGTTCTCATCTTGGGGCTCAAAGTTCTTCTTTCCTGTTAGCGTGGGGGCTTGTCCTGAGCGGTTACGGAGAAGGATGTGATTCCATGACAATATTACTTGTCTTGGAGTCTTCATTCTGATTGGACACCGTTGCCTTGCGCTTTGAGATTTTTTTTTTCTTGCAGCGAGTACCATGAGGGAAGTATGGAGGGTATTCATTGGGATATCATCGGTGAAACGCTCCTTCTGAAGCTTCGACCTTTTCCTCAGAACAAAGGGTCGGTGGTGTGATATCATCACTGGCTTGTATGTCTTGCCGGAGTCCATTTGGCTTCCTTGAAGGCGTGTTTCATGTAAGAATTAAAATACTTTATGCGAATAATATAAGCATGGATCTAGAATCAAAACATCTCAAGAATTAAATATACACAATTAAACAATACATTTAATTCACCATACCTGAAGCCATTGGTGAAGAATAGATGAAGGTTGAAGAAGACCTCGATTCCTTCCCTTTAATTCTGTAAGAAACCCTAATGCAGACCCTTCTTCTCTCTGTCTCCTTTTCTTTTCACAACCTTGCAATTCTGATGGATTCTCTTATTGCTCACAAATAATGAGCCTAGGTTATATTCTTTTCAGGAGGAGAGAAGAGGGTCCAACATTTACTAAAATAACCCTTGAGATAAAACCACCCATCATGGTTCCTTTATACCTCATGTGATTATTAACATATATATAATGTAACTTTAATATGGGCATCTTTAATATCAGTTAACTTTAATTAGGAATCCAATTAATTAACCAAGGTTAGTGGGCCACCTTAATGTGAGACTAACATTCTCCCACTTGGACCACTAAATCGATTAGGTTAAAACTTTAGAAAACAAATAAAAGAAAAGACTCATTTTTCAAAACATTTTGACTCCATTGGATTCCATACTGAAAAACTTTAACACGTGATCACGAATTTTAAAAACAACAACTGATAAGCCCAAATATGAAATACTGTAATACTGCAATTAGTTTGGACCACCAATGCGAGTCACAGCGGTTATACAACATCCACGTCATACTCCCTTCTATGTACCACAACATTGATAACCCTTACTAATTGAGTCCATAACCAAAATGACCCCTGTAATTGTCTTGTAAAGACATTTCCTGTTTAACAAACATCCATACATAATATGTGCACACATAATTGGATAACAGGAAATACAGAAACAAACTTTCATTGCGCAATAATGTCAATTACATAAGTACCAAAACATACATTTACAGATTGCTCAAAAGACCCATTCTAACAACATGTTCCTTGAATATCTTTGGAGGCAATCCCTTTGTCATTGGATCAGCAACCATTAAAGTGGTACTTATACTTACAATTGACACTTTCTATTTCTGAACTCTTTCTCTAACCACCATGTACTTAAATTCCATGTGTCTGGAACCATTAGAGTACTTTCCATTCTTAGAGAAGAAAACGGCTGCTATATTGTCACAATATATCTTCAGCGGCCTGGCAATAGAGTCAACTACACCAAGTGCTGAGATAAAATTCCTTAACCATAATGCATGATTCGAGGCTTCAAAACAAGCTATGAACTCAGCCTCCATCGTGGATGAAGCAGTGATAGACTGCTTTACACTTTTTCACGAGATTGCCCCACCTGCTAGCAAGAATATGAAGCCTGAAGTAGACTTCCTGCTATCTGGGCAACCAGCAAAATCTGAGTCCGAATAGCCTATCACTTCCAACTGATCTGATCTCCTATATGTGAGCATATGGTCCTTCGTCCCTTGAAGATACCGCATAACCTTCTTAGCTAATTTCCAGTGCTCCATTCCTGGATTGCTCTGGTATCTTCCTAACATCCCAACAGCAAAACTGATATCTGGCCTGGTACAAGTGTGTGCATACATCAAGCTCCCAACAGCTGACGCATACGGAACTTTCTGCATTTGACCCTTTTCTAAGTCATTTCTAGGACACTGACTCCTACTTAATTTGTCACCCCTCATAATGGGTGCACAACTGGTTGAACACAATTCCATATGAAATCTTTCCAAGACTCGATTGATATACCCTTTCTGAGACAATCCTAGCAATCCTCGAGATCTATCCCTGAAGATCTCTATGCCAATAACATAAGTTGCCTCACCCATATCAACCATCTGAAAGTTCTTGGTAAGATAGCTTTTAGTTTCATACAGCAAACCAATATCACTACTGGCTAACAAAATATCATCCACATACAGAACCAGAAAAATAAACTTGCTCCCACTAATCTTTAGATATATACACTGATCAACAGTGTTTTCTGTAAATCCGAAAGGTAATGGTATCATTAAACTTTATATACCATTGCCTGGAAGCTTGTTTAAGTCCGTATATGGATTTCTTTAATTTGCAAGCCAAGTGTTCTTTTCCTTCCTTTGCGAACCCTTCAGGTTGCTCCATGTAAATTTCCTCATCCAAATCTCCATTCAGAAAAGCTGTTTTCACATTCATTTGATGTAACTCCAAATCATAATGAGCTACAAGGGCCATAATGATTCTAAGAGAGTCCTTCTTTGATACTGGAGAGAAGGTTTCTCTATAGTCAATGCCTTCCTTCTGAGTGAAACCTTTAGCCACAAGTCTGGCCTTATATCGTTCGATATTGCCTTCAGAGTCGCGCTTGGTCTTAAAGACCCATTTACACCCGACTTTCTTACAGTTATTAGGCAATTCGACGAGATCCCAGACTTTGTTATGGTCCATAGATTTCAACTCTTCATTCATAGCATCAACCCATTTACTAGAATCATTGCATTCTATGGCTTGTGAAAATGAAACTGGATCTTTATTAATCCCAATATCATAATCAGATTCCTGTAGATACACCACATAATCATCTGAAATGGCAGATCTTCTTCCCTTTGAGATCTTCTCAAAGCTGCCGGTTGTGATGGTTCTACAACATTTTCAATGGCGATATCCTCATGAAGTGGTGAACCAATGTCAATATGTTGTTCTGTTATCTCAGCTTGATGATCAAGCTGAGGGACAATAATTTCTCTTGAAGGAAAGGGTATTGGGATATTTACCCTTACCTCCTCAAGATCTACCTTTCTTGGTTCATCACTCCCACTAATTTCGCCATTCTCAAGGAATCTGGCATTACCAGTTTCAACAATTCTTGTACTATGGTTAGGACAATAAAATTTGTACCCATTAGACTTATCTGGATAACCAATGAAATACCCAGATATTGTTCTTGAGTCTAATTTCTTTTCTTGTGGATTATATATTCTAGCCTCTGCTGGACAACCCCAAACATGTAAATGTCTTAAACTAGGTTTCCTACCAGTCCACAACTCGAAAGGAGTTGTAGGGACTGCCTTACTAGGAACCCTGTTTAAGATATACATAGCAGTCTTTAAGGCTTCATTCCACAATAAATTAGGTACGTTAGAGAAGCTCATCATGCTCCTAACCATATCCATAAGTGTTCGGTTTCGCCTTTCAGCAACACCATTCTGCTGAGGCGTACCTGGCATTGTGTATTGAGCACAAATACCATGCTTTTCTAGAAATTTGGCAAATGGGCCAGGATGTTGTCCTGACTCATCATATCTACCATAAAATTCACCACCTCGATCTGATCTTATGATTTTAACTTTTCTATCTAATTGTCTCTCGACTTCTGTAATGAACACCTCAAGGATGTCAACAGCCTGAGACTTTTCATGAATTAGATACACATAACCATAACGTGACAGATCATCTATAAAGGTAATGAAATATCTCTCTCCCGTAAAACATGGAATGGAGAGTGGTCCGCAAATATCTGTATGAATTAATTCAAGAAGCTCTTTACTTTTCATGGCACCTTTCTTAGTGTGTTGGTTTGCTTTCCTTTTATGCAATTTACACACACATCAAAATCAGTGAAGTCTAGGTTATCCAAAATCCCATTCTTCACTAATCTTACTATTCTATCTCTGGAGATATGCCCCAGTCGTCTATGCCACAAGATAGAGGAATTTTCATTAATTAAGCCACGTTTAATACCAACATTCGAATGCAGAGATAATAGAGATTGTGCAAACTCATCATTCAATGAAATTTTATATAAACCATCACATAAAATTCCATGTCCAACCGACATTGAATTAAACATTAAACTGAGTTTTTCACAACTGAATAAAACAGAATATCCAACAACATCTAATTTGGATAATGACATTAAGTTCCTAGAAATCGAAGGTACATAAAAAGTATCTTCAAGATTCATCTGATGACCCGTCTCTAAGAGTAGTTGGTAAGTACCAACAGCCTCGACCTCCACTTTGAGACGGTTCCCCATAAAGACAAATCTCTCACTTTCCTTCAGTTTTCGGGTTGTAAGGAATCCCTGCATTGAATTAGTTATGTGAGTTGTGGCTCCAGAGTCAATCCACCAAGTATTAGAAGAAACTTCAGCAAGATTTGATTCATAACATACAAAAGAAAGATTCATACCTTTCTTTTCGAACCAAACTTTCCTCTTGTTGCAGTCCTTCTTCACATGTCCTTTTCTGCCACAGAAGTAGCATTTGACAGTGAAAGCCTTTCCATGACCTTGGCTGCTTTCCCCATGGTCATGCCCTTTCTTTGATGGAAATCTCTTACCTCTTCCATATTTACCTTTCTTATGGATAGCTCCTTGAGATACTGCCAACACTGAGTGATGCCCTTCTTACCTCAGTCTCACTTCCTCTTGTACACACATACCAGTCAGCTCATTCAGATTCCACTTATCCTTATGAGTATTATAGTGGATCTTGAATGGCCCGAACTGAGGAGGAAGTGAGTTGAGGATGAACTGTACTAAGAAGGATTCATCCACTTTCATTCCCAGTGATCCTAACTTCGCAGCCTTATCAGTCATATTTAGAATGTGTTGTTGAACTCTTCTACTACCATCATATTTCATGGTGGTCAGTTCAGCCATAAGGGTGCCAGCTAATGACTTATCTGCTGACTTAAATCGGTCTTTAACAGCAGTTAAAAGTTCAGATGCACTAGTAGTATGTGGGAGTGAAGTCTTGATGTTATTGGCTATGGTCATCTTGATGAACATGAGACTGAGTCTATTCGACCTTTCCCAAGCTTTGGCATGGCTAACCTGGTCTGCAGTACTTTCAGCAGTCACTTCATCAGGTTTCTCTACTAAAAGAGTCATGTCTAGGTCCAGAACACCCAGTGTAAACTGTACATGCTCAAACCACTCAGAGAAGTTTGTACCATCCAGGGCTGGAATGCTAGTGGCATGAGTGTGAAGGAAAGTAGGGACGTTCACTGAAACATAATAGGACAAGTTCACATTAATGCCTCGAATTAATACAAAATTTTAAATTTAATTAAGATGAACTATTGATATCACTTTGATTTCTCCTTTGGGCGAAACCTAAGCATATCTAGTGTTCACTCTTTAGGTGAGACTCTTTTATCACCTATGTAGGTCTAATATAATTTATGCTACTTAGACAATAAGTCATGTTACCTTTGGGTATCCAATTCTACACCACTAAGTTGCATAAATTACACTACCCTACTCCGGTTCCTAATTATTTGAAAGAGACTTTCCTTTGGGCCAGTCCCAATCTCCTAACTAGAACCGCCATCGAGAGTATTATTGTCTTTAATGTCACCTACATTGACAAGTCCTTTATGTAGTTGTATATTCATAAGGTTTACTAACATAGGTCACTTTGGCAACTACTAAATCAATAAGCCTTATGAATACAAAACTAACCAATAATATTCTCTAATCTTTTATTTGAGTAATACTATAATACTCCAATTCTATTACTTGACCAACATCAATCAATATTAACACAACTTAAATGTGTAACATACTTTAATGATTGATTATAAACAACCATTAGTCGACCACAAGGAAAGACTAGTCGATTTGGGTCAAGTCAAGTCGACTATACATTTAGGTCTAGTTGACTAGGGCAAGAAAAAGTTAGTCGACTATACCCATATAATTAGTCGACTACTCAAAATATCAAGTCGACTATACATTTTATTAGTCGACTACTCAAAATGATTAGTCGACCCCTGAACCGAAACAGAGAGTTCTTAAGTTTCTGGAAAAATACTTAGTCGACTAGTGTTTCGGGCTAGTCGACTAATAGTCGACGAAGCAGTTATCTAAGGCAGTTTCTGCTTAATTGATTTAATCCAAAATTAGGAAAAATTAGGGTTTCTAATTCCTGAATTTTGATCCCAATTAATTGTACAATTAGAGGAGTATGAACAGGATATTAGGGTTATGTAATCCTCTATTAATTCCACAATTAAAAGATCAAAAATTTTAATTTTATGAATTGTTAATCAAAAACCCTAATTTTCCATAATCCATAATCCAAGATGTATTGATTCTAAAACACAAGCTCTGATACCAAATGTAAGAATTAAAATACTTTATGCGGATAATATAAGCATGGATCTAGAATCAAAATATCTCAAGGAATTAAATATACACAATTAAACAATACATTTAATTCACCATACCTGAAGCCATTGGTGAAGAATTGATGAAGGTTGAAGAAGACCTCGATTCCTTCCCTTTAATTCTGCAAGAAACCCTAATGCAGACCCTTCTTCTCTCTGTCTCCTTTTCTTTTCACAACCTTGCAATTCTGATGGATTCTCTTATTGCTCACAAATAATGAGCCTAGGTTATATTCTTTTCAGGAGGAGAGAAGAGGGTCCAACATTTACTAAAATAACTCTTGAGATAAAATCACCCATCATGGTTCCTTTATACCTCATGCGATTATTAACATATATATAAATGTAACTTTAATATGGGCATCTTTAATATCAGTTAACTTTAATTAGGAATCCAATTAATTAACCAAGGTTAGTGGGCCACCTTAATGTGAGACTAACATTTCAGGCAGAGAGGAGAAGGTTCTACATCTGAAGGATCTCTTACTTTTGTTAGGGAACCCTTTCGGAGCTTCCTCCGGGGTTATTTGGGTAGTGGTGTGAGCAACAAGACTCTTCCTTCTAATAGATGTTCTCCGGAGGATGTGTTCTCAGAATTCGTAGGTGAGGCTAGATGTTGCCACATGATAGAAGGATTGGATTACCCATATCTCTTTTCAAAATGATGCAAATATATAACTCTAATGGATTTTTTGTATTACTCTTGTTAGATGTAATTAAACATATATTTGAAGGGATGTATTCGGAATGGAAAGACTTTTTGAAATAAAATATATATAATGTTCTTTGGAATGGAAACATTAGTTTAGATCTTGCCTAGTTTGCTTTACTATTGGTTTTGTTCGATCATGTCTCCTTGGAGTGCCTGCCTTTGGCTCCGAGATAATTGATTTGGCATATGGATGGTTTGATAAGTTTGCAGTATTGTTCTCGAGTGGGGGTAGTCCTATCAGCAGTATCTGCAAACTTTTGGCCTCCGAGTAGGAAAAATCTCAGCAGTGGAGTTGGATTCACATACATTTTCGAGTAGGGGTTTGACCCATCAGTGGAGCTGTGAACTTGAGACTCTGAGAGGGGAAAATCCCTACAGTAGAGTTGAGCCTCTGAGTAGGGGAAATCCCACAGTGGAGTAAGGAATTAGATAGTGGAGAAATCCTACAATGGAGGAATGATGCGATACAAGCATGCAATGAAATAACTTAAATTAAATATTAGATGCGGTATTATAAGAAAATGTAAGGCGTAAATTAAATAGATTGGACTAACAAGCCTGTGTATGTTTAGCTTTTAACTATACGAAACTAGTACGTTGAGGGGATAATCCAAACAAGAAAATTCTCATGTATATACCATGTATCTCGTGCAGTTATAGGCTAAATATACATCATCATATCGTCCTGGGATGAGTAACACATGCACACATTCACAAAGGTGATGTTAGGATAATACATGGGCGACTGCGTCTTTTCCGGTATCCTTGATGCCTCTGGCAAGTAATCACACGAAACTAGTATATCGAGGTGATAATCCAAATAAGGAAACCCTCATATAGATATGTAACATTCCATTCCTAGAATACGTACCAGGATACGTGTCCCGATTTTTCGCTCGTATTTTTCTATTTTTTTCCGTATATTATTATTATTATCATCATTTGGTATCAGATCCAGATTTTTAGATCCTGGGTCAGCCCGAGTCCGAACTCAGGACCCGACCCCAGCGATACTACTTGATTTGATATTTCTGGTAGTCAGATTTGATCAGTTTCAGTTTCAAATATTATCTTTTAATATTTTGGATTTTTTATGATTTTTTGAAATTTTTCTAAATTATTTTGCAAAATCTTCAAAATCGGTATCGACTAGTACAGCCGATTATTCTCGAATTTTTAGTTTTCAAATGGAATTGAATTTGTAGAAACTGCTTTCACATTGTTCCTCAGAATCATATTTTCTATTTTAGCATATTTTTGTAGATTTTTTGAATTATTCAAAATTCGACCAAACTAGTGTCGACGGTATCATTAATCGATTTCAGGATTTTTAATTTGCAAACCAGATTGAATTTCTTAAATCTAATTTCACAATGTTCCTTATAATAAATATTTTTTATTTTAGAGAATTTTTGGAGATTTTTCTGAGTTACTCAAAATTTACCTTATTATTATAATATATTTATATTGATTTCTTCCTCTTTCTTTCTTTCCTTTCTCCTATTTTTCTTTCCCGTGTGCTGCCAACAGCACCCATACCCATCACCTCAGCTGCCAACATCCCCACTCCCTATCACCATCTCACCTACCGTCTCTTTCTCACTCCTCACTCTCTCATTTCTCTCCCCTTACTCTATTTCTCTCACTCTATCTCTCTTCTCTCCCACTCTCTCTCCCACTCCTCCCTCTCTCTCCCCTAGCCAGCTGGCCCAACCTATCGCCACTACCTAACTCCGACGACCCACGACGACCCTCACTCCGGCCAACTTCCTCTCTCACCACCAATCCATCACCCCCTCTATTATCATCTTCATCAACATCATCCCCCATCCATCTCCACCACCTCCCCCATCCATCTCCACCACCCACTTCACCACTCTCACCCTCTCACCTGCCATCCTGCCACCGGTGCCTCCTCCGGCCACCCATTACCACCACCTCCTCCACTTCATTCACCATCACCACCCACTACATCATCATCTTCATCACCACAATACCAACATCACCACCACTCTTCCATCAACCTCACCACCTCCTCCCCCTCCCTATTTTCTCTCCTCCTCTGCCCAGGGCGTCATCGCCCTTCGACCGCTGACGGCACCCCCGGACCGTCAGCCTCTGGTTGCGCTGCCCCCCAGGCCGGCCAGCGTGTGGTCCCTTATCCCTCCTCTTTCTTTCTTCTCTCTCTCTCTCTCTCTCTCTCTCCATTTCTCTTATCTATCTTTTTGTTCTCTCTTTCTTTTGCTCTTCTCCCCTCACTTCTTTAGTCTGGTTCCAACTCCTCTCTCTCACACTCTCTGCCCCTCATATTCTCACTCAGTCTCTTTCCTTTTTCTCTCTCTAGAAGTTCCCCGGTGATCGTACTCGTGCCCAGATAGTATTTAGGCGAGTACCAATTTTATATGTTGTGAGTATTCCTTGGTTTTGTGAACATTTCACTTTCATGTTGGGCATGTACTATTATTTGTGTGTGATTCGTGTAATTGTACTTGTAGGTTTTGTATATTGATGGGCGATGTTGTATTGAGTAGTATTTGTTGTATTTGTGTGGGTGACTGGTTGTAGATGATCCATGTATCTTTGTGGGCGAGTATTTGTATTTGTGGCTTAATGGTTGTAATAGTGTAGACGATTCTCATATATAAGCATGTGATTGTACTAATGGTAGTGCAGATTACAGATAAAGTCCTCGGGCGAACCTACTTAATAAGGTAGCGACGCTGCGAGAGACCGCTCTGCGGGCTATCCAATAGGTCTTGGCGTTGCACCTCTGGGTTTAGTGGTAGCTTTGTGGAGTGATTTCGCCTACTCAGTCCTCGGCCTGCGCTATCCAATAGGCTTCAGCCTTTTACCCTTAGGTTCGTGGTAGCCCCACCGTGAGATTGACCGATCTACAGTTCTCCATTTATTATTTTTATTTATGTGTGTTGGTTGGTACTAACATCTTCTGAGGTACTTACTCAGCCTTCGGGTTACATTTAACTTCTGGGCTCTCTTCAGCCTTCGGGCTTAACCTTCTGGGTTTGCATATAGCTCTGCCAGGAGGTGAGCTTAGTGCCCAATACTTTACCGCTAGACTCACCCGAATGTAACTCTGTCGTATACGATAGACGTAGTGGTTGGACACTCATCTCGTCACATGGATATAGCTCCACTGTGCACGTCAGTGATTATCGCTGCTTGTTAGCTTGATTCCGGTCTCAAGCTTAGCCTCCGGACTTAACCGCTCTGCGGTTCTTTTTGCTCGGCCCGATAGGGGAGCTTAGCGCTTAATATTTTACCGCGAAACTCGCCCGAACGTAGCTACATCATGGCGCTAGCAGAGTGTATATATACCGCTTCGTCAAGTGCGTCGGCTCCGCCACGTGCGCGTTAGCGTCTATCACTGCTCGCTACCTTGACCCTAGCTTCGGACTCGGTCTTCAGATTTAACCTTTGGGTTCTCCACCAGCTCCGCTGGCAAGCGAGCTTAGCACTCTGCGCTTTATCAGCTAGCTTCGTCACGAGCGTGGCTACGCCATGTATGATAGCATAGCGGTCATGCGCTGGTTTCATCTTGTGCATCTAGTTGCGTCACGAGCGTGGCTTCATCGTACGTGAAGACCCAGTATTCATTGCGCTAGCTTTACCGTAGGTGTTTAGCTTCACTGTGAGCGTTAGCTGGACATTCATGCATCGCTTCGCTGCGAGCGTTAGCCCCATCGTGCGAGTTTATCCTAAAGCTGCATGCTAACTTCACCAGGAGTCTAGCTCTATCGTGTGCCTAGCATTTTATACTACTAACGGTCTAACTATGCTTCAGCCCTGCTTAGCTCTACTTGCTTGCGTATTTATCTATTCAATTTATCCAACTCTACTTGTCTGCTTGTCTATCCAGCCTTGCTTGTCTATACAGTTCAACCTAACCCTGTTTGTCTGCTCGCTCGCTCGCTCGCTTAACAGCTTGTTTGTCCAGTCTTGCTTGTCTGATTGGCTGTCCAATCCTGTCCATCCTTCTTGTTTACTTGCCTACTTGCTCGCTTGACTGCTTATCTAATCAATTCTGTCTAACCTAGATTGTCGATTATCTATCCAGTTCTGCTTGTCGATTTGTACAGTTCTATCAGGTTTCGTTTGTCTTCTTACATGTTTACCTACTTGCCTGTTCAATCCAGCCTCACTCGACTGCTTGCTTGATTAATAGCTTAATATTTTATTATTATGATTATGGTTGTGAAGAGTTTGAAATGTCCTCTTATACTGTTTTCATATTCTAACTTGTATGATCGGTTTCCTGATTTATATTGTGACCCTGTGCTCACTTATACTTATAGGCTGTCTAAAAATCATTAAGGATAAGTCATCAGACGCGAACCTCACTTCAACGCGAAGGTCGCATTTCAACTAAAATGCGGACCTCCCGTCCAAAGAGAAACGCAAAATTTAGACGCGGGTCTGAGTAATTCCGCATCTTACACGGGTCTGAGCAACCTCGCGTCTTACTTAAAACGCGGGTCTGAGTAATGCCGCATCCCACTTCAAGCACGGGTCTGAGAAACTTCACGTGCTGAGACGTTCGCGTCTACATCAAACAATGCGAGGTCCACGTCCATGCAAGACTTGTGTTTCTGTTATAACTGATCCCCATAACTGTGACAATTAACGGCCCACGTAATGGGAGAGTTGATCCCCATTATGAAGGAATTTTAGGGGACGATTATACTTCTATGACTCTCTATAAATAGCCTGAGGAACTATGAGGAAGGAGAGGACTTTTGGGGAGAGGAAGCCAGAGAAGAGAAAGAAATTTTTGATTGAGAGCTGAGAATTCTCAACCTAAAAGCATCTTGCTTTCTTCTTACTTTTGAGAAGGAGAAATTAGTGGACTCTAAACACTTAGTATATTAAAAATAGAGGTCCCTCCTGATTGATTTTTGAGAGCATTCTCAAAGAAAATCTTGTCATTTAGCCGGTCAACAGAGAATAAGAATTACTCTCCATCGCCACACGAAAAACCCATCCTTAAATAAAGGAGAAAACCAGTTATTTTCTCCTCTTTTGTATTCGAAATTATTCCATTGTAAATTTTCATCCACTCAGAGAAATTTTACTTCGCGCTATTTTTTCGACCAAACAAAAGATGATGACTCCGTTAGGGACTTCAATCTCTACTGACGAGAACACCGTAGCGTAAGTTGATGTCCAACTTCTTGGCAAGATGGTGGAATCCCTTGTTGTTGAATTTTACCAAGAGAAGTTCGAGGAATTCCTTTCCTCAGGCTCCGTCAGCCTCAAGGTAATGCGGCAGTACAGCCAAGTCTCTTCTGAGACTCGCTCTCGAATCTTTTTGGAGATTTTTTCCAGAGTGGCACACACCACTGCTCACAAAGCCAGCGGTGCCGCTTTTAACGAGATTCTGAAAACCTCTCGTGCAGCCCATGCAGCCCGCGTCAACGTCTCTCGGGGACCCGCAAGGGCTAATGCGCCAGCACACGATCGAAGCGATGGTGAAGATCAATTCGCCATTCTTCTCCTCTTTGAACTCCGTAGTTCCAGATTGTCGAGGGTTCCCAACAACCCTTGCGACTGAATCAGAATGCTGAACGTCGACGAAGGCGTCGTGCTCGTTGACAACAGATCGAAAATTCTGCAAAGGCAATTTGTTCTACAGATTCAAAATGCGAGGTTGAGACCCGCGTTTCTCTCAAGCAACGTGTAGACTATGTTTCTGTTTCAGAACGTAATTCTCGCGTTCTTAACAACACGAGGTCCGCATCCAGCGCGAGATCTGTGTTTCTGATTCAAAATGTGAGACCCGCGTTCTGCCGGTTTCAGAACATGACTCCCGCGTTTCTAATTCAAAACTCGCATTCTGAGGCAAACTCAGGTAATGTTGGATATCCACGTTTCAACACCACGCGAGATCCGCATTTCAACAAAGAAATACGAGACTCGCGTTCAGAATGGCATGTCTTTAAGACATAAAAGCCAAAAAGCCCTCACCCTCAGGGGTTGGAGGCTAGTCCCTCAGACGTCCCTACAACGAACCTAAGGGACTACCTGAGAAGGAAGAGGAGTGTCCATCAAATCATCCTCAATGTCACTGCGAGCGACTCATCTCAGCAGTACTCTCTGTTTACTATTGCGGTTTTCAAATGACTAAGCCTTTGGTTTTCAGTCGGTTGACATTGACTTCAAGCTCAGCCAAAAGATGATGATCTCAGAAGAAAAAATCATTCTCCGACGTCGAATACCCAGAAGTGACTGTAAACATGGTGGGGCTGAGTTCCATACCAAGCAAGTCCAAAGGGAAATAGCTGGCTATCAGTTCAGAGGAGTCAGATATTGATCTATCTCCAGATTTGAAGGATATTCTTATCGAACCTGAAGGGATCTACCTACACACTCAGACCCGCACAAGAATAATTGCCCCAGTCGACTACAGTCTTTTGGCTAGGAGAATTGAGGTGAATGATGAGTAGTGTCATTGAATCCCAATCTTTGAATTCTAGCTCGGAGACAACTGCCTTCGCTTACATGGTAGGAACACCTGAGGAAGTGGCCAGGCACTTCGAAGAGCATGCTTGAGTCTTAAGGGAACAACTCGATATGATTCGAGTTCAACATGAATCTATCGATGCCCTTAAGCAGACGCTGTCACAACTGATTAAGGAGGAAAAAACGAATGGTAGAACTCCTTCCAAGAAGTCCAAGGGCAAACAGAAGGAAGGGGAGAGCTCATCTTTTGCAAACACTAAGAATGAAGAGCATTGTAACTATGGGTCCCCAAATATTCATCTGAATAGGAGGATAACTCAGAAAATGGAAGCAACCATTTCAGGAGGGTGAGTAAATTAGAGCAATGCCTCGAAGCCCTAGCAAATCGAGGTGGTCTTCAAGATGTGGGGATAATCCAGCCCTACCCATCAGAATGAGATACGACTCCTTACCCTCTTAAGTTCAAGGCACCGACCCTCCATGCTTTCAACGGTAAAGGGTCACCGAACCAACACATATACTATTTTAAATCTCAAATTGGAAATGTAGTATGAAATGATGCTATAATGGCTCGTTTATTCATTGGCACTTTTAAAGGCGTCATCTTTGAATGGTTCATGAAACTTCTTATCGGCTCGATCAAGACATGGGCTGACCTCGAGAAGTTATTTCTGGCTCGTTTATTTGAAGATGATACAGAAATTTCAATGCCAACTCTCCTTATAGCCAAGCAAAAGAAAGGAGAGTCCATTAAAACTTTTGTCAAAAGATTTTGGAGCATGGGTCTCCGTTGTCCTTGCGGCATGACCCAGTCTACACTGGTTGAGACATGTCATTATAATCTGCAACTTTCCTCCTCACTCAAATGGGAGTGACAGAATGTTGCACTTGAAAGCAATTAGTGCTACAAGGCGAACAAGCAGAAGAAATTACCATCAAGATTAGAACTGAAGAAAAAGACGGGAAGACAAGACTCGACAAACCGACACGGCGTACCCCAAAGTCATCTTCTCAACTAAGGAGAAGAGATACTCTGGCAATGGAGGTCAAGTCATCTTCGAAGACCCAGTCAGCCGAGGGGGTATGGCTCCCGGCCAAGCACGTGCCAATAAACTATATTCTTTCAAGGATGAACATGTGGTCTCTTTGTTCAAGTTACTCCAAAAGAGTAACAAACTCAAATTGTCGAAGATCAGACGTCCTGAAGAGGTGAAAAAGACTGATGATCCTAACTACTGCTTATATCATAGGATGTTAGGATATCCTACCAAGAATTTCTATATCTTCTAGGATGTTCTTCAGTCTCTGATCAATATGGAGGTACTAAAGCTCCGTCCAGAGCAGAAAAAGGTGATTGCTAACATGACAGCTACATCACTTATTCAATTCAGCCGGATCTCCCGCTAGCGCCAACTGGAGTCCTGAAAGGGGACTAAGAGTGATCAATACTGATCCTCATAAGCAGAAGGAGAAAGGTCATATCCCTGTGCCTACTCCTCAAGAAGAGACAATGTGGGTCCATCTTGATATTGTCGAAAGCCAGCAGTGGACGACTGTTACAAATAAGAAGTCTAAAAGCAAAGCCAAAGCATCCTTCGGTAATGTGGTGGGTATCTCTACAAGAGTGACTGAAGAAGATGTTGCCTCCTACACTAGTTGAGGAGAAGAGGAGTCAGCCTTTGCTGCTGACTCAGATGTATCTCCCACATTGAAGACTCGATCTGACAAGCAATACATGAAACAGTACGGTGAGCCAATGGTAAACTCTTCATAGCCTGTTAAGGAGACAGTCGAGCAGTCCACGAGGCCATCTGTGAAAAAATAGAAAGAGCTTTGGTATGTTAAAGCTCTTCAGAAGGCGGTGTGGGACCATCAACTCCCTTTCTTTTTGATGTCATGTCTCAACTAGCCAACATCCCTGCTCGAATCATTCTTTATGAACTCCTGAAACTTTTCAAGTCTACAAGGAATGCCTTAAAAGAAGTATTAGCAGATGCAGAGATTTTCATGACCCAGATTCCTGCTATATGCGGAGAGAAAGACGGTAATCATTGCCATCACACCTCGAAACAGTTTTCCTGCATCACCATCACTCCAAAAGACATGCAAGTTAAAGGAAAACATGATAGGTCCTTGAATTATACAGGGTAAATTAGATCATATGAAGTGAGTCATATTCAGGTTGATTCGGGATCCGCATTGAGCATTATGCCATCATGCAGCACTTGGAAATCCTCACCCAACGATTAAGCGCTACTCAGATAACCATCTATGACTTTAACACTAATGGTAAGCGCCCGATGGGGAAATCAAGGTCAAGTGTCAAATTGGGGACCTACGATCTGAGGTGACATGTTATGTCATTAACGCCGACACCTCGTACAACTTGCTGCTCGGATGACTTTGGATTCACCGTAACTCTATTATCACATTCACTCTTCATCAAGTAATAAAGTACATTGATGAAGATGGAAATGTGAGAACATTGATTGCTGAAAGATATCCATTTAATGGAGTTGAGAATTATTTTACTGATTCCCTCCTCTATCAGAATTCTCTTGAGACTGATGAAAATCCACACCCGGAAGGACCCGACTCTGGCAACGAAGCAGATACGGAGCCAGAAAAAGATGGTGTCTCTGGGAAATAAATTCCCTTGTAATGAGCATTGATAAGCTCAATTTCAATACCACCGCTAATGTTGAAGGTGAGTGGTTTATCAATGAAAATCTAGATTTAGCTTACTTTTCTGCATTTGCCTCTGATTTTGTACCGTCAGACACCAGTACTGACGTACCAGTGACCCTTGGTTAGCAATGAGTGCTCTGACATCGTTGCATGCACCAATAAAGTCATCCCTTATGAGACATGAAAAGATCACAGACGCATATAATGCTCTCTTTGATGTACTAGCCAAGCGGGAAGGTCAAAAGCCAATTCTATTTGGAAGAATTGAGTCTGAGCCTATAGCTTTGAAAGCGCAGGGGGATATTCTATATCTCCACAATTCTTCCATTATGAACAAAAGTCATGTCACATAATGGAAAGAATGTAGTGTGATCTTACCAAAGGATCAGGCCTTAATTTTGGCAAAGGAAAGTGAGCACTACTGCATTCATTTGTACCGAAAGGCAAAGACCCTAATTACTATCATAAGACCAGAAGAGCACTTGGTTATGTATTTACGTCAGTCTTGTTAGATTCTGAGTCTGAAGAAGAAGTCTATCATGACAGCTCATCAACAACATTGTCATAGGACTCAAATGTCAACATCGACAATATCTTCAAAAGTCTCTTAGTGAATATGGTATCAACTAGCTATTTAGAAGATGACAGAGAAGATAACTTTGAATCTGAAGAATTGATCCGGTCGGACTCTGATCCATAGATTAAACACTTAAGTACTCTTTGGGATGTACGCTTTGAACAACGTGAACCACCCACTGAGGATAAAGTGACTCAGATAAATCTTGGAGATGAGGCTAACCCCAAGCCCATTTTCATAAGTGAGAGCTTGTCACTTTCTGAGAAAGAAAACTTAATACATCTCATACGATAGTACAAAAATGTTTTCGCTTAGAATTATGAGGACATGCTCGGGCTCGATCTCCAGATTGCTATGCATCATCTTAACATCAATGTGGACGCCAAGCCAGTCAAATAACAATGGCGACGGTTCTTTCCTGAGATCATGGAAGCAATCAGATCGGAAGTCAAGAAGCTCATAAATTCTATTTTCATTAGAGAATGCAACATCCTGATTGGGTGGCCAATATAGTTTCTATTCCCAAGAAGAATGAAAAGATCAGGATTTGCATCGACTACCTCGATCTAAATATCGTCTGTCCAAAAGACGAATTTTCTCTCCTGATCACGGATGTTATGATTGACAATACGTGCAGTTTAAGAGGATGTCTTTCATGGATGACTTCTCAGAGTATAATCAAATAAAGATGTATACCATGAAGATGAAAAGCACACATCTTTCAGGACGTCTTTGAGAGGATACTGCTACACAGTAATACCTTTTGGCTTGAAAAATGCTAGTACGATATATCAACGCGCCATGAATGCGATCTTCCATGAGCATATACCTCAGACCGTAGAATTCTACATCGACGATATCACTGTGAAAAACTGTGACAAAGGCGATCATCTCGCAGACCTGAAGTGAGTGTTCGACATCATGTAGGTGTTAGCCCAGAGGCCCTTCACTCTTGTTTTGATGATGATTAACTCATATAGTTATAGTTTACTAATAATCTTGTGATATTTAGTTTCAGATATTTAACTAAGATATTAGTAGGTGATTAGCTTCAACAAAGATGTTTTGGAGCTTTCACATGGTGATTCAAAAGCTCGAGCGTCATGTTCACATCTAGCATTCGGTTGGAGTCAAGCTCGGTGGATCACATTTGGATCGAGTCGACTTAGAGATGGTATTCTACAAGAAGACATCGATTTGTTTTATTTTAGTTTAAGATTGTTTAGATCTTGTGTAAAGATTAGATAGTGTGATATGCTCAAGTTCACAATACACACACAAGTTTCATATATTGGTTTTGGTTTTCGGTTTAACCGATCTTGATTTTTAAGTCAAAAACATAGATATACTATATTTCATGTATATTGGATTCTACCCATATACATCATGCTTCAAAGTTGTTTCAATATCATGTTTTTGTATTTACATGAGTTTTGGAGAAAACGGTTTTTCCATTTCAAAAATTCAAGTTTCAGGAAATACGGTTTTTGGTTTAAGGCAAATTTTCAATCTCACAAAAATGGTTCAAATAGTTTGAAATATGTATTGAATTTTTATCACACATATTTGTATTTCAAAGATATAATAAGAACTGATTTTTGTAGAATTTATGTGATTTTATGAGATTTATTTGATAATAAAACCTTAGTTTTTGAGTCCTATAATAGCTAGACTGGCTGTCTGCCGGTCGACCGGACCGGTCGACCGTAGCAGAAGTCGGTCGACCGGTGCGGTCGACCGACGTGCACAAGCGTTCACGCTAGCTTGAGCTGGTGGGCCGGTCGACCGAGTCGGTCGACAGTCCAGAGAGCTCTGCTCTCTGGAAATGGCCCCGGTCGACCGGGTCGGTCGACCGGCAGAGAGCTCTGCTCTCTGTATTCAGTCTCGGTCGACCGAGCCGGTCGACCGGTGGGCTCAACGGTCAAAAATATGACTGTTGGCCGGTCGACCGCCCGGTCAACCAGAAGGGCATTTCAGCCCTTTCCAGCTGCCAACGGGCAGAATTTTGTGGGGGCTATAAATACCCCCATTTGAGTTTGTTTTGAACAAGTTTTTCCAAAAGCAAAATTTTCATTCTTTCTAGTGTTTTATTACAAGTTTTAAAAAGAGTTTTTAGAGCTAAAAGATTTTATCTTTATTTGTTTTAAAGGGTTGGAAAAATCAAGAAAAAGGAGAAGTCTTTGGAATTGTTTTTTATCTTCATTTTTTATCTATTCTACAAGTTTTTCCAAGAGTTTTTCTTTGTGTTTTTGATTTGAAAACTCTTTATTTCTCACACTTGAGCTTATCTATCTATCCTATCTATAGGATCATTGTTTTGTGAGAAAGAATTGGTTTGTGGTTGTGATAGACCACCAAGTTGTTAACCTTCCATTTATTGTGATATCCCTCTAGTGAGAGGTGATAGTATTGGTATCCCTCTTGTGTAGAGGTGATCGTGGAGGTTGTGTTAGAATCCCTCAAGTGTGAGGTGATTGTGTTTGTGTTGCTTTGTACCTTATCCCTCATTTGTGAGGTTGATATTGTTGGTTTGTGCCTTGACTCTAGTGAGAGGTTGTATTTGTTGGAGAGAGGAGTTGTGTACTCCCGATTGTATTTGCCCAAATCCTTAGTGGTGGTTCCCTGTGTGGGAAGTCCTGTGTGGATGAGTTAGTGAAAATCCTTCTGTGTGAAGGCGGGGTCGTAGAGCTGTGTGCTCGAACCTCGAAACATATCCTTATGTTTGCGTTTGATTCACTTTCTCTAACTCTCTCTCATTATATTGCGCCTTGCATTGATTCATATTGTTCATATCATTTATATACTTGGATTTGTTTGTGTGTGCCCATACTTGTTTTAAACCAAGAGAGCTTCATATAGCACCTCAACTCTTATTTAGAGAAATTTAGAGGAGATAGTCCAGAGCCCTTCACCGGGAATTCAGCTACACTCTTTGGTTACACTAAGTGTGTTGCATTTAGTTTTTAAATTCTGTATTATTTGTCATAGATTAGCCGTACACCTATTCACCCCCCCTCTAGGTATACTTTCAATTGGTATCAGAGCCTACGCTCCTAATATTAGGTTTAACCACCTAGGAGTGAGATCTTGGTTTTGCTAATCTAGTATTTGCATTTGCACACATATTGTTTACTCTCATGGATTGCTTGACCCCTCCTATGTTTGATGTTTCTAACATCGACGTATGGAAGATTAAGATGAGTATGTATCTCAGGGCCATAGGTTTGCATGTTTTCCTTGCCGCTACCAAGAAATCCTATCCTGGTAATAGCAAGCATATAGAAGCCAATACACTAACCCTAACGGCACTTAGAAGCACGCTTAACAAAGAATATTTCTGTTTGGTTTCTCATTGTGATTCCGCTTTTGAAGTGTGGAACACTTTGACCTCTTCCGAGCTTCAAACGCTAAATATTATGGAGAAAAAATCAAGTGGAGAAGAATCCGAACAACGTTGCTACATGGTCCAAGGGAATGACTCCCTTGAGGTATACTCAGAATCTCAAATAGATGATAGTGCTAGTTCTTCAAGTAATGATCATATTGATGCCAATGCATTAAATGAAGAACTATCTATTGTATGTGAAAAATTGTTAGAAAAATATAATCTTTTGAGAAAGAAAAGTTTTGCATTAAAAGAAGAAAATAAAAATTTATCTTCTAGACTTGAGATTATTTTGTAAGAGAGGGATGAGATTTCAAGTGAACGTGACTCACTTAAATCCCAACTTAATCTTGCCCTAAATGAAAACAAGATTTTGAAAATAGAAATGATTGCAATAATGTTTTGAAGAAAAATGAGATCTTGTCTTCAAAACTTGATTTTGTTGTAAAAGAAAATGAATCTTTAAAAATGAAAATTGCTTTAATTTCAAAGAATTTGGATTTGGTTTCTAAGAGAAATATTTCTTTGAAAAATGATATTGACATACATGTTTGCCATGCTAGTATAGCTTCACATCCTAGTGTATCTATTACATGCACCTCTTCTTCTATTGTTGAAAATGATATTTGTATACTTAAGAAGAGTGTTGATTGTTTAGGCTCCACTTTGAGCCAATGTGTCATGGACCACACACGGTTGGAACTCATGTTTCGAAAGAAACAAGTTCCAAATATGCATGCACACCATACACGGCATACATATGCTCCTCACGTTCATACACACAACACTATGTATGCTCATGTGTACACTTGTACACATTGTGGACGTAAGGGCCACCTTGCTAAGTTTTGCTATGATAGAGTACATGATGAAAATTTAGCAAATAAATTTGTTTGGGTTAGGAAAGGTGCTAACCCCCATGGACCCAAAAGAGTATGGGTACCAAAATTCACCCCTATTTATTTGATGTAGGTGTGGGCTCTCACATGACGTGAGAATGATGGTGCCTTGAGGTGGATGCGTTCCGAGCGTAAAGATGACATTTTGGATGCATCACTTTCAAGGAGAGTTTGGTGGAAGAACCACCATGGTTTGGAGACATAGAGAGTTGCCCTCATAGTTTTGGTAACGATCTCTTACTCTCATTTATGTTTGCATATTTTTATATCATTCATTTGTAGCATGTCTTATTTTAATGCTCATTGTGTCATATGCCATACTTATTAGACTATTGATATACATATATAGTATATGAGATCACCCATGTTTATATGGACCCATATTTTGTGTTCTCTCCATAGTTCAGCTATTATGTATATCATACCTCTAATAACTTGAGTATTTACATAATGATCATATGATTTTTGTCTTGATGTTTCCCGTTTTGACTACTTGTTTTAAATATATCATTCATTAAAACTTGAGTATATGCTTATACAACTAGTGAGCCACAAATAGATTATTATATGTTTGTGCCTAATTGTTCATTTGTACCCATTAGATGTACTAGCATAACCTAGTTTTGATGATTCATGCATTTTGACTTGTATTCTCTATTTTTATGCATGTTTTCATGTTTATATTTTAGCTTCATGTATATGTTAAATTGTTTAAAACTATTGCATATAAATGTATACCATTGAGTCATTTGCGTTTCATGCAAATCCTTATTTAGACTTATTTGTGTTTATGGATATGTATGTATACCTTTAGATTTATACTAAACATACATATGCCTTAGAGTTAGCATTATTTTAATGAAAATTAAATTTTGATGATTCTCATATTTTTTTTTAAGGAATTTCATCATTGAGCCTTATTGCCTTTTTCATGACTATGTCTCTCACACAAAACTTATACACTCACATTATTTAATGTTTCCTCATGATTTTTTTCATGAGTATTATATGTGTTATATAGACTTTGAGTGTCATTGGTTGAGTGATTTTCATGTTTCATGGAATATATTCTTGTTTTATTCCTTACTTGAATGATTTCGTGCTACTTTATAATTTTATCATATAACTATTTGCGTATTCTTCACTTTGGTAGAGTTTTCAATTGTGCTAAAACTATTTTTAAATTTATTTTTGAAAACCCCTACCCATCTAAGGGCGGTTGGTTGGGTGACCATGTCTTGTATGCATTATTGAAAATCTATTTAAACATGTGCATGAAATAGGTGGTAGGAAATATGAGTTATACACTTGATTCTTATTGTGTTTTCTGAAAAAACACCTAGAGGGGGGGTGAATAGGTGTGAATGCTAATCTAACAATCTTTTTAAACTTTAATAAAATGAGTGATGCAACGATCTCTCAAAAACACGACTAAGAGCCGAATACCCCTTGCGAGGTTCTGAACTCCTTCTTCCCAATTTCCCTTGAAATGGGTTAGAGGTGCGCAATGCAACCGTGTTGTATTGAGGTGTGATCGATCAATGCCAAGTATGATGATGAAAAATGAAATGCACACAATGTAACACAACAAGTATAGCAAGTAAAGTAAACAAGATAAGATTGCACAAGTAGAGGGTTAGTTCTCAAGCAAATAATTCAAGACAATATAAAGCAAGAGAAATTGAAAGTAAGAATAACGCAAAGGCAATCGCAAACAAGATGATTTGTTTCGAGGTTCGAGCACACTTGCTCTAGTCCCCGCCTTCACCTCCGTGAAGGGTTTCCACTATCCACCGAGGATGCCTTTACAATTGGTCTACCGAAGACCGAGCACCGAGCTCCACCAAGTACAAAGGACCTCTACCGAAGAGGTTGCTCCACAAGAAAAGGATTACAAGAACAAAGTGATCACCAACAAGATCACTACACTTTTTCTCAAACTCTTTTACAAACACTCTCACTTCAATTACAACTTCACTATAGAATGAGTATAGGATTTTTGGCTCTATGAAGTGTGGTGAGAAAAACTTCAGTTGTAGAGTGATATTAGCAATCAAACACAACTGAAAAACTAGCTCAAAAAGAATTGAAATGAAAGCTTTAAACTCTTTTCTTTTCTCTTTTGAAAACAAAGCAAACTAGAGGATTTTTCTTGGTTATGTGAAGGAGAGACTTCTCCTCTATTTATAGGGTTGAAAATAAGTTAAAAACATTTTCTTTACACCTAATTCAACCTGCAAAAGCACCCCAACAACTCTCCAAAAATCTGTTAAAGCTGAAAAAGAAAACAGTTTTTCAGAAAATCCCAAAGAGGAAAGAGCCGTTGCTAAGTTGCAGGCTTGGCGGTCGACCGGTCCGGTCGACCGCCAGCCTAGCTGGAAGTAGCCGTTGGCTCCCGGTCGACCGGTTCGGTCGACCGACCCAAAAGGAGGAAACACAGTTTCCTTCTTCCGGTCGACCGGTCCGGTCGACCGAAAATTCCCGAGAGCAGAATGCTCTCCGTCGGTCGACCGGTCCGGTCGACCGACGGACATGCACAAACAGTGCATGTCCAGACACAGCGCCGGTCGACCGGGCCGGTCGACCGATGTTGCCTGAAACTGAAAAACTGGGCTGTTTTGAGTTAGAAAAATTTTGAGACATATTTTAAAAATACATATAGCTAAGTATTATGCAGAAAATAGTTTATACACATGTTTTAAACAAGATTTTCAAGATATAAAGGTTTGGTACATGTATATATAAACTAATGCATAAAACTTAGAAATAATCATTTTCAAAACATAGGAAATATTTGAAACAAGTGTGTGTGCAAATCCTAGAGCCAAATTTCCTATATTCAAACTTTAACATTCTAAACTTACAAACTTTCTAAAAGACTTCAAAGCTATTCTTCAAGGTGGGCTATCTTCACTTGATCTTCAATATTGCAACTTGAGCCCAAATTGAATTGTCTTGAGTCCCAAAAACCTTGTATTTGAGTGAGAGTACTTCTAGTATGATAATAAACCTGAAACACACTTAAACAACAATTGTTATTAGTACAAATAACTAATATGTTTTTTAATCATCAAAATACACTAAACAAGGGTGATTGTAACCTGGGGCCAACATTTTCAACTGGTATCACAATTGTATCTATTTTGTATACTCATATTTGTGTCTATATATGTATGCTTCAACAAAATCAATTTAGATTGGTATTTACATTTTCATACATATATATTGGTATATATGTTTTGATTGTACTTACTATATCTCTATATCTTTGAGCACAAATTTTGCCATGCTAAACTTGATTTAGTCCTTAATGACAATTATTTTTAAATTGGTATCTTATACAAGCTTATGTATTATTTTCATGAGTATTTCATAAAGGAGGAGAAAATTCATGTTTCACCTTTCAATCGGTTTTGTTTACCTTTGGTATCTTACTCCCACTCTTTATGTTGAAAAATGATATATTAGTTTTCATTTTGTTTCCTATGCTCCTAATGAAAATTATTTTCAATTGGTATATGTTTCATTTTCAATATTAGTATCAAGAATCTTAAATTGATATTTTTCTCTATTTGGTATCTCTATTGCAAAATGATTTTAGAGTTTAACCAAAAGATTGGTTTATATTTTTCCTTTAGTATCAAAAGCGTAAACTACTTTCAATTGGTACTAATTTTTATAATTGGTATCAAGATTACCTATATGTTTATATCTTTCAATTGATATCAAAATTTTTGTTGTTTTGTTTATTTTCAATTGGTATCATAAATTGGTATCATGATGTTTCGATGTATACCTCATACTAAATTGATATATTTTTCAATTGGTTTCATTTTGATTTGTATTGCTTATATGCAAGGGAAGCTTAACATCTTCTCTATATATAGATTCATGTTGAGTGTATATCATATTGAAGTGATTGACCTTTCTTTGGTATGTAGTACACGTGTGTAGAGGGAGCTTCACATCTCCTTTTGTACATTGCATATTATGCTTTATGTGGTTAGGGTTTAGTCATCTCTTTTCATATAAATGCATGTATGCAGGGAGAGTTAACTTAACGTCTCTTCTTTTTATGAATGTATATAGCATATATACCTTTATTGTTTTTGATTTATGCAAAAGGAAGAAAAATATTATTTTTGCCCTTTTATTGTTTGAACCCATTTGTTGATGAATTGACAAAAAGGGGGAGAGATATTTTGGAGTTTGATATATGCATGTTTATTTATATGTTGTTTATATGCATGTTTGTTTAAATTTGTCATCCTTTATCATTGATATCAAAAGCATCTTTTGTTGGTATTGGTATCAAGAGCATCTTTTATTGTTTTGTTGGTATCAAGAGTTTTTATTGGTATCAAGAGCAACATTGTTTTTAAGAAATTTTTATTGGTATCAAGAGCAACATTATTTTTAAGAACATGTTTATTTTAACATAGAGTCTTTATTGGTATTAAGAGCAACATTATTTTTAAGAACATATTTATTTTAAAATTGATATCAAAAGCATGTTTATTTCATTGGTATAAAAGATCATGTTTATTTCATTTCCTTATTTTATGCATGTTTATGCATATCTATATTGAGCATCATTGCATATCTTTATTGCTTATTACTATGCATGAGTTAAGGGGGAGCTTCTTTGAAGCTTAACTTTAATCCATGCATATATAACTCTATGAGTTTTATCATCATCAAAAGGGGGAGATTGTTGGCCCAGAGGCCCTTCACTCTAGTTTTGATGATGATTAACTCATGTAGTTATAGTTTACTAATAATCTTGTGATATTTAGTTTCAGATATTTAAGCAAAATACTAGTAGGTGATTAACTTCAACAAAGGTGTTTTGGAGCTTTCAAATGGTGATTCAAAAGCTCGAGCGTCATGTTCACATCTAGCATTCGGTTGGAGTCAAGCTCGGTGGATCACGTTTGGATCGAGTCAACTTGGAGGCGGCATTCTACAAGAAAACATCGGTTTGTTTTAGTTTAGTTTAAGATTGTTTAGATCTTGCATAAAGATTAGATAGTGTGATATGCTCAAGTTCACAATATACACACAAGTTTCATATTTTGGTTTTGGTTTTCAGTTTAACCGATCTTGGTTTTTAAGTAAAAAAAATAGATATACTATATTTCATGTATATTGGATTCTATCCATATACATCATGCTTCAAATTCAATATCATGTTTTTATATTTACATGAGTTTTAGAGAAAACGGTTTGCCATTTCAAAAATTCAAGTTTCAGAAAATACGATTTTTGGTTTAAGGCAAATTTTCAATCTCACAAAAATGGTTCAAATAGTTTGAAATATGTGTTGAATTTTTATCACACATATTTGTATTTCAAAGATATAATAAGAACTAATTTTTGTGGAATTTATGTGATTTTATGAGATTTATTTGATAATAAAACCTAAGTTTTTGAGTCCTATAATGGCTAGACTGGTTGTCTGCCGGTCGACCGTAGCAGAAGTCGGTCGACCGGTGCGGTCGACCGATGTGCACAAGCGTGCACGCCAGTTTGAGCTGGTGGGCCGGTTGACCGGGTCGGTCGACCGTCTAGAGAGCTCTGCTATCTGAAAATGGCCCCGGTCGACCGGGTCGGTCGACCGGCAGAGAGCTCTGCTTTCTGTATCCAGTCTCGGTTGACCGAGCCGGTCGACCGGCAGATAACTCTGCTCTCTGTATCCAGTCTCGGTTGACCGAGCCGGTCGACCGGTGGGCTCAACGGTCAAAAATATGACCGTTGGCTGGTCGACCGCCCGGTCGACCAGAAGGGCATTTTAGCCCTTTCCAGCTGCCAACGGGCAGAATTTTGTGGGGGCTATAAATACCCCAATTTGAGTTTGTTTTGAACGAGTTTTTCCAATAGCAAAATTCTCGTTCTTTCTAGTGTTTTATTACAAGTTTTAAAAAGAGTTTTTAGAGCCAAAAGATTTTATCTTTATTTGTTTTAAGGGGTTGAAAAAATCAAGAAAAAGGAGAAGTCCTTGGGATTGTTTTTTATCTTCATTTTATATCTATTCTACAAGTTTTTCTAAGAGTTTTTCTTTGTGTTTTTGATTTTGAAACTCTTTATTTCTCACACTTGAGCTTATCTATCTATCCTATCTATAGGATCATTATTTTGTGAGAAAGAATTGGTTTGTGGTTGTGATAGACCACCAAGTTGTTAACCTTCTGTTTATTATGATATCCCTCTAGTGAGAGGTGGTAGTATTGGTATCCCTCTTGTGTAGAGGTGATCGTGGAGGTTGTGTTCGAATCCCTCAAGTGTGAGGTGATTGTGTTTGTGTGACTTTGTGCCTTATCCCTCATTTGTGAGGTTGATATTGTTTGTTTGTGCCTTGCCTCTAGAGAGAGGTTGTATTTGTTGAAGAGAGGAGTTGTGTACTCACGATTATATTTGCCCAAATCCTCAGTGGAGGTTCCCTGTGTGGAAAGTCCTGTGTGGACGAGTTAGTGAAAATCCTTCTGTGTGAAGGCGGGGACGTAGAGCTGTGTGCTCGAGCCTCGAAAGTGTTTATGTTTGATCCACTTTCTCTAACTCTCTCATTTATATTGTTCCTTGCATTGATTCATATTATTCATATCATCTATATGCTTGGATTTGTTTGTGTGTGCCCGTACTTGTGTTAAACTAAGAGAGCTTCATATAGCACCTCAACTCTTATTTAGAGGAATTTAGAGGAGATAGTCCAGAGCCCTTCACCGAAAATTCGGCTACACTCTTTGGTTACACTAAGTGTGTTGCAATTAATTTTTAAATTTTGCATTATTTGTCATAGATTAGCCGTACACCTATTCACCCCCTTCTAGGTGTACTTTCAGTAGGTTCACCAGTTGAAGATGAACCCAACCAAGTCCTTCCTAGGGCCAACCAGTGGCAAATTCCTTGGATTTGTTTTACATCCAAAGGAATTTACCTGGATCTAGAGAAAATTCATGCCGTCCAAGAGATGCAACCTCCAAAAAATCTTAGGGAACTCAGACAGGGACAATTGACATATATTCGGAGATTTATATCGAATCTTTCATGACGCTCCCAACCTTTCACCAAATTAATGAAGAAGGGAGTCTCATTCATTTGGAACAATGCTTGTCAAGAAGCATTCAAAGAGATCAAGGAGTATCTCACACACCCACCCATTCTGATAGCTCTAATGTCAGGAGAACTTTTTTATTATATGTTCGAGCAATGGATCATTCATTGGGAGCTTTACTAGCTCAAAACAATAATCAAAATAACGAACATGCAATCTACTATTTAAGTAGAATAATGATTGGGGCGGAGCACCGTTACAACCCAATCGAGAAGGAATGCTTAGTGTTAGTCTTTGCCATTCAGAAGATGCGACACTACCTTATGGGGTAACGCATTCAGGTCATCTCCAGAGTTAATCCTTTGTGATTACTCATGACAAGACCATTTTAGCTTAATTATAGATTAGAGAATTCGGCCATACTACTCTTACAATATGAGATTCAATTCATGCCATAAAAGACAATCAAAGGTCAAGTTGTGATAGATTTTCTGATCGATCATCCAGTTGTAGGAATGAGATCCCAGCATTACCACTTGAGGCATGCCTAATTCATTCAACAACCATCACTGAGGATGATTTTGAAAGAAGAGAGTGTGCGAACTACTTGGAGGCAACAACATCATTGCCTAAGTATGAGAGGTAACTGATTGAAGAACTTGGAACATGTACTTCACCAGCTTCATCATCCATTCTGGAGGCACCAAAACTAGAGCTCAAAGAATTACAACAACATCTAAGGTATGTATTTTTAGGTGAGAGTTCTACACTACTAGTAATTGTTTCCTCTTCTCTAACAGGTAATGAGGAAGAGAAACTCTTGCGTGTGCTACGAGATCACAAACAGCGATTGGGTGGACAATTGCGGATGTTAAAGGTATAAGCCCCTCAGTTTGCATGCACAACATCTTGATGGAGGAGAACTATAAACCTTCGATTCAGCCTCAACGCTATTTGAACCCAGCAATGAAGATAGTGATAAGAAAAGAAGCGTTGAAACTTCTTGACGCAGTTATGATCTATCCTGTTTCTGATAGTAATTGGGTCTGTCCGGTTCAAGTTGTTCCCAAGAAAGGAGTTCACAGTGGTTATAAATGATAGTAATGAGTTAATACCAAATAGGACAATCACAGGGTGGAGAGTGTGTATGGACTATAGGAAACTTAATACTGCAACCCGTAAGGATTATTTCCCGTTACCTTTCATTGACCAAATATTAGAGAGACTTGCGGGCCATGCATATTATTGTTTTCTAGATGGGTATTCAGGGTATAACCAAATTGCCATAGCACCTGAAGACCAAGAAAAGACAATTTTCACATGTCCTTATGGTACATTCGCTTACAGGAGGATGCCTTTTGATCTATACAATGCACCAGCTACATTTCAAAGGTGCATGATGGCTATCTTTCACGACATGGTTGAGCAAATTATAGAAGTATTCATGGATGATTTTTCAGTTTTTCGTCCTTCTTTTGATGCATGTCTACATAACTTAAATCTAGTTTTGCAGAGATATGAAGATACAAATTTGGTCCTCAATTAGGAGAAATGTCATTTCTTGGTGAAGGAAGAAATTGTGCTTGGATATCTGAAATAGAAATTGAGGTGAACCATGCAAAGATTGAAACCATTAAAAAACTACCACCTTCAACAAATGTGAGAGGCGTGAGAAGCTTCCTAGGGCATGCAGGATTTTATCGATGATTTACCAGGGATTTCTCTAAATTTGCAAATTTTTGTGCAATTTATTAATGAAAGGTGCACCATTTAACTTTTTCAATGATTCTTTGCAGGCGTTCGAGTTATTTAAGGAGAAGTTGGTCACTGCACCAATCATAGCGGTTGCAGATTGGAGTCTACCTTTCGAAGCAATGTGCAATGCTAGTGATTACGCACTAGGAGCTGTACTGTGACAGAGGCGGAACAAGATCTTTCAGTAGTGTACTACGCGAGCAGGACATTAAATGAGGCACAATAGAATACACAACAACAGAAAAGAATTTCTTGTTATGGTATTTGCTTTTAATAAATTTTGTTCTTATCTGATTAGATTCAAAGTTGTTGTGTTTGCAAATCATTCTGCCCTCAAGTATTTGCTTGCAAAGAAAGAGGCCAAAAGAAGATTGATAAGATGGGTCTTGCTTCTCCAAGAATTTGATTTGGAAATTTGAAATGAGAAGGGGTGGAGAATCTTGTGCCATACCATCTTTCCCGCATTGAGCAAGAAGAGGAGGATTCCAACAAAATCCCCATTGATGATGTTTCTCCAGATGAATATTTGTTGAGTATCACTGCCAATTCACCACCTTGGTATGCTCTTTTTGCAAATTTCTTAGCATGTGGTGTTTTTTCTCCTTATCTGTCGTTCCAAGGTAAGAAAAAGTTTCTAGCAGATATCAAATACCACGAGTGGGATGATCCAATTCTCTGCAAATACTGTTCGGATCAAATTGTGTAAAGATGTGTGCCCGAGAAGGAGATAGAAAGCATTTTGCACCATTGCCATGCTAGAGAAGTTGGAGGCCATTTTGGTGCAACCAAGGCAACAACAAAGACATTACAATCGGGATTTTATTGGCCTACGCTATTTAAGAATGCTTATACTTATGTTAAGGCATATGATGCATGTCAAAAGATGGGAAATATTTCTAGACGTAACGAGATGCCTCTCAACAACATCCTTGAAGTTGAGTTGTTTGATATGTGGGGAATAGATTTCATGGGCCCCTTTTCATCCTCATTCTCCAATCAGTACATTCTAGTAGCAGTTGATTATGTTTCGAAATGAGTAGAAGCTATTGCTTTATCTTCCAATGATGCACGTGCGGTGATAATTTTTTAAAGAAAACATCTTTACACAGTTTGAAACACCAAGGACGATCATTAGTGATAACGGGAAGCATTTTTGCAATCACCAATTCAAAACCTTTTTACTTAAATATGGAGTAAAGCGCCATGTGGCCACACCACTCACAAACTAGTGGCCAAGTAGAAGTTTTCAACAGAGAACTCAAGCGCATCTTTGAGAAGACGGTTAACATATCACGACGTGATTGGTCAGTGAAGCTCGATGATGCTTTATGGGCATATTGGACTGCATTCAAGACACCAATTGGGATGTCCCCCTACTGATTGGTTTATGGTAAGGCATGTCACCTTCCAATGGAGTTAGAACACAAGGCTTATTTAGCAATGCGATTACTCAATTTTGACATGCAATTGGCGGGAGAGAAAAGGATGTTGCAACTCAATGAGATGAAAGAATTTCACAATAATGCTTATGAGAATGCAAGGATCTACAAGGAGTGGACCAAACATTGGCATGACAAGCATATTATATCGAGAGACTTCAGAAAGGGGCTGTACGCGTCGGAAAAATCACAATTGCAAAATTCTTTTGATTGAATAGAAGATTACAACAGATACAATCCGGTTACAAAAGAGAGGAAATCTCAGGGTTGATTCTCCTCTTTATTTAAATATGGGTTCTTCGTGTGGCGATGGAGAGTGAATCTTGTTCTCCGTTGACCGGCTGAACGTCAAATTTCTCTTGTGGATCCTCTCTTTGGATCAATTGGTGGAGTAGCACAGCTCCTATCAGTAATGAAATCTAAGACGCGACTCTCAATTGTTGTAGAGACATGCTTCTCAATTGCTGTAGAGACGAGGCTCTCATTTGTTGTAGAGACGCAGCCTTTACTTGTTGTGGAGGCTTGACTCTTACGCTCGTTGAGACGTGGCTCTGTGTTTGAGACACGAAGGTCACGCTCAAAAATTCTTTGAAAGAGTTTTAATTGCCAGAGGTGTGATATTAACTTAGCAAATTAAATAACTCTACTGAGAGAATTTGAGAAGGTTACTGTCAGAGGTGTAGTGTTAACTTAACAGTGAGTTCTAGACTTGTATTTTGAACAAGTTTTGTGGACTTGCTATTCTATTGATGAGAATAACAAGTGGAGTTTGACCCGCTGGGGATTATACCAGAGTCTATTGTCAGATGTTTAGTGTTAACATGACTAGAACTCTGCTGGGAATGAAATTTTACTGTTAGAGGTGTGATATTAACATAACAACAATTGATTTTGTAATTTACGCAATTTAAGTGGACCTGTCATTCTATTGAAGAGAATGACAAGCGAGATTTGATTTGTTGAGGATCCATGAAGATTTTGATCGTCAGAGGTGTAATGTTAACGTAACGAGTTTGAGTTTGCAATTTGAGCAAATTGAATTGTCAGAGGTGTGATATTAACTTGACAAAAATGTGAGCTAGAGGTGCGATATTAACTTAGCACCACGAAAGTCTCATTTTCACTGAGAAAATTAAGAGAAGATCATTGTCATAGGTGTAATGTTAACTTAACAATGAAATGCATGCTAGAGGTGTGATGTTTAACTTAGCATTGAAAGATCTCATTTTCACTGAGAAAGTTGAGGAGATCACTGTCATAGGTGTAATGTTAACTTAACAGCGATTGATTTTGCGAAATGAGCAACTTTGGTCAGAAGTGTAGTATTAACTTGACCGAGAGATTCTGCGATCTGCGCAGTTTGGTGGACTCGCCGTCCTATTGAAGAGGACTGACAAGTTAAAATTTTGGTCAGAGGTGTAATGTTAACTTGACCGGGATTTGTCTTGCGATTTGAGCAAGTTTGGTCAGAGGTGTGATGTTAATTTGACCGGGATATGTCTACTGTTAGAGGTGTGATTTGAACATAACAGTATTTTGAGTGGACTTGTCATTCTATTGAAGAGAATTGACAAGTTGAAATTTTGTCAGAGGTGTGATGTTAACTTGACCGAGATTTGTCTACTGTTAGAGGTGTAATTTTGAACATAACAGTATTTTGAGTGGACTTGTCATTCTATTGAAGAGAATTGACAAGTTGAAGTTTTACCCACTGGGATACATCAAAGTCTTACTGTCAGAGGTGTGATATTAACATGACAGGTTCGATTTGTAATTTATTCCACAGAGAAAATTGAGGAAAATCACTGTTAGAGGTTTAATGTTAACTTAACAGTGAATATGACAGAGGTATAATGTTAACTTGGCATGTTTGATCTGTGATTATTTCACTGGGGAAATAGTCACAGGCTTTTTGTGGTCCTACCATTCCATGGATGGGAATTGGTAAGGGATTTTGGAAGGAATTTTAGGGAATGAGTTGTCAGAGGTAATTGTTAACATGACAAATATTGATTTCCCTAGAAAATAAAGATTTACTGTTAGAGGTGTGATGTTTAACATAACAGGAGATTTTGCGATTTAAGCAATTTAAGTGGACCTATCATTCTATTGAAGAGAATGACAAGTAAGACTAGACCCGTCGGGGATCTAAATATTTTTTTACCGTTAGAGGTGTGATATTAACTTAACGGATCATATTGAATCTTGTCAGAGGTGACTTGACAAGGATGTGAGCTAGAAGTGTTACTGTTAACTTAGCTCCATAAGAATTAGCATTGGTAATCTCGACTCCGATACGGAAGTTTGAGGGAAAGTCATGGCCTTAAGTGTATTGTTAAACTCAGCAATGACTTGAACGCTAGAGGTGTAGTATTAAACTTAGCATCGTTCATTTCAGCTTCGATATGGAAGTCTGAGGGAAAAATGACTGTCAGAGGTTTAACACTGAACTTGGCAGCAACTTGATTACTGTTAGAAGTGTAATGTTAACTTAACAGTAATTTGTCAGAGGTGTGGTATTGAACTTGACAGAAATTGATTTGCGATATGATCAATTTGAGGGCCTGTCATTCTATTGATGAGAATTGACAAGTGAAGTTTGAAGTGCCAAAGGTATAGTGTTAACCTGACAAATTTGAAGGTTTGTTACTCCATATAGGGTTGACAAGTAAAGTTTGTACTTGATAGGGAGTACTGAAAATTTTCATTACCAGAGGTATAGTGTTAATATAACAATGATGATATTTTGTAGACCTACCATTCTGTGTATGAGAATTGGAAAGAGATTTTGGAGGAGATAATGGAATCAAGTCCATTAGGATTTTTAGCAAACCCTCAGTTATCAACGGATTTGTGTGCCTTTATCAACTACCGTTTGAGTTGGGCAAGCCATGCTATTCCCCTCAGCATGATGAGTTGTCGAGGATTTTTTGTTCTATTGGGCTTAAAAGCTAACTTTTTCCTCTATCTTTAGCCGTGGGAGGCATCGGATTGTTGTTCCACAGATAACTTCTAAAATCCTGCTGAGATTAAAGAAGTATAAACTCTGCGGTAACTTATAGGGAGGTCGGCGTTCCCTTTGAGTACTTATTTAATCAGAGGTGTGGTGTTGAACTTGATCAGGGAAGAGCTTCTCGAGGTCAACCCATTTCTCGATAGAGCCGGCAGGAAGCTTCATGAACCAAGGTAACAAAGCTGGCAGGCTCGTTCTCGGCAGAAGAGACGCGAGTCTCGCGTTTTGGCACAAAGACGCGGGACTCACGTTTTTGAGAGGAGACGCAGATCTCGCATTGCTGAACATCACGTCTGTGAGGTGAAACACGAGCCTCGCGTTCTAATATAGAAACACGGGCTTCGTGTTCAGTTACAGAAACGCGGGCTTCATGAGCTCCGCATTTTGATATAGAGACGCGGGCCTCATGAGCTTCGCATTTTGATACAGAGACGCGGGCCTCACATTCTTGCTGAGAAATGCAGGCTTTGCGGGCTTCATGAGCTCTGTATTTTGATATAGAGATGCGGGCTCATGAGCTTCGCGTTTTGATACAGAGACGCGGGCCTCACATTCTTGCTGAGAAATGTGGGCTTCGCGTTCTGATACAGAGATGCAGGCCTCGCGTTAAGAATCTGAGATGCGAGTCTCGTGCTGCTCAGAAGAAACGTGGGCCTAAGCCCCGCGTTCTGTATCTGCTAAACAGATGGCTTTTTCAGCTTTTTTCATCTGTTGTCGACGTGTGTGGTGCCTTTGTTGATGTTCAACATTCCGGTTACGCTTCGCGGGTTGTTGGGGACCCCCAATAACCTAGAGTTGAGGAATCTGGAGAGGAGAGGTACGGCGAGACGGGCCTTCATCTTCATTGGCCTCGCGGGTCTCGTGGGAGACATTGACGCGGGCTACATGTGCTGTTGCAGCCACTTCTGTCTGCTGACGTCGAACGCGACGCCTTTGCCGTCTCTCGGCATTCCGATTGAGTCGCAGAGGTTGTTGGGAACCCCCAGCGTTCAAACTAGCAGTGCCTTGATAGAAGGATGGCGGAAGATTGCTCTCCATTGCCATCTTGACCGTGAGTCATGGCGCGGGTCTCTGAAGAGACGTTGGGGCTGACCATGTTGTCTCCACGGGAGACTCTCGAAGCTTTGGGGGAGTTCAACTTCTCTTGGTCGAATTCGATCATAAGCGATTATGTGGATCCAAGCATCCGACGTCGGCTTGCGCCACTGCTTTCTCGTTTGTTGAGAACGACAAAGAATCCCCAGCGGAGTCGCCATCTCTTGTACGCGTCGAAAAAATCACAATTGCAAAATTCTTTTGATTGAATAGAAGATTACAACGGATACAATCCGGTACAAAAGAGAGGGAATCTCAGGGTTGATTCTCCTCTTTATTTAAAGCTGGGTTCTTCGTGTGGCGATGGAGAGTGAATCTTGTTCTCTGTTGACCGGCTGAACGTCAAATTTCTCTTGTGGATCCTCTCTTTGGATCAACTGGTGGAGTAGCACAGCTCCTATCAGTAATGAAATCTCAAAGAGATTTAAAGAACTTGAACTCAACAAGTTAACAGAAAGAGTTGAACTCTTTCTAGGCTTCAAGAGCTTCTAGGTCGAACACTGTTGAGGTAGCTCTCCTCCTCTGCCCATGGCTTCTTGGATTCCTCCATTGGGACTCTCCTCCTCAGCCCTTTTAGAAGAGGTCCCCTCCCCTTGAGCCTCTTCCTTTTTTAGAGTTGTCTCCTTCCAACCCCTTCAGAGCTCCTTTTTTCTTCTCTAGCTATTCATAGCTATTTATAGAGGGATTGGGGTGTAACTAACTCCTTAAATCTCTCTATAATGGAAGTTATTCCCTATTATGTGGAGAGAAAATGGGGTGTAACTAACCAAGTTCGTGGCTGTCAGTTATAACAAAAATACGGGCCTCGCGCTGGACGCGGTCCTCGCTCTGATGTTGAGACGCGGAGCTCACAGGCTCGCGTATGTGTTGGAACGCGAAGCTGCTCAGGCTTGCGTTTGAGTTGAAACGCGGAGCTGGCTGAGGTCCGCATCTGACAAAGGACGCGAGGCTTGCGTCTGGCGACCTCCGCGTCTGACATTGGAACGCGAGGTCTGCGTCTGGCGACCTCCGTGTATGACATTGGACGCGAGGTCTATGTCTGGCGACTTCCGCGTCTGACATTGGAACGCGAGGTCTGCGTCTGGTGACCTCCGCGTCTGGGAGGTTCGCGTCTGAGGCTGGAAGCGCTCTCCGCATCTGGGAGGTTCGCGTCTGAGGCTGGAAGCGCTCTCCGCATCTGGGAGGTTTGCGTCTGAGGCTTTGTCTTCAGTAATTTTTTTGATAGCCTACAGGGGCAGAAAGTACTACTCTTTAATTCTCACCTCCGTCTATTTTCGGGCAAGTTATGTTCGAGATGATCAGGTCCTTTTGGGGTAACTCAAGTACTGCCACATGGAGCAATTAAAATTCATGCCCCGACAAAGGGAACGTTCAAGGTAAACGGCCAATGACTTAAACCATATATGGAATGCGACTTCACCAAACACAACGTTTCTTTCCTCCTAGATGAGCCATCTTAATGTGCAGCAGAAAGTCTAGCTAATGACTATAACTTAAAGCGCTTCTTGGTAGGCAATTCAAGTTTTATAACTTCTTTTATTATTTTTCTATTTTTAATTTTCTTTAATACTAATGTGTGTCTTCTTTATGTCAGGTACCCCCCTCTGTAGACTGATCCAATACTCACAAAATTACCACGACATAAGCACCAGAAGATAGAACATCAAAGAACTAGAAGTTTGGCCTGGTGGCCGAATTTTCGGCAGCCAGCCGAACTCTGGTAAGCGTTTGACTTGGAATCTTTCAAGTGTAAACTTTTCAAATTACCTGTTTTCTGGATCTGTTTTCGAGAGATGTGGTTTTCAAAATTGTTATTTTGTGATAAATAAAGATATTGATTTAAATATGGATTTCTTTTTCATATTTAAAAATTTTGAGATGATTCTCAATCCTGATTTTGTGCATGAGGACATAGCACAATTTAGGCATGGGGGTAGGGGTCCGGTCAAAGCTTTTGAATATTTTTGAAATCTTTTCTTAATTTTTTTAACTTTATCCTTTCCTTATTTTTATCTTCTTTATTTAATCCTATTCAAAAATCCAAAAAAAAAATTCAAAATTTAAATCTCCCTCATCTTTTTTCCAAGAGCATTTAGTTTCCAACATCTCCTAGGGTTCAAAATTTGAATTTGAAATTCATATGAAGGGTAATCTTGGAATAATGGTACATACATTTTCTATATAAACTAACTTCAGCCTTCTTTTGTTTCTCACAAATTAGAGTCCAACCTCTCAAATCAGAGTGTTCTATAGCCAGGAGAAAGAGTTCAAAAGACCTCGGCAGAAGTTCGGCAAGCCGACCTTTCAGCCAGGTAGCCGAATTTTTGGAGGATCTTTCCATGAATTCTTCAGGGACAGTAAGTGTTTTGTCTTCTATCTTTTGCAGTTCTCAGTTTTCTATAAGTTCATCATGTCTAAAATCTTTGCTGAGCATAATTTTTTTCTTGTATTTCAAGCATTTGGGATTTTCTAGATCAAATAAGGGCTAGGAATTGGGATTATTTGTTGTATTCTAATACTTATGAATTTTATACTCCTACCCTAGAACAAGAGTTTTATGATGGGTTTTTAGAAAATAACATTGATAGAAATTAAGGAATAATTGAAGTAAATTGGATTGGGGAGATGAAAATCTTACATTTACAAACTATTTCTGAACTAACTGGTATTCCTCTTATGGAAAGAGGGACTCAAGAACCGGGGAATTTAGGAAACTACATTCACTTAATGGGAGAACATTGCAAGGTACCTCAAGGGGGAAGTATTAGCGCTAAAACATTACATAGGAATGTGTATACATTATGTGGATGGTTAAATCGTAATGTCTTCGGTGTATCACATGTTTCATCTTTTTACAACCAAGTTTTACACATTACCTACATCTTGATAACTAAAGAAAGATTTTTGTATGTGCTACACACTATTGGACACCATTGCTAGCACTAAAAATAAACGAAAGACCTTTTTGTCACTACCCATTCTTATCACACAAATTTGCAAGGAATGGATGCTTGAAGATGATTTTAATTATGCTATAAAAGATAAAATTAGTATTCAAGCTGAAACTATTTTTTCATCTTATGATGCTTCAGTGCAAATTGATTGGGTACCATCCATACTACAAGAACATGTCTCAGTTACATCATCATCATCCAATGAATCGAAAGAGGATGATGATGAATTCTTTAATCAACAGCCTCACGAAGATAACCGTGCATTCATGCATTTAATTTGGGAGGGATAAAAAGAACATACAAGTTGATAAAGGGAAAGAAGAAGAAAACTGAAGTCACGTTTTAGGAGGACACATTCTGAAGGTGATAGTAATAGTACGGGAAAGAGAGGAGGCATTCTTAAGGAGAGTTGCATTATAGGATTTTTCTTTTGTTGATTTTTCTTTCATTTCTTTCTTCATAAAAAAAATTTGCAGTAAGTTGACCTAGTTGTAAGGGATTTAGTAAGCATATAACTTGAATTGGATAAGGAAGATCAATTTGATGGAATTTTAAAGTCTTTAAGTAGAGATGAAAAATTTTAAAATATTATTGCCATTTAGAATTTGTCCATGTAAATATGCATCTATCTACACTTACACAATAGTTTAAACTTGGGATGATGAGGATAACACAATACTAAATAATAAGAAGAAGCTTAACTATTGATTAGCTATTTACGCAAAAAAAAATAGTTAGGTAGGAAATATATATATATATATATATATATATATATATATATATATATATATATATATATATATATATATATATATATATATATATATATATATATATATATATATATATATATATATATATATATACAAGTCTAATGATCAATTAGTTAGGTATCTTGACCTCAAGAAGCCTTGATATTTATACGAAAGAGAATTAATTGTTATATATATGAAAAAAAAGAAGTGCTTAAAGGACGACAAAGTAGTAATACTTCGAAACTTCTATATTATTTAAAAAAAATTAAGTATGTAAGTTTGAATCAAAATCCCAAGTTAAGAGCTATACACATTCATAAAGATGCATAAAATCAAAAAACTTAAGGATGGTGATGTAAGCTAAGATTTGAAAATCTCTACAAAGTAGATGATAGAATTCTTGATAGGAGATTGAACTTGATAATGAGAGTTCATGATAACTAGAGAATTTATACATTAGTGATGCTTTCCACTCCAAAACTATTTTGTCTTTCTTTATTTTTATCTTTATTTTTTATTTTCTTTATTTTTGGTTATCTTTATTTTTGGTTATCCTTTTTATCTTAATTTCTTCTCATCTTTTTAGATTCTTTCACCGAATTTTATGGGTGTAATTCACTGAAAACTCTCACGAGACAACACTCGTCCACTAGGGTAACCTAGGGGTTTAATGGCTTATTGCACATGCTAAGTGCAATCGCGAGCCTATAAAAGTGGATTAGGATTTTATTTTTAGAATTTTTAGTTTTTATTTTTCTTTTTAAATTAGGATTTTGCTCGAGGACTAGCAAAAAGTAGGTATATGAGTGATGTGTGTGCTTTATATACATGTTTTATATCACTTTTTATGTCTATTATTTGCCACAATTAATGCTACATGAGTATTTTGTTAGTATTATTTTGCAAATTTTAGGTCAAGAGCAAATTAGAAGAAAATAAGAAAAATTGGCGAATTGATATATCAAGTGAACAAAAGAAATGCAGAACCAGAAATCTGAAGCAGAGTTGGGACATCTCAACAGAGCGTTCACGCAAAATCAGAAAATTCACAAAAATTGAGACTGAAATGGACCAAGAGTTCGGCCACCCATCCGTAGATTTCGGCCAAGTAGCCATGGCAGCCAATGGGAATACCAACTTAGAGGTCAACACGAGTCAAAAAGCGGATCATCATTACAGCCAGAAGTTCGGCCCGGCTGCCGAAATTTTTGCCAGCTGGCCGAACTATGGCTGTGGTTTTGGACAAAATTTTCAAAGAAATTCGTGTAATTTTGTAAACCTAGGTTTTTGTATTCGATGAGGGTTCTACTGCTCTCTGTTCTATATAAACGCCCAAGCCTCTTGTATCATACACAATATTTTTACCTCTCTTTTATTTGAGTGAAAATCAAATAAAATTCTCCTGTTAGCCATTAAATCTCAGAGCATCTTCAGCAAGAAATTTTTCATAAAGGCTTCATCTTTTGGGTATTCTCTTACCTTTCTTTCTATTTGATTATATTCTATGATCTATTCTAATATTATAATGTGTTCTATTTTCTTAGCCATGAACTAATTTTCCATAACTAGGGGCATGATGTAGGGATTGTATTGATGATATAAGATTATGTTTTGTTCAAATTCTTCTACATATTTTATAAAGTTTAAATTTTTTCATGCTAAGTTATTAATCTTGTAATTTATTGTTAGAATTGGTGCACACAATAATCAAAAAGTTAGGTTAGAGTCTGAAATGAGATATTTAAAAAAAACTTCTAGGATTAACAATCATAACTCGAAATATGGAGACGTAAGAGTTGTGCAGTCAGGTAAGAATATCTATTATACTTAATGTAACTTTTAACTAGCATTCTACTAGATCGAGAGATTGTAAATTCTAAATTTAGAAGATATAATTGATATTATTCGAGAGAAAGTACTAATTAGAATAGAAAGTTCTAATTGTTATCATGAATAGGATGAATTAGCACAAGCATATTATTTTATCTGATTACAATTACCAAAATCAATCCCCTAGTTCTTTTCATATTTAAAGCAAATCTTTTTAGTAGTAGTTGACAACATCTTCCAACTAAATTGATTAATCAAATAGAATTAGAAAAGATTAAGTTGATACTTGAAAACAATTCTCGAGGGACGGTACTCTATTCATTCCATATTACTTGTTAACGATAGGTACACTTACCATTCAAATCACATTAGGGACGCTACGGTGACGTACATACGCAGGAAAGAAATACCCTCACATATGTACGCAAAGACTTAGTACAAGGAATAAACACAATATACACAATAGTTCTAGCATTAAATAAGTAAGAGAGCACCTGTAATGGGTCAATAATCATGATAGATATAGAAATATGAATAAATAAGGAAAGAAACACTAAATAATAAAAATACTTATGAATAGTATCGATGATGAGTCTCCTATGTGTAACCAGTGAAATATCTGATACTATACGATACTCAGATTTCTAACCTGGGCACGCAAATACATGATCGTTAGAAAGCGACCTAGTGAGTGGTAAAATGAAGAAAGCAGTAATATATATTATAATAGCACAATCATAATAAGCAGTAATATATATTATAATAGCACAATCATAATAATATATAATATATGTTAAGATAACAGTGATACAATATAAATATTCTAATAATCGGTATATCAATATTACAAGTATTAAACATGTTATAACAGTATTACCTCGTAGTACTATATAATACACGACAATAAACCATAAGGAAGTCAATCGGAAAAAGTTCTATATGTATCAACTAACTTTATATGATTATGGCATTAACATGTTATTATTATGAATATGAGTAATATGGTTTAGTATTTAGTTATACATTGATAATATAATTGTTTATTTAACATGTATCAAGTCTTAGTTATTTAACATATAATATTTAAGCTAATAATAATAACCCGACGATATCAGTGGGAAATAGTAGTAATCTTGTTATAGTGTCTTGAGTGCATAGGAATAGTATGTCTATGAAGAATATATGGGACAGAGAATACATGAAATTCAGATTATATGCGTACATGAATAGTGTGTCTTCACATTAATTGCAAGATATCCATGTGACATGGTGATGAATAAAATATCAAGGAATGTAACAATGTATAACTGAACAATAATACACGTACGAGCAAGGCATGCTATTTATACAATAATAACAATCAATATCACTTGATATTTTAATCAATTTCTTCATGTGTCTCATAATACTGACAGTTCATACCAGAGCTTGTACTCCAGTCAAACGCATCCCTACATGGTATACGGGTACCATTATCCGAATGAGAGAATGATCAAATAGCAAGTGTTCCTGATGTCACCATTGTTGGGTTATTAAATGTATCATGTAGTGGGTCTAAATAACAAGTGCACTGAGGATGCCTCCATCAAGCCAACACCCCGCGATGTGAGATTCTAGAGGTGGCCCCTACGAATTCAAGAAGTGGTGCCACCATGTATGTGGTGTGGCACTTTATTTCGTGTGGCACTTTGTTCCACACACTATGTGCCGGACGCCAGCATGATCGTGCATATAACGGGAATATAGGATAACAAGAATACTGAGTTTGGTCAGTAACAATATCTATAATAAGAGCACCAAAGACATCCTAGTCACCCAACATCAGGCTGAGTGAGGATTTTAGAGGTGGCCCCTACGTTCAAGTGGTGGCCCCCACCACTATAGGTGTGATGTGTTACTTTGCTCCGTATGGTACTTAGTTCTGCACATGTTCCATTGGATCCTGGCGTGACTGTGCTAATAACGGGTATGCCAGATACAAGTATGCTAGCGTGTTAATAATATTTATAACATGTAACAAGTTAACATGATTTTTATCAATAATGTGGTTAGATGAATAAGTATAAAAAGTAACAGGCGTACATGAAAATATTCATATAATAGTAATCCAGGTAGCAAACATGAATATTTACATAACAGTAATCCAAGTAATAGGAGCAGTGAGTTGTGCAACAGGGACACATGAGCATTTAGGGCATGAATACAGGTGAACCGATATAACAGTGACAATAATATCTGGTGTAACAAGTATCCATTATAACAAGTATCTATATGATATAACAGTATTCAGTATACGAGAGTGTACGTGTAACGGTGAGACTAATACATATAATAATAGTGATCATCTAACGATGATTCAATACATGAAATAACAGTGTCCGGTGTGATAGTATATCTATGTCACGGTGCTCCAAGTATATAAATACTAATGATTAGTATAACAAAGTCTCTGTGTAACTGGTGTAAATGAATATGCAATTAAATGTAATGCTTGTAAAGTGATATAACAGTATATGAACAACAATGTCCAGTGTAAATCAAGTAACAGTGCCAGTATCAATGTGACATGAACTTGTATCAGCTTGTTATTATTTTGTTATAATATTTTTTAGTATTATGAACATGATTGATATCATAGAATTACCTACGCTACCGTATTTAACTATAAATCTAGGTTTTTCTTTATCAATGTCTTCTAATTACTCAATATAAATTTACAGATAATAAATCAAGAAGAAGAATAATTTATTATTAAGCATATTTAAAGAGCAGTCAGGCATATTCTAATTATAGTTTTTAAGAATAATAATAATTTATTAAATAATAATAATAACGGGTACTTACTAGTAATCTTGTTTTACTTAAATAAAGCAACCAATTTCACTCAACATGTAAAAATATAATTTATAAAAAAACACTCATATAACTAGCACAGAGATGTAGCTCGTCTCTCTATGATCGCAACAACTCGAGAATCGTCCAAATTGGAGTCCGGATGCTCAAGATATCGCCCGAACACTAAAATCATAACAAAAAGGGTTAAATATGTAATTTAAAAGATTTAAAATGATATAAATTTATTTAACAGGGGTTTTTATGTATATTGGGTTTAAAAATGGGTTTAGGCTCTTAACGGGTCAGAATTAGATACAAGACCCAAACCCAATAGACTTAAGTTAAATGGATATTGGGTAATATGGTTAATGGGTAGTGGGTTTTGTACCCAAAGAGAGAGAGAGGGAGGGAGACAGAGAACATGGGAGAAGCAGGGCAGCGGCCTCTTGCCGGCAGGCTGCGCTTGGCCAGCGGCGACCCTGCCTCGCAGGCGGCGATGTCCATAGAAAGAGATAGAGATGGAGAGATGGAGAGAGAGGAAAGAAAGGGAGAGTGAGAGATATAAAGAGAGAGGAGGAGAACAGGAAGAAGATGAAGAAGAAGAGGAAAAGAGGGAAGGTGGCGGTGTAGTCCAGGCCGACGATGGCTCCGCTCGCTAGCGACGCCACGCCTCGCAGGTGGCGACACACAGAGAAAGAGAGAGAGATGGAGAGACATGGAGAGAGAAGAGAGAAGGAAAAGTGGGAAGAAAGAGAGAGAAAGAGAGACAGCAGGGTGTAGCTGGCCCTGGCTGGCCTGCCGGTGGTAGCTTGGCCGGCCAGGGTACCGGGGGGAGAGAGAGGTAGAGTGAGAAATGGGGAAGAGAGAGTTGAAGAAAGAGAAGATTTAGAGAAAGAGAGTTTGAGGAGAGATTTAAAGGGGGAGAGAGGAGTGACGGTGACAGAGGCTGTGGAATTGGGTAGGTCGGTGGGAAGTTTGGAGAAGGGAAAAGAAGAAGAAAAAGAAAAGAAAAAAAGAAAAGGATGTAATATGATTAATTTAATATTATTTAATTGAGTCCAAAATTCGACTAGTCCCGAACAGTTCTCAAAAATTCTATAAAATAAAGAATATTATGCTGAGGAGAATGAAATCAGATTCAAGAAATTTTGTTTGGTTAGTAAGTTAAAAATCCTGAAATTTATCATCGATATTGGGCGACACCGGTTTGACCGAATTTTTGATAAATTCAGAAAAATCTCCAAAAATATCCTAAATTAGAATATATAATTTTGAAGAATAAGTTAAAAATTAATTCTTGAAATTCAACCCTGTTTATGAATTAAAAACCATAGAGTTGATTATCGGTATCGGTCGACACCGAATTCAAAGATTTTCCAAAATAATTCAGAAAAGTTTCAGAAAATTTTGAAAAATTTAAACTATTGAAAATTAATATTTGAAACTAAAATTGGCTCAATCTGACTACTAGAAGGGTCAATTTAACTTTATACGTCATATCGAGTACTGCTACTGTGATACGTACATCGGAGATCAGGGGGTTACATTTCTCCCCACCTTACAAAAAATTTCATCCTCGAAATTTCAGTTCAGGTGAGAGACAATATTTACAGTCCTGAAGCCTAAATGTTAAGGGCCTACGACGCTTTCACTACGATACTCTGATATTGATGGTGAACTCGAGGTGGAGAATTAGTGTCGTGAACTAAAGATAAAGGATTGGAATCAATAGGATGAAGAGAAACAAAGAAATTAGAATAATCTGGTTGACAACTGAAACTAAAGAATATAAATGAGTCAAGGAATGAATTGTCAACAAAATGTTATTCTTGTACTCGTAACTGGAATCCCCAAATTCAGATACAGATGAGTTCTAATCTGAATCTGATTGTACTGTTAGTAAGAACCTGAGTATTGACCCTGGTGGTTACCTACTTCAGGTATAAACCTGGCTCTGATACCACTCTGTAACGCTCCAATCCCGAGGATACAGGGATGCTATAGTGACGTACATACGTAGGGCGAAAATGCCCTCACATATATACGTTAAGCCTCAGTATAAAGAATAAACACAATATACACAATAGTTGCAGCATTAAATAAATACAAGAATACCTACAATGGGCCAGTAATCATGATAGATATAGAAATATAGTTAAATAAGGAAAGAAAGACTAAATAATAAAGATACTTATGAATAGTATCGATGATGAATCTCCTATGTGTAACCAGTTAAATATCTGATACTACGATATCTCAGATCTCCAACATAGGCACGTAAATTTAGGGTCATTAGAAAGCGACCTAGTGAGTAGTGAATTGAAGAAAGTAGTAATATATACTATAATAGCAAATCACAATAATATATCATACATGTCAAGATAATAGTGATACAATATAAATATTCTAACAATCAATATATCAATATTACAAGTATTAAACATGTTATAACAGTGTTACCTCTTAATACTATATAATACATGATTATAAATCATAAGGATGTCAATCGGGAAAAGTTCTATATGTATCAACTAACTTTATATGATTAATTATGAATTTGAGTAATATGGTTTAGTATTTAGTTATACATTAATAATATCAATTGTCTAATTAGCATGTATCAAGTCTTAGTTATTAACATATAATGTTTAAGCTAATAATAATAATAACCTGACGATATCAGTGGGAAACAATAATAATCTTGCTATAGTGTCTTGAGTGCACATGAATAGTGTGTTTACGAAGAATATATGAGACAAAAAATACATGGAACACAAATTATATGTGTAAATGAATAGTGTGTCTCCACATTAAGTACAAGATATACATTTGACATGGTGGATAAAATATCAAGGAATGTAACAATGTATAACTGAACTACACATGTAACGAGCAAGGCATGTTATTTATACAATAATAACAATCAATATCACTTGATATTTTAATTAATTTCTTTCAGTGTCCCATACCACTGGCAATTCATACCGTAGCTTGTACTTCAGTCAAACCCATCTGGATATGGGATATAGGTACCATTATCCGAACGAGAGAATGATCAATTAGCAAGTGTCCCTGACGTCACCATTGTTGGGTTATTAAATGTATCATGTAATGGATCTGAATAATAAGTGCACTGAGGATGCCTCCGTCAAGCCAACACTCCGCGATGTGAGATTCTAGATGTGACCTCCATGAACTCAAGAGGTGGCCCCCACCATGTATGTGGTGTGGTACTTAGTTCCATGTGGCGCTTAGTTCTACACACCATGTGTCGGACACCAGCATGACCGTGCGTATAACGAGAATACAGGATAACAGGAATACTGATTCTGGTCAGTAACAATATCTATAATAAGAGCACCAAAGATATCCTCATCACCCAACACCAGGCGGAGTGAGAATTCTAGAGGTGGACCCCACGGATTTAAGAGGTGGCCCTAACTACGTATAGGTGTGATGTGGCACTTTGCTCCGTGTGACACTTTGTTCCACACATGTTCTGCCGGACACTGGCGTGATTGTGCTAATAATGGGTATGCCAGAATACAAGTATGCTAGTGTGTTAACAATATTTATAACATGTAACAAGTTAACATAATTTTTATCAGTAATGTAGTTACATGAACAAGTATACAAAGTAATAGGAGTACATGAATATATTCATATAACAGTAATCCAGGAAACAAATATGAATATTTAAATAACAGTAATCTAGGTAACAGGAGCAGTGAGCCATACAATAGGGATACAGGAACATTTAGGGTGTGAATACAGGTGAAACCCATGTAACAGTGACAATAACATACGGTGTAACACGTATCCATTATAACAATTATCTATATGATGTAATAGTGTTCAGTATACGAGAGTATCCGTGTAACGGTAATACTAATACATGTGATAATAGCGATCATGTAACGGTAATTCAATGCATGAAATAACAGTGTACGGTGTGATAGTATATCTATGTCATGTGCTCCAATTATATGAATACTAATGATTAGTATAACAAAGTCTCTGTGTAATAGAGTACATGAATATGCAATTAAATATAATGCTTGTAAGTGATATCACAGTATATGAACAACAGTGTACAGTGTGATTCAAGTAACAGTGCCAGTATCATGGTGACATGAACTTATGTTAGCTTATTATTATTTTGTTATAATGATTTTAATATTATAAACATGGTCGATATCATACAATTACCTACGCTACCGTATTTAACTATAAATCTGGTTTTTCTTTTATCAACGTCTTCTAATTACTCAATATAAATTTACAGATAATAAATCAAGAAGAAGAATAATTTATTTTTAAGCATGTTTAAAGAGCAGTCAGGAATATTCTAATTATAGTTTTTAAACAATAATTACAATTTATTAAATAATATAATAATAACAGGGACTTACTGTAAATCTTGTTTTACTTTAATAAAGCAACTAATTTCACTCAACATTATAAAAATACAAATTATAAAAGAAAAACACTCACATGGCTAGTAAAGGATGTAACTCATTTTTTTTATGATCGCAACGACTTGAGAATCATCCAAATTGGAGTCTGGATGCTCAAGATATCGCTCGAACACTAAAATCATAAAAAAAAGGTTAAATATGTAATTTAAAGGATTTAAATGATATAAATTTATTTAACATGGGTTTTTATGTAAAAATTACCTTATTGGGTTTAAAAACGGGTTTGGACTCTTAACGAGTCGGGATTAGATCCAATACCAAACCCAATAGACTTAAGTTAAATGGATATTGAGTTATATGAGTTAATGGGTAGGGTTATAGAGTTAATGGGTTTTGTATCCAATAAGAGGGAGAAACATTGGAGGAGCAGGGCAGCGGCCCCTGGCCGGTGACCACACCTGGCCGGCAGCGACCCTGCCTCGCCGACGGTGATGTCCAGAGAGAAAAGAGAGAGAGAGGGATAGAAAGATGGAGAAAGAGGAAAGAAGGGTAGAGAGAAAGAGAGAGGGAGAGATAGGAGAAGAACAGGAAGAAGAAGAAGAGGAGGAGGAGGAGGAGGAGGAAAAGAGGGAAGGAGGCGGCGCAGTCCAGGTCAGGCGATGGCTCCACCTCACTGGTGATGGCTTTGCCTCGCCTGTGGCGACACACAGAGAAGGCAAGAGAGATGGAGAGACATGAAGAGAGAAGAAATCAGGAAAAAGAGGGAAGAAAAAGAGAGGCAGCAGGGGGTGGCTGGACTAGGCTGGCCTAGCCGGTCTGTCGGCGGCGACGGCGCTACCAGGATACTAGCGGCGGCTTTGCCGGCCAGGGTTCCAGGGGAGAGAGAGGTAGAATGAGAAAGGGGGAGAGAGAGAGAGTTGAAGAGAGAGAGAGAAGATTTTTAGAAAGAGAGTTTGAGGAGAGATTTAAAGGGGAGAGAGAGAAATGACAGTGGCTGAGAGGGGCAGTGGAATTGGGTAGGTCAGTGGGAAGTTTGGAGGAGGCAAAAGAAGAAGAAAAAGAAAAGAAAGAAAAAAAAGGATGCAATATGATTAATTTAATATTATTTAATTGGGTCCAAAATTCGACTAGTCCCGAACAGTTCTCAAAAATTCTATAAAATAGAGAATATTATGGTTAGGAGTAATATGAAATCAGATTCAAGAAATTTTATTTGATTTGCAAGTTAAAAATCCTGGAATGTATCATTGATATTGGGCGACAGCGCTTTGGCCGAATTTTTGATAAATTTAAAAAAATCTTCAAAAATACCCTAAAGTAGAAAATATAATTTTAAAGAATAATTTAAAAATAAATTCTTGAAATTCAACCCATTTGTGAATTAAAAATCATAGAGCCGATTATTGGTATTAGTCGACACTGAATTAGAAGATTTTCTAAAATAATTAAGAAAAATTTCAAAAATTCTAAAAAATCTAAAATATTAAAAAATAATATTTAAAACTAAAATCGGCTCAATCTGACTACTAGAATGATCAATTTAATTTTATATGCCGTATCGAGTACTGATACTGTGATACGTGGCGATCAGGGGGTTACATCGCTCGAAGACGAGGATGACACAGGAGTAGGTAGAACTCATTTAGTGGGAAGTTCAACCTCAACAAGCCCAGCAGTGAGACTTTGCTCTAGAACCTCTACTGAAGACATCATCTTAACTGAGGAGTTTGGTTGGATGTCGGTTGGATCAACGATCATTCCCTGACTCTGAAAGGAGCTCGAGGGAACAACCTTAGTAAGCACAGGGGCTGACAAGGAGTCACCTCTAGTGGTTTGTCTTTCTGTGATTTTCTCAGGTAATGCCTCAGTCATGACCACTGTAGGACCTTCTGTTCGACGGCTTCGCGAATGTAGAGGAACCTCAGGGCCTTTATCCTCTTCAAAGCCTACATGAACAAGCTCAGGGTGTATGGTCAATGAAGAAGTTACATTGGAAGAAACTTCAATCACGGGTTTTAACAGGGTCTTCTTCTTATTCGAATCAGTCTCAGTAGACTGAGATCGAGCTTCACAACTCCTTACGAGCGTTGTTGGTGAGACTATTCAGTCGGCCTTACTCCATGTCCAGCAACCCTTGTTGGATCAGCCTCGAGCTCAGCTTGAAGAAATTCATCCATCCCTTTCAAATGGGTATTCTTGGAGCCTTTCTTGGCTTGGAATATAACCTTAATCCACTTGATGCAGGTGTTGTTTATATTAAAGCCGGGGACTGAATCTGCTATTATGTACCATGTACAAAATCTGAGGCTGGCATAGGAGTTCAGTACCTTCTGTGAAAGGTTGAATCTTGCCTCCATCCCTCCAGCCACATTGAAATACCATGCCCTCGCCCCTTCATACAGATTGCCACTGAAAGGAAGACCAAAGTTCGGATTACCTACTTACAACTGGTCGTATCCGAAATGGCAAGCAAATCGGCTGGGCAAATATGATTCAATTGTGCAAACATTCCCCTGCTGGAATATCAAATATCCAGGACGAATATTGATCAACCACTAGAAGACTCTAGATGAGAGGATGGTGAATCCATAGTATCGGGTCGGTCAAAAAATCGCTCCCTATACGAAGCTCCTCGAAAATCAAGGAAGCACCTCACTAATTGATGTTCATGGTGCTTTGAATGATTTGTTAGATCATTAGAATGTACCAGCCATTCCAATTTGAGCGCTCCAGTCATTGAACAAATAGCATAGAATCCTCAGATGACTGCACTGCTGACATCAAGGATAGGCAATGCATAACGTATCATGCTATGAGGTACGTATAAGGCAACTCTATATGAGGATTCTGTGTCTTCATTCTAGGCTCACCATCCGGTCCGACAACCATGTTGCCCTCTATGTCCTTTTCAGCTACTACATTGCAAAAAATTTGACATAAAATTTGAAGCCCGCTTTGAAGACAATCTACCATAGCAGAGAGCAAGTCGAGAGGTCGACTATAAGCAAGAAGAACGACCGGGTAAACTACATCAGCAACAATGACCTCATGTGCTAGGGTGGGTACAACACACCGCTTTAACCATAGCATCAGGATCCCGCCAATAAGGCTCTGTCTGAGATAGGAATTTTGGCCTGATGGTGGAAACTGTCAAAAACAGTATTTGGCTTAAAGGTATCCTCGTTCAACTCTGTTGTACACGAGATCACTGATTCAGAAATCCTTTCTGTGATTTTAGCATCAGTGCTGGTTGCAAATCGAGATGCTAAACTCGTTTTTTCTCCCAGACCACAGAAGAGGTAGTTAGCCCATGACATTTGCTTGACTCCTCCAGACCTCCATCCGGTCACTTGGGTGCAAATGTGAAAATGACACAAGACCTCCCAGTAGGTCTCATACACCAGAGGAGCATCCCTCTTCAGTAAATGCAATTCTTCAGTACTGGGGATATACTTCTCGGTTGCCAATCGAGATACTAAATTCGATTTTTCTCCCAGACTATAGAAGAGTTAGTGAGCCCATGACATTTGCTTGACTCCTCCAGACCTCCATCCAGTCACTTGGGCACAAATGTGAAAATGGCACAAGACCTCCCAGTAGGCCTTATACACCTGAGGAGCATCCCTCTTCAGTAAATGCAATTCTTCAGTACTAGAGATATACTCCTCATATAGCAAATCCCCCATGGTCAGCGCTGAAACTTCAAACATCCCATGCAGGGTGAATCCTATTTCCCTGACTGGAGTAAAAATGTTCAAGTGCCTGAGTTATACTTCTCGAAAATTATAAGAAGTTATAATAGCTCGGGGCAATTTCATAGCACACAACCCTGACCGTAGGATACAACCCGCACTAGAGCAGTGGTTCCTCTAATTCTTTGAGGAAGAATCAGACTATTTTTGCCTATAAGAGGTTACCGTTGAATACACCCATCCAGGCGCCCAAAAGTCAGACTGAGGGCACCCTTCACTTGAAAACACTTAGAGGGGGGTGAATAGGTGTAATTGCTAATCTAACAATCTTTTTAAAACTAAGATGGATGAATGATGCAACGATCTCTCAAAACAAGACTAAGAGCCGAATACCCCGTGAGAGGTTCTGAACTCCTTCCTCCTGATTCCCCTTGAATGGGTTAGAGGTGCGCAATGCAACCTTGTTGTATGAGAATTGATCGAACAAAGAATGAATAATATGCAATGATGTAATGCACACAAGATATATCACAAGTATCACAAACTAGAGGCAATAACACAAGGTAAGAAACTATATCTCAAGCAAGTAATTGAAGGCAATAGAGTGCAAGAGAAATTTAAAGCAAAATGGACACAAAGCAATCGCAAACACAAGATGTTTGTTTCGAGGTTCGAGCCACCGCTCTACTCCCCGCCTTCACCTCCGTGAAGGGTTTCCACTATCCACCGAGGACGCTTACAACGGTCTACCAAAGACCCGAGCACCGAGCTCCACCACTTACAATAACCTCTACCGAAGAGGTGTCTCCACAAGAACAAGAAGAACACAAGTAACCAAAGTGATCACAACAAGATCACTAAACTTCTTACAAACTCTCACTCTTTTACAACTTCCTTATAGATTGAGTAGGAAATTTTGGCTCTAAGAAGTGTAGTGAGAAAACTCAGTTGTAGAGATGATTTTTGCTAGAGAACACAACTGAAAACAAGCTCAAGAAAGAATGAGAAATGGAGAGCTTAAAAACTTTTCTTCTCTTTTGAAAACTTTGAACACTTAGGTATTTTTCTTGGTGAAAATGCAAGAGGCTATACTCCTCTATTTATAGGGAGAAGAAAGGGTTAAAAATAATTTATTTTTGATTTATTTGACCTGAAAAAGTTCTCCAAAATCTCAGAAAAAGTCTGCAAAAACAGATTAAGAAAACAGTTTTCAGAATTGCACAAAAGAGGAAAGAGCTGTTGGGCTTCTGCAGGCTTGGCGGTCGACCCTTCCGGTCGACCGTCCGCCTAGCTGGCAGTAGCCGTTGGGCTCGGGTCGACCGCTCGGGTCGACCGTCCTCTAAGAAGAAACACAGGTTTCTGAAGGCGGTCGACCCGGCGGTCGACCCAGAAAATCCGAAAGCAAACCTGCAGACAGTCGGTCGACCCGGGCGGTCGGCCGACAGACATGAACAAGCGTGCATGTCCTGTGCAAGTGCCGGTCGTCCGGGCCGGTCGGCCGGTCAAGCCTGAAACAGAAAATCAGCAGGAAACCAGAACTTGGAATTTTTGTTGTAAAAAATGTTTTGAAGTAAAGAAAACTAAGTATCATGCTAGAAAGAGTATACATGATTTTTAAACATGATATATATACCTTTGTAAAACTTAGAGTCATGTATATTTGTTAAAGCATGAAACTTAGAAACACAAAGTTTTAAACATGAAAACTTGTATACAAAAATGTGTGTGTATCCTAGAGCCAATTTTCTAAATTCAACCTTTAACAAACTATTTCTTACATTGGTTCTAAGGACTACAAGTTCTTCAAGTGGGCTTCTCCATATGATCTTGAAAACTTGATTCTTGAGCCCGAATTGAGGTGACTTGAGTCAAAACACCTTCCTTTAAGGAAGAAACCTTCTAGTTTCATTAGAACCCTAAACACACTAAACCAATAAACAATATTAGTACAAATAACTAATATGTTTTGTAATCATCAAAACACACTAAAAACGGGTGATTGTAACCTTGGGCCAACAATCTCCCCCTTTTTGATGATGACAAAACATATAAGTTATTTAAACAAAAATGGAAGAAGAGCTTTGGAAAGCTCCCCCTCAAATAATGCTATGTATAAAGAATGACAATGAGTAAGATACATAAAGCATTGAAAACACAATAGTTTTGTCAAAAACTTAAATAAACAATAAACAAACTTATACTTTTTCTCCCCCTTTTTGTCATACATCAAAAAGGGTTAAACAAAACCAACAAAACAAAGGAAAGTTATCTTTAAGAATCCATAATGCAAACATTCAACTTACCACAAATAAAAGAGAATCGAGCATAATCTAATGGTTTAGTAAAAATATCGGCAAGTTGAAAATCGGTAGAAACATAATCAATATCAATATCACCTTTCTCATAATGATCTCTAAGAAAGTGATATCTAATGTCAATGTGCTTAGTTTTACTATGTTGATTTGCATTCTTTGTCATATGAATTGTACTAGTATTATCACAAAATATTTTAATATGATCAAAATGCAAATCATAGTCAAGGAGAGTATGTTTCATCTATAGAACTTGTGCACAACAAGCTCCGGCTGCAACATACTCCGCCTCGGCGGTTGAAAGGGCTACCGATTTTTGCTTTTTGGAAGACCAAGATACAAGACAATTACCTAGGAATTGACATGTTCCACTTGTGCTCTTCCTATCTACCCTACAACCCGCATAGTCGGCATCCGAAAAACTCGTCATTGAAAATTGCCCGGTTTTCGGATACCACAAACCCATTTCAATAGTGCCCTTAAGGTATCTAATTATGCGTTTAACCGCAATTATATGAGACTCTTTAGGACATGATTGAAAATGAGCACAAAAACAAACACAAAACATAATATCCGGCCTACTAGCCGTCAAATACAATAAATTACCAATCATGCTACGATAAAGCTTAATGTCTACACTTTTACCTTGTTCATCCTTATCAAGCTTTGTGGTTGTTGCCATGGGAGTTTTGCTCACTTTAGATCCTTCAAACCCGAACCTTTTGATTAATTCCTTTATGTACTTGGCTTGATTGATGAAGATCCCATCCTTCCTTTGCTTGATTTGGAGTCCAAGAAAATAGTTGAGTTCCCCCATCATAGACATTTCAAATTCTTCCTTCATGCATGATTCAAAAGCTTGGCAAAGAGATTCATTAGTAGAACCAAAAATAATGTCATCAACATAAATTTGCACAATAAGAATATCATTTTCTACATGTTTTGTAAATAAAGTAGTATCTATTTTACCTTTCTTAAAACCATTTGAAATTAGAAATGAAGGAAGTCTTTCATACCAAGCCCTAGGGGCTTGTTTTAAACCATAAAGAGCTTTATCTAGTTTAAACACAAAATCCGGATGTGTAGGATCAACAAACCCGGGAGGTTGTTCAACATACACCTCCTCTTCAATAAAACCATTTAGAAAAGCACTTTTAACATCCATTTGAAATAATTTAAAATCTTTATATGAGGCAAATGCTAGTGTCATCCGTATGACTTTAAGCCGTGCTACGGGTGCAAATATTTCTTCAAAATCGATTCCTTCGATTTGAGTGTAACCTTGGGCAACTAACCTAGCTTTATTTCTAACAACGTTACCCGATTCATCCAACTTGTTCTTAAAGATCCACTTAGTACCAATTGTTGGTCTATCGTGGGGCCTAGGAACAAGGTGCCAAACTTGGTTGCGCTCAAATTGATTGAGTTCCTCTTGCATGGCTAGCAACCAATATGAATCGGCCTCGGCTTCGAGGACGTTCTTGGGTTCAACATGAGAAATAAATGCATAATGTCCACAAAAATCATGAAGTTTAGAGCGAGTGATTACCCCTTTAGATACTTCACCTACGACGAGGTCCTTGGGATGATGAGGATTGTATCTCCAATCCTTTGGAAGTTGTTGAGTAGGCTCCACTTCAATTGATTGAATTTCATTTCCTTGAGCCTCTTCTACTTTAGCTTCACTTCCTTCATCATCCTTTGGCTTGTCTCCCATAGTAGGTGTATCCTCCAAGGTCACTTTCTCCAAGCTTTCATCCAATGCATCTATTTCTACAACATTCTTAACAAACAAGTTAGATTCTTCAAACTTAACATGTGTAGATTCCTCAATAGTCAAAGATGATCTATTGAAGATTCTATAAGCCTTGCTAGTGTTAGAATAACCAACAAAAATAGCCTCATAAGATCTAGCATCAAATTTTCCTAAATTATCTTTTGTATTTAAAGCAAAACATTTGCATCCAAAAATCTTGAAATATGAAACATTTGGTTTTCTAGAAAAATACATTTCAAAAGAAATCTTTGAAGTATTTTTACATAAGAAAACACGATTTGATATATAGCATGATGTATTAACGGCCTCGGCCCACAAATAATGTGGTAGACCATATTCACTTAGCATTGTCCTAGCCATCTCTTGTAAAGTTCGATTTTTTCGTTCAACTACTCCATTTTGTTGTGGAGTTCTAGGAAAGAAAGTTCATGCTTAATTTCATGTTCTTCACAAAAAGTGGTAAAGGGTAGGTTAATGAACTCACCTCCTCTATCACTTCTTATTCTTAAAAATGAAGTATCTTTTTCCTTTTCAACTCTTTTCTTAAAGGCTTGAAAATGTGAAAAGGCTTGATTTTTGTGTTCAAGAAAGAAAACCCAAGTAAAACTTGAAAAGTCATCAACCAAAACAAATGCAAACCGATTCCCACTTAGACTTTTGGTTTGAGTAGGACCAAATAAATCCATATGGATTAACTCCAAAGGACGTGATGTCATGATATCCTTGATTGACTTAAAAGAAGACTTGGTTTGTTTTCCAAATTGACATGCGTTACAAACCCGGTCCTTTTCAAAATTCAAGTAAGGAATACCTTTCACCATTTCCTTTGTGTTTAACCTAGATATATGGTCAAAAGAAATGTGGCCTAATCTTCTATGCCACAACCAAGAGTCATCATCGAGGGCTTTTAAACAAGTAATATTGCAAGACATGTTAGACAAGTCAATCATGTACATATTGTTATCACGAAAACCGAAAAATACACATGTATTAGATTGTCTATCAAAAACTCTACAAGCTATGTTATCAAAAACAACATCAAAACCTTTATCACAAAGTTGACTAATACTCAAGAGATTATGCTTGAGTCCATCAACTAAAACAACATTTTCTATTAAAGGGGATGAACCAAGTTTAACATTACCAATACCGATGATTTTACCCTTGGCATCATCTCCGAAGGTGACGGTGCCACCTTCATGGTATCTTGATAGGGTTGCAAAGTTGTTGATGTCCCAAGTCATGTGCCTTGAGCAACCACTATCAAGATACCACAATCCTCTACGTCGTTGGGCTTTGGAAGGTACCTACATCATTTAACAAATTCATTGATTTTGGTACCCAAATTTTCTTGGGTCCTTGAAAGTTAGTGTTTCGAACCCAAACATTATGACGAGATGCATTTAGTCTATCATAGCAAAACTTAACTAAGTGACCTTTACGGCCACAATATGAACATGAAAACACTTTACCATACATGAATGCATGATGAGTGTGTGGAGTGTGAGCATGTTTTGGGGGTTTGCCACGATGTAAAGGTTGTGTGGTATGAACATGAGCATGAGCATGGAAAGCATTTTTCTTTAGGGCTTGTTTCTTAGGAAACATGGCCTCAATTTTCTTTTTATCAAACTCACAATTTTTCAAAACAATTCCTAATGAGTCTATTCTTTCTTTAAGCATGGTAATCTCATTAGAATCAACTAGTGGGGACTTGCCTGTACAAGAAATCTTGTACTTATCAAAATCATTTTGAGTAGTAACTAAAGTAGAGAGCAAGTCATCCTTTTCTTTGGAAAGAGTAAAAACTTGATGATTAAGAGACTCATTTTCCTTTTTCATTTTTAAATACTTTTTCTTTAGGAAATCATAATTATGTGATAATTCTACAAAAGCTTCTCCTAGTTCATCCATGGAAAGTTCATCATTAAGAGAAGTGGAAGGGGTTACCTTGCTTGTGCTTTCATTAGCCATGAAGCACATGTTGGCGGTGTCGATTTCCTCCTCGGATTCGCTTTCGGAATCCCATGTAGCCTTCAATACTTTCTTCTTGTAAGGCTTCTTTGAGGTGGAGGGCTTTACTTTATCCAGGCACTCCGCAACAATGTGTCCCGGTTTTTGGCAATTGAAGCAAATTATCTTTCTTTCTTCTTTACCTCCTTGTCATCTCCTTCTTCCTTGGAATTTAGCCTTGTTGTACATCCCCCGGACGTTCTTCACAAGAAGTGAGAGCTCTTCGTCATCTTCTTCTTCATCGTCTTCGTCGGAGTGTGTGGATTGACTTTTGAAGGCTATAGTCTTCTTTTTGGAAGGAGCCATGTCCTCCCTTGCTTTCCTCTCCATCTCATGGGTTTTGAGGTTCCCAATGAGGCCAATTAGCTCCATCTCCTCCTTGTCATTGAGTTCCATCAAGGTTGTTGCTTTTACTTCCCATGAAGGAGGAAGAGCCCGGATGATCTTTCTAACTCTTTGGTCATTATCAATGCCATCACCTAGAGAAGAAAGTCCATTAGTAATTTTAGTAAATTTTGTAACCATATCATCTATGGTTTCATTATCTTGCATGCAAAAGTTTTCATATTGGGACCGAAGAAGGTCTATCTTAGCCCTCTTCACTTGTGAAGTCCCTTCATGTGTAACTAGCAAATGTGTCCAAATTTCATATGCGGACTTGCAATGAATAACTCTAGCTATATCATCATCATTAAGGGCTTGAAGGAGTGCATAATGAGCCCTAGTATTGGCATCAAATTCCTTAGTCTCAATTTCGGACCAAGTGGATTCATCACCGGGGGGTGCACTAAAGGGTTTGGTCACGGCCTTTGCAACTCGACTTCCTAGAGATTGCAAGAAAACGGTCATCTTAACCTTCCATATGGGAAAGTTAAGTCCATCAAACTTAGGGGTGTCTTAATTCCATCGGCCATCTTAAGTGAAAATGAATGAAATGATTAGGAATATTAGGATCTCTCTAAGGTTGTTAAGCCAAGAGCCTAGAGTCTTAACTCTGATACCAATTGAAAAACACCTAGAGGGGGGGTGAATAGGTGTAATTGCTAATCTAACAATCTTTTTAAAACTAAGATGGATGAATGATGCAACGATCTCTCAAAACAAGACTAAGAACCGAATACCCCGTGAGAGGTTCTGAACTCCTTCCTCCTGATTCCCCTTGAATGGGTTAGAGGTGCGCAATGCAACCTTGTTGTATGAGAATTGATCGAACAAAGAATAAATAATATGCAATGATGTAATGCACACAAGATATATCACAAGTATCACAAACTAGAGGCAATAACACAAGGTAAGAAAACTAGATCTCAAGCAAGTAATTGAAGGCAATATAGTGCAAGAGAAATTTAAAGCAAAATGGACACAAAGCAATCGCAAACACAAGATGTTTGTTTCGAGGTTCGAGCCACCGCTCTACTCCCCGCCTTCACCTCCGTGAAGGGTTTCCACTATCCACCGAGGACACTTACAACGGTCTACCAAAGACCCGAGCACCGAGCTCCACCACTTACAATAACCTCTACCGAAGAGGTGTCTCCAAAAGAACAAGAAGAATACAAGTAACCAAAGTGATCACAACAAGATCACTAAACTTCTTACAAACTCTCACTCTTTTACAACTTCCTTATAGATTGAGTAGGGAATTTTGGCTCTAAGAAGTGTAGTGAGAAAACTCAGTTGTAGAGATGATTTTTGCTAGAGAACACAACTGAAAACAAGCTCAAGAAAGAATGAGAAATGGAGAGCTTAAAAACTTTTCTTCTCTTTTGAAAACTTTGAACACTTAGGTATTTTTCTTGGTGAAAATGCAAGAGGCTATACTCCTCTATTTATAGGGAGAAGAAAGGGTTAAAAACAATTTATTTTAGGTTTATTTGACCTGAAAAAGTTCTCCAAAATCTCAGAAAAAGTCTGCAAAAACAGATTAAGAAAACAGTTTTCAGAATTGCACAAAAGAGGAAAGAGCCGTTGGGCTTCTGCAGGCTTGGCGGTCGACCCGTCCGGTCGACCGTCCGCCTAGCTGGCAGTAGCCGTTGGGCTCGGGTCGACCGCTCGGGTCGACCGTTCTCTAAGAAGAAACACAGGTTTCTGAAGGCGGTCGACCCGGCGGTCGACCCAGAAAACCCGAGAGCAAACCTGCAGACAGTCGATCGACCCGGGCGGTCGGCCGACAGACATGCACAAGCGTGCATGTCCTGTGCAAGTGCCGGTCGACCGGGCCGGTCGGCCGGTCAAGCCTGAAACAGAAAATCAGCAGGAAACCAGAACTTGGAATTTTTGTTGTAAAAAATGTTTTGAAGTAAAGAAAACTAAGTATCATGCTAGAAAGAGTATACATGATTTTTAAACATGATATATATACCTTTGTAAAACTTAGAGTCATGTATATTTGTTAAAACATGAAACTTAGAAACACAAAGTTTTAAACATGAAAACTTGTATACAAAAATGTGTGTGTATCCTAGAGCCAATTTTCTAAATTCAACCTTTAACAAACTATTTCTTACATTGGTTCTAAGGACTACAAGTTCTTCAAGTGGGCTTCTCCATATGATCTTGAAAACTTGATTCTTGAGCCCGAATTGAGGTGACTTGAGTCAAAACACCTTCCTTTAGGGAAGAAACCTTCTAGTTTCATTAGAACCCTGAAACACACTAAATCAATAAACAATATTAGTACAAATAACTAATATGTTTTGTAATCATCAAAACACACTAAAAACGGGTGATTGTAACCTTGGGCCAACATCACTTCCATGAATCGGCTGATGTAAGTGGAAGCTTGCTTAGGAGTCTCGCCTGTTTGAAAACTCCTATTTCATCGAGCCTGGGAGTCATTCAAGAATCTCCCTACTATGGCGACGGAAAAGCAGCACGATTAAAGAACCTCTCGATCGTGACCCCCGACTACGCTCTAACCAAATCCCAACCCATATATTAGGAAAGAGACATGCACTGCAGATATGATAACGGAAACATCTGTTCCATGTTAGGAAGAAAAAAACAGCGCTCCCTAATTTGACGGAGCCACTTGTAGTTCCCGTCAAATAAAACCTCATCATTTTCTTCAATGGCGTCCCCAAAAGGAACCCGGCTTTCTGAATAGAGGGTGATTGGTAGACTCAAATCTCCCATCTGAGATGAGTTCTCACAGAGTAGTGTTGGCCCAAAGGCCATTAGCCCTTAGTTTTGATGATAACAAACCATATGTAGTTAGGTATTAACAAAATTGCTTAATTAAATTTCAGGTAAACATATGTTGCATTTCGGTTCTATCACAAGACTCACACATTTAGAAGCAAGAAGATTTAGATCCCCGAGCCTAACGCACTAGAAGAGCAAAGGATCAAGCAATATCGAGAAGACTGTTTCAAGATTTGTTTCTCTACCATTTTCCATTTTAGTTAGGATTTATAGATATTTGTTAAAACCAAGATGAAAGAAGTTGACAGCTTTTGGGATTGTCACACATACACACATTTCATATTTCTTTATATTTTTCAAATAAAATTTTATTACCTAGTTTCTTACCGAGTTTCAGAAAAAACAAGTTTCAAAAAAATCAGGTTTCGAAAAACAAAGTTTGGAAAAACTAGTTTTTGATTTAAAAAAGATTTTTTATCAAAATATAGTTCTAATCTATTTGGTGTTAATCTATGATCACACTCTACTTCCTCAAATCCCTAGAACTCTATTTTGTATCTACATATCAAAAGAAATTTTGTTGAAAAAATTTTGACTTCAAAAAGATTTCCAAAATCCTATTTTGGCCCTCAGCCGGTCGACCAGGCGGTCGATCGCTGGCAGAACAAAACTGTTCTATCGGTCGACTGACATGCACCAAAGTGCAGCCGTGCACTTCGATCGACCGGTCGATCGACCGTAGCAAGAGCAGTGCTCTCTGTTTGTTCCGGTCGACTGGCCGGTCGACCGACAGAGAGTTTCACTCTCTGTTTGGGATCCACGGTGACCGTTGGTGGTCGACCGCCCGCTCGACCGACCTAGAAAAATCTGCTGAGTTGGCTCCTAACGACTAGTTTCTGTTTTGTCTTTTCTTCGGTCTTGTCCCAACGGATCTATTGAGTTTTCTACCCTCATTTTTATTCCCTATAAATAGTGGGAGTATGAAACAACTTAAGAACAAGATTTACAAGCCTTATATTAAGTTTTTCATAGTTTAGCCTCTTTGTAAAAGATTTTCTCTTGAGCCAACTATTTTCAATATTTGGTGTTTTAGCTTGAGCCTTTCCTCTACATCTCTACTTGCTATTTGCACTACACCATCCCAAGTGTTTCACTTCCTCATCTTGGTTGTAGGGTTGTGCTTGTGAGCTTTCTTTGTAGTCAAGTGTTGATCATCATTTTCTTTGATTGAGAAGTTGTAGAGGTTGCGGCCTCGAGCGAGCTAGTGAGCTCCAACTTGGTGTTGCGGCACCGTGAGAGAGGACAAGTATGTCCGAAGAGTTCTAGTGAGAATTTTTAACCGATTGACGATCCGGTGGATCGGTCATAGTGGAAATCTTTCATCGTGTTGAAGGCGGGGACGTAGAGCAGTGGCTCAAACCTCAAAACATATTCTTGTGTTTGCGATTGTCTACTATCTCTCAAAACTCTACTCTCTCTCTCTTTATTTGCACTTATATTGCTTACTCTTTTGCAAGATCTATCTAATTGTAATTGCTTATTGCTAATTTGGTGTTAATTCCGCATTATTTTCCATTAAGTATAGCCATCACCTATTCACCCCCCCCCTCTAGGTAATTTTTAGGTAGAGGCGGTACCCTTGATTAAGTGGGCTTGACACTCCTCATTTATTTCGGTGAACGTAGGTATTATTTTTCGTAGGCTAAAGAGGAGGTTAAAGTCAACACCGCCAATGTGACCAAAATGATTTCTCTTGGTCAAGGGATTCAAAGAGTACCTAAATACAAAAAAAAGAACACAAAGTTAAATACTTTGAAAATAGTGAAATTACACCAATTGTTGGAATTCAAACGCGGGCTCAACACATGAGACCCGCGTTCTGTAATTAAAATGCGAGGCTCACATGAAGCCCGCGCTGCAATCCACACTCAGAAATATTTCTAAATCTTAAGACTCAAATGTGAGTCTTACAAATGAGACCCGCACTTAGAAGTCTCAGGACGCGGAGTCCCCTGGATTCATGTTCAATTTGTAGACGCGAAGGTCGCGTTAATAATATAGAAAAAAATGCCAAGATCACCAGACCCGCGTCCTATTCATCAACGTGAGAACTGCGTTTACAAATCAAATGCGGACCAGTGATTGAGGCTAAACCTGCACACAAATTACAGAATATTAGATTTAAGAATAAAAAATGTGCAAGTGCTCAATTCTTCCGCTATAGCAAGTGGCTATGCGGGTCGTGATCCACAAGGAGGGTTTGCGATGGAAGCATTACAGTTCTTTATTGAAATCGTTAAGAAGAAAAGCGAAGATTCTTCTCTGTTTTTAAGTTAAGAAAAGGAAAAAGAATTATGTTAAAATTAGAGAGAAAGTGAAAGATGAAGAAGGTGGAAAAAATCAGAACATAATGAAGCGAATATGTACAAATGAAGTGGAGAAAAAAGAGTGATTTTGAAGAGATGGTGATTTAATTTACAAAAATGAAAGAAAGAAATAAAAGAGTTACTTACCTTCTTTTTACCAAAAGCTTACCTTGAGTTTTTTAACTTCGATGTTACCTTGAATTGGAGGCAAGCAGCGCATAGCCCATAAGAGTCGAATGTTGGTCTCTTCCACATTACATCATCAAGATACGCAAGCATGAAATGATACAGAGAGACTCACAATTCCATCGTCATGAGCTATCGGTGGCACTCGCAAAGGCAAGGCTCTTTCGATGCTTTTAGACTCACTTGGAAGACAGTTGTACCAAAAAGAAAGGTAAAATAGAAAAGAAGAAGAAGAAGACTAAAAAGAAGTACATACACAAAAAGAACATCGATTTGATTTCATTACAATCAAAGAAAAGAAATAAGTCTTACACCGGTGTCACTCCAGCTCTAGCTTCAGTCTTGTTCTTCGATGAAAGTCGATCTCCTCTGAATTACATAAATGAAACTAAAATTACATGAAAAGAAAGACTAAAAACCTAAACTAAGAAATGAAAACTAGGCTAAATTCCTATCTCTGCATGGTCGTCCCTTTTGCCTTTGAGTGAAGGTATTTATAGGAGAAATGGAGAGGGTAGAGGAGTGTGAAGATAAGTAAATCTAGCAATTTTTGAACTCCCCTTATCTTCAAACTTGATTTGAGGTGGATATTCAGTTCTGATCTGCAGTTTGTTGGCATATTGATTGCTAAATATCACTTATCAAATAATAGAATTAGAGATAATAATCAACATAAGAGTTGTAGCTCTGTAAGTCTGCTTTCTGGATCATCTTGAATCATCAGAATTGAGATTCTGTAGCAAAAGTTATGATTCGAATACTAAAATGTATCTAGTCAGAATCTGAATCAAACTTGCTTCATCTCATCCCTTGATCTTTGCTTTAACCGATCGATTCTGAGAGGATTCTTCTCAACCAGTTTTCAACCTCTTGATTTTTCCCTGATTTAGTGAGTGTGAATTAATTCTGATTTAATTCAGAATTTTGGTGGGCTTTGGGCTCATTTCTCTTCATCTCCTTAAAGAATGGGCCTGCAAATAAATTAAGCAATTAATTAAGACAATGCAAAGTTTTATTCTAAAATAGGTATGAAAATATGATATTAAATATGCAACATTAGTGACCAATCACACCCCCATACCTATCTTTTGCTCGTCCTCGAGCAAAACAACTAAACTATACTAAGGATTATTAGACCACTTTCGCAGGTCGCGCAATTGCACTGAGCATGTGCAACAAGCCGTTAAACCTCTAGGTTTTCCCTAGAGGACGAGTTTTGTCTCGTGAGGGTTTTCAGCGGATTGCACCCACAAAATCTATAAAGAAAGGGAAATAAAGAGTTAGTATTTTCGAAAAGCATTTTGAAAGGAAAAAATATTTGAAATATAATTGTAAGATCTAAGCAATCTATAAGTTATAGGAAAACTGAATTTTTCATTCCTAAACTTAGTCTCTATTCAAAATTTGTTATCAATTAGAGTAAGGAGTCAATTGTACTTCTCATCTAGTCTATTACTTTATCCTAAGTCATATGCACTTGTGACTGTGAAAATTTGACTAAGGGTTCATTAACTCTAACTCTTATGCCTTATTTATTTATATATATATATTGGTGGTATTATTCCTTAGTTTAGGCTTTCTAATCTACCCATGTAACGAGCCTTTAATCGATGACTCCCAAACCAGACGGTCTTAGGGCACCAGGTGAGAAGACACCCCTAGGACTTAAGGACTCGAGCAAATAAGGCCACAAAACTAAGGATTTTATTATATGAACCTCTTTTAAGCGTGAATACTTATGCTTTATTAGGCACAAATACCCAACTTAATCAGAGGATTTTTCTTTTCAAACTTATCTAATCATCTTTCGCATAAATACTAAGGCTTGCTTAGGCCAAAGCACCTAGCTAATCATAATTAGACCTTTTTTTTTAAACTCATCTAATTATCTTTTGCATAAATACTAAGGCTTTCTTAGGCCAAAGCACCTAGCTAATCAATAATTAGATTTGTTTATATATATATATATTTTATAAGGTATAAGAATCTTTGTTTTTGAACCCTAAGTGTGTAAGTGTATGAAGTGTGCATATTTCATCAAGGTAAAGATCAAGACTAAATTACTTTGACAAATTATCTTCCTAACTCTATAAATCAAACAAATAATCTTATTTTGACCAAGTATAAGAATTCCTAATTTGGATTTTCCTATTCCTTAAAATTAACTTAATTTCTTACAAAAATAAGTTAAAATATTGTTTCTATTTTTCAAAAAGTTTTTAAAAGTAAAGAAAAATGTTAATTTTTTTTATTTAAAGAAAAGAAAAGTTATGTTAGACCCTCCCCCACACCTATTTCATGCATTGTCCTCAATGTATGAATTAATGCATAGATGCATGAAAAAGACGACAGGGAAGGAAAATGGTTACCTTAAGGTGGTGGTTTCGGTGGTGGTCTGATTGGTCCACGAAACATGGCCCAATCAACTTTTCTTTGGTCTCGGAGGAACCCACCAGCACTATCTTTAATATAACCCATTAAAAATATATATCCATGAAGGATTTTTATTAAATATTTGACCCCATCTAATTTTCATATTCCATAACTAATTTCGGAGTCAAATTTGTCAACCACCTCGTCCCAGAATGGAGTATGAAATGATAGAACAGTTGACTTGGACTCAGGAAGGACAGGAACTAATACCGACTCAGGAAGGTGACTTAAATCAAGTAAAGGTTCAAGAGTCGAAATAGGTTCAGAAATTGGGTCCAAGTCAAGAAGTTGAAACTCTAGTCCACATGTATTGTCTAACAATGGAATGTGACTTAATGTGGGTGATTCCAGTTCAGGAATGATAGGTGGAGGAATCAAAACTGACTCTAAAATATTACTCAAGTTTGGTAACACAACAGGAGTCAATATTGATTCAGAAAGTTGAACTGGATCACATATGTGAGAATCTAGGTCACATATCTCATTGAGTTCAATATCAAAAATTGGAGAACTTGCCAATTTATTCATGGGATTTTCAAAATTATAAAGTTGGTCAAGTTCAACATGATCCTCAAAGATGGGTGATTCAATTTCTTTATGAATTGGTGCAGGATCCAATGTTGACTCCGGGAAAAGATTGAAGTCAGGTGAAGATACCGGAGTCATAATCGAATCAGGAAATAGAATTGAATCACTAAGTTGGGGTTCAGGATCATAATCATTTTCAAGTTCTATTTCAGGAAAAGGAAAACTAGCCAAACTATCAATATCTTTTTCAAAATTTAGAGTTTGGGCAAGTTCAAATGGTTGTTCTGAAATAGAATTTTGATTTTCAAAACAACATGACTCTTCGGCTCTAACAGAATTGGTAGTGACATCAGAACTGGTCCAACGGTGAGAACGTAGAGATTCGACCATCATATCTATGTCACTATTACGAGCGTTTTGAGCCTGAGTCATGGATTCAAGCATCTCTTCATAGGTGATATGTTCATTGTTTTGATGAAAAGATGAAGAATTGTCTTGAAAGTCGTAGTGAAATTGTGAGTCCATCAGATTTTTGGATTTGTGTTTGGACTCACGCATACTCATTTCCATGATTGATGGTTTCCTAGTTTGGACGGGTGGAACTGAGTATGAATCTTGAAAATACTGTGGACTAGGTGGAGAAGGAGGACAAGGTGGTTGGAAATTATGCTCGGGGGAGGTGAATCCCCACTGACTCAGTGAAGAGTTGAAATCATTATGGAAATTATAGTTATTAGATGGGGGGTGTGGGTCATATTGATTCGGATAAGACCAATCCGGCACACTAGGTTGGTCAAAGTTATGATATGCCGGGTTGGTAATATCTGAAAATAATGTCGGTGTGTAATATGAATTATTATTGAAGTTGAAAAAATTATTATTATAGTTCATATCACACAATAGAATACAAATACAGAAAAACAAACAAATAAGCAAACAAATAAAAGAAAAAAAATTCTAACTAGGTTAGGGTAGACCTATGACCTAGATGACTCCTAACTGATTAGACTGTCCACGGGAGGTCTAATGTAGACTTTGACCACAAGCTAATCAGCCAGGTCAGGGCAAGGTTGGTGGGAGGTTTTCCGTCAAAGACGTTCCTTAATTAAATAACCACCAACCTTCGGGCTTTCGGCCCTCAATCCCTTTCCTAGACACTGATTTTGCAGGAGTCAGATTCTAACATTTTTTTCCCCTTAGGATAATCTCCTAATTGAGTCCGAGATGTCCCTAGGGCCAACGTCTACTCAATTTTAGTTAGGCTTGGGTTAGTGAGTGCTTGGAATCTGATTTTTGAGCTAAGGAAGGGTGATTAAATCCCCACCTTATCTTGTTATGGGTTAGTGCCCTTAAAATAATTTTGTGCAAGTGTACAAGATATGTAAGATTCACTCAAAGCGATATAAACAACCAATAAGTGAGTCCTATGCTAAATGCAATGTATACGTACCTTGCTCCAGCACTCTTCAACAGTAAAAAAATAAAGGAATAAAAAGACACGTGCCTAAAATGCAAATGTCTAATCAATTTTTTATCTTTTCAACAAATATTTTACTGTTGATTATTAGCAGGCTTATGTTATGGCATATAAGAAAAATTAAAGTTGCAGCAAACTAGAATTTTTTTTAAACTAAGCAGCCCTGCAAAAGCTGTTAGTAGTCAACTCTTCCTTGCCGCGGATCCGCGGCTTTTGCCGTGGAAATGCGGCAATTCAGAGGGCCCTTGGTCTCTGCTTTTTGGAGCAGAGGCCCAAGGCCACTTGTATGTCACTGCAATAATAATTTTCTGCTTTGCTTGCCCTGTAACCTGCAACAGAGAAGAAAATTTGTTTAGTTCTAAAAATTTGCAATAAAAATTCAGATTTCAATAAAAACCGTTTTACCCTCCCCGGCAACGGCGCCAAAATTTGATTGAGGCTAAACCTGCACACAAATTACAGAATATTAGATTTAAGAATAAAAAATGTGCAAGTGCTCAATTCTTCCGCTATAGCAAGTGGCTATGCGGGTCGTGATCCACAAGGAGGGTTTGCGATGGAAGCGTTACAGTTCTTTATTGAAATCGTTAAGAAGAAAAGCGAAGATTCTTCTCTGTTTTTAAGTTAAGAAAAGGAAAAAGAATAATGTTAAAATTAGAGAGAAAGTGAAAGATGAAGAAGGTGGAAAAAATCAGAACATAATGAAGCGAATATGTACAAATGAAGTGGAGAAAAAAGAGTGATTTTGAAGAGATGGTGATTTAATTTACAAAAATGAAAGAAAGAAATAAAAGAGTTACTTACCTTCTTTTCACAAAAGCTTACCTTAAGGTTTTAGCTTCGATGTTACCTTGAATTGGAGGCAAGCAGCGCATAGCCCATAAGAGTCGAATGTTGGTCTCTTCCACATTACATCATCAAGATACGCAAGCATGAAATGATACAGAGAGACTCACAATTCCATCGTCATGAGCTATCGGTGGTACTCGCAAAGGCAAGACTCTTTCGATGCTTTTAGACTCACTTGGAAGACAGTTGTACAAAAAGAAAGGTAAAATAGAAAAGAAGAAGAAGAAGACTAAAAGAAGTACATACACAAAAAGAACATCGATTTGATTTCATTACAATCAAAGAAAAGAAATAAGTCTTACACCGGTGTCACTCCAGCTCTAGCTTCAGTCTTGTTCTTCGATGAAAGTCGATCTCCTCTGAATTACATAAATGAAAACTAAAATTACATGAAAAGAAGACTAAAAACCTAAACTAAGAAATGAAAACTAGGCTAAATTCCTATCTCTGCATGGTCGTCCCTTTTGCCTTTGAGTGAAGGTATTTATAGGAGAAATGGAGAGGGTAGAGGAGTGTGAATATAAGAAAATCTAGCAATTTTTGAACTCCCCTTATCTTCAAACTTGATTTGAGGTGGATATTCAGTTCTGATCTACAGTTTATTGGCATATTGATTGCTGAATATCACTTATCAAATAACAGAATTAGAGATAATGATCAACATAAGAGTTGTACCTCTGTAAGTCTGCTTTCTGGATCATCTTGAATCATCAGAATTGAGATTCTGTAGCAAAAGTTATGATTCGAGTACTAAAATGTATCTAGTCAGAATCTGAATCAAACTTGCTTCATCTCATCCCTTGATCTTTGTTTTAACCGATCGATTCTGAGAGGATTCTTCTCAACCAGTTTTCAATCTCTTGATTTTTCCCTGATTTAGTGAGTGTGAATTAATTCTGATTTAATTCAGAATTTTGGTGGGCTTTGGGCTCATTTCTCTTCATCTCCTTAAAGAATGGGCCTGCAAATAAATTAAGCAATTAATTAAGACAATGCAAAGTTTTATTCTAAAATAGGTATGAAAATATGATATTAAATATGCAACATTAGTGACCAATCAACTAGCGAGATCAGCATCGACTGTTCAACTTCAAAAGAAGTTTTAAAACTTCAAAATGAAGTTAAGAGATAGTGTCTCTTTGTGTTCTTAATGGCAGAAGCCATTCTACTTTCCAAAAATGGGGCTTTCTGAGGAGGAGAATCACCTACGATGGTCGGCGCAGTGACGACGCTTGAAGAAGCAGCAGGTTGCTTAAGTTTTGGGGCCATCTCAACAGTGAAAATCTTTGGAAAGATTTGAAAAAGCTTGAAACTTTATGGGTTTTGAGAAAGCTTGAGAGCTTTTGATTTTCAGACGTAGGTCTGATTGAAGATGATGAACAATCAAGTGAATTGATTGTTGAAAGATCTGGGTCTTTTATAGGCCTTTCAGTGGCCGAGATACACGGTGCGTATCTTGAGCTCAATCTGAGCCAGATACGCATCCAACGCACTCGCGTCTGCCTCTGGAAGCATCAATGCAATCTTCGCATTTTAAACTGAGAGTCGCGTCTCAAAGTTGCGTTCACCATCAATTGAGAATCGCATCTCAAAATCAATTAGGAGTTGCGTCTCAACATCAACTGAGAGTCGCTTCTTAAAACCAATTGAGGGTCGCGTCTCTACAGCAACTGAATGTCACGTCTCAACTTCATTAAAGCTCACGTCTACATGGCGATCGCAGCTCAACACCAATTAAGGGCCACGTTCTCTTATATAAGGAGTATATCCTTGCTTCTGCAATCAGTTTGATAGTATACTAGCAAAAGTAATTGACAACTTTACAGGTTCAATAGTATACCGACAAACAAACCAAAGCTCATGATAAGTGCTAGACTAAGTTTCTAAGACACTTGTGACGATCATCTTGGAGGCTTCAAACAGTTTTATAGTATACTCACGAAGACTAGAATCCAGACAGGATTAAGCTCAGGGCATCTCGAAAGATTGTTAGTCCAATCATGGGAACCCAAAGTCAACTAAAGTCCAAATTATTTCGAAATCCGTCTCAGTTAGTCGTGGAGTGTCGAAAACTTTGGAGGGGGTCTATAGACTGTCTAAAAATCATTAAGGACAAGTCATCAGATACAAACCTCACTTCAACACGAAGGTCGCATTTAACTAAAATGCAGACCTCGCGTCTAAAGGGAAACACAGACTTCAGATGAGGATCTAAGTAACTCCGCGTCTTACGTGGGTCTGAGCAACCTCGCATCTTACTTCAAACGGAGGTCTGAGTAACTCCGTGTCCTACTTCAAGCACAGATCTGTGTAACTTCGCGTTCTAAGGCGTCCACGTCTACATCAAACAATGCGAGATTCGCGTCCGCCGCGAGACCCGCATTTCTGTTATAATTGATCCCCGTTACTGGGTCAATTAACTCCCCACTTAATGGGGGAGTTAGCCCCTATTATGGAGAGATTTTAGGGGACAACTATACCCCTATGACTCTCTATAAATTGCATAAAGAGCTATAAAGAAGGAGAAGACTTTTGGGGAGAGGAAGCCAGAGAAGAGAAAGAGAAACTTTTGATTGAGAGCTGAGAATTCTCAACCTAAAAACATCTTGCTTTCCCTTTCCTTTTTGAGAAGGAGAAATCAATGGACTCTAAACACTTAGTGTGTTAAAAAAAGAGCTCTCTCCTGATTGATATTTGAGAGCAAGTCATTCAGCCGGTCAACAGAGAAAAAGAATCACTCTCCATCGCCACACGAAGAACCCAGCCTTAAACAAAGGGAGAACCAATTATTTTCTTCTCTTTTGTAATTGAAATTATTCCATTGTAATTTTTCATCTACTAAAAAAAAATACTTTGCACTATTTTTCTGACCAAATAATACTGCTTATGTTGTTTTACATTACTAACACTTAATATCTGACATCTCATACTTGACATGCGATCACTTGACACCTGTCACCTGACACCTGACTCATGATTATTACCTTTTACGGGGACTTGACAGTGATATCATGTACACTCCTGCGATTATACTCCTGTATCATGCTCCTCCTATTATTATATTCTTAATTCCCATAAACCGATCATCATGAATATAATCTGTAATAAATGGATAACTTACATCGGGATGAGAGAAACTGATGGAATCAATATGTGTACATGTTTATAATGGTCAAATATTGTGCAACTGAAACTTCAATTCTACCTGAGGACCACCAGGTGTTTTGGTGGGGTGAACTGGCACCCCTGTTCCTGATTCCATTTCTGTTCCAGGGCATACAGATAAGACCCTTACAACTTTGTGGTCAGTTCTGGACTCCAGTACCAGATGCCTCTGACGTCGTTATCCCAGGTATGCACGAAGCCCACTTTAAACATGGTTTGTTGATCTCCCATCAGTTTCTAATATCCAAACTCCTCTTACTTATATGTGAATGTATGTGGACTGGGACACTGACACATACTTAGACATACGAGTCGGATGAGTCTTAATAAAATAATAATAACATGTTACTAACATTTGACTAGTGATATGTTTGATCTATACTTGTGAAACTGTGACACAATACATTACCGTACACCAGACATAACTTAATTACCTAACTATAATAATCTCAGAAGCGGGTGTTACTAAGTTATTTTCTCGTTGGAATAATGGTATTTGCGTATTAAAGTTCTGATATGCTTTACTGAATTGCGGGCTCCAGTGTGAACAGCCAGTAGTATGAGACACTAGAAGGAAATGACTAGAATAATGTGCGACATGATTGTTATTATTGTATAATTAAGTTATCCGGCTAGCCACTTGGGTATGATATCTGTGTTACTGTATTGAATCACCTGACTTACTTGCTTTCAGGGTTTTACATTGCTTTCTTACTCTGTTATTGTGAAGGCAGCTCAGGTTATATTAACTCAGCCTATGGTGACATGAAGTATAAGGTATATACATGATGGTTTTCTTATTTAGATTATCTCATCGACGTACTAATCTCATGAATCTATGATCTGAGCTTGTATAACTAGTTTTGTTCACATTTACTTTACTTGAGGTTTCATTATATGCTTGTGTGTGCATGAACTCACAATACGATTTTCGATACATGTTTACTGATTTGGATTTATCGAAACATGTGTATTTTCCTGAGCACGCTACTTGACTTCATTTTACATACTTGTTCAGTTGCTTTCTGACAACCCTGCACCAGCATGTCCAGATTCCGGAGCTCGAACCATGGTGGCCCCTTCTGTGGAGCTTCTTTGTGCAGCGAAAACGTAGTGGATTAGAAGCAGTTTGTCGGTAGCTAATCGGAGTAAACTAGCACTTGAAAATGTGTATTTTGAAATCAGTGTAAAAGTGTGTGTGCTATGGCTTCCTCGATACTTCCATTATAACATGATGGCTATACGGGTCAAATCCACAGAGACGAGAGGCGATAGAAGCATTAACAGTTCATTTATGTTGTATTGTTAACAAGTTTTTTGGTTAAAAAAGAGAAAAGAAAAGAAAACTAGAAGTGATCGGTGGAGAAGGCGATGAAAATAATGACGTGAAAACAAATAGAGGAGTGGTTATGGAATCGGTAAATCAAAAGTAAGAAAATAAAAATGAAATGATTTAGAAAGTGGGTTTAAAAATAAATAGAAACGAAGATGAAACTTGTTGTGAAGAAGATAAAAATAATGGTGAACTAAGAAGATGGTGAAAATATCGATATGAAAAGAATAAATTGGTTTTGAAAATATTTTTGAAAAGAAAGTAAAAAGAGAAGAAAGTTTATAGCTTCTAACTACTAAGTGCTTAATTAATCATGCTAACCTCTTAGTGATAGTTGCCTCACATGGATCGTTGGCCATCACTAATCCTTGACTTTTCAAGAGACAATATAAAGCATGGCACATGAATGTAGGGAGAGAGGAGATAAAAGACATCGGGAGAGTTTTTTAAACTTAGTGAAAGAGATAGCACAGAGATCGGAAGCCAAAAAGAGCGAGAACGCAGCTCACAGCAGGCCAGGAGACAGGGTCTAGTCGACCGGTGTGCACAACGTGCACAGACACGGCCTGGTCAACCGTGGAAAGTAGGCGGTCGACCGCTTCGGTCGACCGACTGAAAGACAGGGCTCTCTGTTGGTCCCGATCGACCGACAGGCGAAACTGTCTCCTGAATGGATTCAGACCTCTTTTCTGAATTGGAGTCGAATCTAATTAGGGTTTCCTAAAACCTTGAAACTCTCTGGCTATAAATAGAGTTAAATCCCTCATGTATTGTATCCGTCGAAGTATCTCTTGAATCCTCTTGTATTTGATTGTTGAATCAATAAAATATCTCTCCCCTTGCTCCGATGACGTAGGCAAACTGTCGAACCTCGTTAAACATTGTGTTGACCTGGTTTTCTCTCTTATTTCTTTGTTCTTATCATGTGGGTACTTTTCCAGCGCGTCTATCTTTGTTGCTTGGTTTTCTCAAGTTGGTTGTTGCCAATAAGGCACTAGGCACAACAATGAAATGATTTTTCACATTCAAACTTGCATAAAGAGAAAGCTAATACAAATATTAATTCATCACAATCATTAGAAGTATGAAATAAGAGAGTTATCTTGTTAGTAAGTTAGCAAGTTAGATGTTAGAATCCATCATCATGAACCATCAATGGCTCTTGTAAGAGTAAGGCCTTGTAGAGGCTATTAGATTCATGTGGATTATTAAGTAAGAGGTTGGATGATTAGTGGTTAGTAGTTAGATTGCCATGAAAAGAAAGTTAGCTAGTCAGGTTAGAGGTTAGAGAAGAAACCATTGAAGAAAAGAGGAAGCTTTCATAAATTATCACTATCTATTATATCAATCTCTCTTTTTCGCTATGAATCAACTCTGCCCTTACATGAATCTAAAACAAAATGAAAATACAAAAGAAAAGAGAAGAAAAACTACACTACACTAAACTAAAAAGGAGGAAACCCTAGCCTACAGCTCTCCAACTCCCTTCTTTGTTCTAAATTACAGCTCTCCAGCTACAATTTGATTTCACTGGTATTATAATTCATTTGTATTCAAGAAATTTCAAAATTTTGTTTTAAAATGTGGTTTGAAATTTTTTTGTTATGTTTTGCCTATATACAAGGGGAACTTAATATCTCCTCTATATATAGATTCATGTTGAAGTGTATTACACATATAGTAGAGCTTGACCTCTCTTCCTTATGTTGTACACGTGTGTAGGGGGAGCTTAACATCTTCATTTATACATTGTATATTATGTTTTATATAGGTTAGGGTCTAGTCACTCCTTCTCCATGTAATGCATGTATACAGGGGGTTAACTTATCGTCTCTCCTCTTCATAAATGTATATCACATATACATCTTTATTGTTTGGTTGTCATCACCCCTTTGTTGATGAATTGACAAAAAGGAGGAGAAGAATTTAGAGAGTTTATATATGCATGTATATATCTTTGTTTATGCATAGATGTTTGTGTTTAGTTTATGTATTTTATTGAATATCTATTTGTTTATTGTTATGCATGAGTTAAGGGGGAGCTTCTATGAAGCTTATCTTTAATCCATGCATATATAACTGCATGAGTTTTGTCATCATCAAAAAGGGGGGAGATTGTTGGCCAAAAGGTCCATCACTCTAGTTTTAATGATGATTAACGCATGTAGTTATAGTACTAATGATCCTGTGCTTATTTATTTCAGATATTTGATCAAGATCTTAGTCGGTATTTAGCTTCAACAAAGGATTCAAAGTCAAGTTTTGGAGCTAACACATGATGATTCAAGAGTTCGCGCATCAAGATCGCATCTAGCACTCAGTTGGAGTAAAGATCATTTGGATTGTGTTTGGATCGAGTCATCTTGAAGATGAAGATCGACAAGAAGACCTCGATTTGTTTTAGTTTGAATTTTATTTTAGGATATAATTTAAAGGATATATTAGTTGTGAATTGCACAAGCTTATGCACTCACACAAAACTTTGATTTTCGGAAAATACGGTTTTGGTTTTCATGATTAAATTTCTATATCTCAAAAGTAGTTCACGTATTTATAATATGTGTTAATTTTCAAATAAACTTATTTTTGTGGTATTTATGGAGATTTTATGATATTTAAAATGTATTTAAAAAGATCTTTAATAAACCCTAAAACTGTGTTTTTGGGCTGCTTGCGGTTGACCGAGCGGTCGACCAACGTGCACAAGACCATGTGACTTGAGCTCGGTCGACCAACCAGTCGACCGCAAAAGAGATCGGGTGACCGATCGATCGACCGACTGAGTTTGCAGAGCTCTCGGGTTTTCTCGGTTGACTGGGATGCCGATCGTTCTGCTGATCTGCTCGACACCCTTGTAGATTTCTTATCATAACCTTTTATTATTATATTCAATTAACATGATTTAAATTGTATTTCAATGATAACTTTCAGGGCTACATTTCTTATTCAATAATTATTTTCTGATTCAAATGTTAAAGATGTCAAATATTGGGTTGAATTCTGTTCTTATTCTAAAAACAATTTACAGTTTTTGATTTAACACCTTTCAGTATTTTATTGATAACTTTCTACGCTGAAATGATATTGAGTTGATTTAAGTTACATTAGAAAGAAGATTTAAAGATTTACAAATTATTCATATATACTTATTTCTAAATTCTAACATTTTAGATCTGAAAACTATGCTCAAAGTTGACTAACAGACTTGCAGATTGGCAGTAACGGCTAGCTCCTTTAAAAACTTTTTTAAACATGTTTCTTTTAAAATAAGAAAAGTTAAATTTTTAAAGTCAATTCTTCTTCTTTAGACCTGATAAAATTATTCTAAAAGTGTTTTTCTAAAACCTATATAAAGGGTCATTGGGATTGAATATTTCACAACAACAAATTCTATTAAAAATCTAGTTTTTGCTTTCAAAGAGAAAAAATTTCAAGTTTGCTTTTGTGCTCTTATTTTCAAAGTTTTATTTGAGTTATTCTGTTCTTAAAATCTCTCTTTTTGATTTTTTACTCTCACTTACATCCTTGAGCTTCAAGTTTATATTTAACTCTATAGGATTTTTATAAGAGAGTTGCAAAGAGAGTGTTTATGATCTCTTGATCATCAAGATTTTTGAGAGCTATTCTTCTCATCTTTTTCAGTAGTTTTGCAGCAAGTTTAAAAGGAGTTTTTGAGCCTAAAATTTTTATCTTTTATTTGTTTTAAAAGTGTAGAAAAAAAATCAAAGAAAAGAGTATTTGAGAAATTAGTTTTGATCTTTCTTTACAAATCTATTTGGTGTTTTCCAAGTGTTTTTCTTTGTTATTCTTTTTTCAAACACTTTATTTTTCTCACACTTGAGCTATCATCTCTAATCCTATCTATAGGATCTTGTTTTTATGAGAAAAATTGTTTTTGATCTATTGTGATTACCAAGTCTTTTTTGTGATCATTGAATCACCAAGATTATAATCTTTTCTTTGCTTTGGCTTTGTGCTTATCCCTCTTGTGTAGAGGTGATTGTGTTTGAGAGAGGAGTAGTGTACTCCAAGTGTAGTGTTGTAATTCCTCAGTGGAGGTCTCTTTGTGGAAGGTCATGTATGGACATAGTGGAAATCCTTCTGTGTGAAGGCGAGACGTAAAGTAGTGGCTCGAATCTCGAAACATATCTTGTTGTTTGCGTTTGATCCACTATCTCTCAACTCTATCTCTCTTATATCTTACATTACTTTATATTGTACATATTCATATGCTAGATATAATTTGTTGTGCCCACACTTGTGTTGAACCAAGAGAGCTTCATATAGCACCTCAACTCTTAATTTAGAAAAATCTTGAGGAGATAGTTCAAATCTCTTCACCGGAAATTCGGCTACACTATTAGGTTATACATAGTGTGTTGTAATTGAGTTTTAAATTTTGCATCATTTGTCCTAGATTAGCTAGTACACCTATTCACCCCATCTAGGTGTATTTCAAGAAGCTGATGTATGATTTGAGAATGTTGCTCTTCCTCTTCCTGACAGAGAGGAGATGATGGTTGTTCTTCTTAGCCTCCTGACGAGAGGCACAGTGAGTAAGGAACATTTTGATTACCTTCTCAAACTTACGAAGAGAGCAGGCGGCAGAGAGTAGACAAATCCGATGTCGCACTTTTCAGACTGGAGGGAAAGGTGATGAACAAGAGTGGATCATTGCGGGTGTAGACCACCATCTTTTTCTAAAAATGCCTTATGTTTGGATGGGGTCGCTCACCCTGGAGTAGTAGTTGGAGGTTGGAGTTAAAAACTTTTTCGGGAACTCACATTCTAGGATGTTTTCGGAGAGGAGGGAGTCAGATATTTTGGCAGCTGAAGGCACTGGGTGATCTTGCTGCTTGACTTCCTTGACCCGTCTTTGGATCAGCTCATCAAGGACTCGAAGGACGGGAGATCCACCAATGTAAGGCTCATTTTCTGATTGCGTCGATGACTGGTTGTTCATGAGGATAACGATTTGAGCCTGGAGTTTGTTGTTGAGCTACCTCAATGCCTCTTACTCACGGATGACATTCTCGCGGTCAAGAACTGTCTATTTTCGTTTGCGACCTGATTGGGCTTGTTGTTCTTTCATCTGCTCTTTCATGTCGGTGAGCATCTGAAAGTACTGATTTTCTTGCTGCTGTAGTAGTTGAACACTGGCAGTCACTTCTTGTGGTGAGGAGGAATCAGTGTCCTCAGTGGATGTGGCTGATCATTGGCCGGTGGAGGGACCATGCCCCCAGCGGTGCTGACGGTCTTGCCTTTGGACGTTGCGCCGTTGACTACTTGCTTTCTTGGGGCCATCGACACTGTGAAAGAGGCTTATTGAGGAAGAGTTTTTGATTTTTAGGGAAGAGATCTTGAGTGTAGGGACTCAAATCTCAACGAAAGCACCAGTTTACTGTGGAGATTTTTCGCTGTGAATAGTCAGATTGTCAATCTACACCACAACGAGAGAGGGGGTTTAGAATGTGAGTGTAAGGTGATGATCACAACACAGAAAAGAGACATAGACACATGATTTTTACGTGGAAACTCAAATCGAGAAAAAATTATGAGGAGAAAAATCTACTATAATTTGCTAATTTACAAGGATTACATGGATTGTTTGGAGTGTCTCAGAATAAAGATTGACTGTGAAAGTATTAGGAAGGTCTTGGTATTAGGTCCAGAGTGAGGATCGAGGTCCTGAGAGAGGATCCAGGGTCCAGTCTCCTTCTCGTTGGAGGTGATGGTTCATTTATACTGAATTGTTAGTGGTTAATGAGAGCTGACGAGATTCCTGTAACTGCACGATCTTCATGTGCGGATTTGTTGTCACGACTATGATTATGCCGATGGACAGTTAGGATTGCATCCAGGAAATTTCTTCACGGTCCATAACTGCCTGCTTTTAATGTAAGGGCGTTGCGCGTCTTCAACGTGGAAGATGGAAGTGGCGTGAAAATAGGCGAAGATCTCAGTGGTCGCTACTCCGAGACTTTCAATTTGTGGTGAAATCGGGAATCTTGGACTGAAGGTGACTCCGAAGGGTGCTAAACAAGAAGTAGCTCCGGAATGACTCTGTGTGGCAGAGCTTGTCGAGAAGGAAAAATCTTTGGTATGTTGACATAGGTGCGATTCAGAGTGATTTCGGAAGCTGTGAACGTCTTCGGGAGGATCCGATGTGACATAGGCTGCTGGGTGAATTAAATGATACGGAAGCCCTGAAAGAGGAACTTAATTGCTCGGACACATGTCAACATCTTGGTGAGGGTCAATTTTGATCACTACACTAACATACCTTTCTCCACAACCTTTCTTTATCTATAAATTAGAGAGCCGAAACACCAATATACTTGTGTTTAAGTTCTCAACATTTTAGGTCTTTATTCATCATTTGCTTTTCTGAATCTATCCTCGAGTTATCTAAGTTTATGTTTGAGTACAAGAGTTATCATTCGAGAGTAACAACTCCATCTACCAAATAAGGTCCAAGTGTTTACAAGAGCCAGCAAGAGTTAGATGCATATCTCCTACTAACTCTTACTACCAAACAAAATCATACTTTCCCAACTCTACTTACCAAACACAGCCGCAGAGTCAAGGCCAATCGACATCTTGTATGATTAAAAAATGAATAGAGAAGAAATAGAGATCTTTCAAGAAGAAGGACACCACATTAGGGACATACCATTTGATGCTTTCATTGAAAGCCGTGATTTCGAAGTTTAATCCCTCGGCAATTTTGACAATTGTGAGGAAATAGAGTCAGAATCTCATATGGCAGATTGCTTCCAGCTTCCAGCTTCCAGCTTCCAGGCTCTGCCTCCAAGGGGAAGGTGATGATGGGCTGGGCTTTGGCTTAGCCCGGGTCTGTCCTGGGCACCACTACGGGAGAGATGTCTTATGGGCCTACTTTTAGATGGGCTTGGCGTAAGTCACGTGACAAGTATTGTCTTATTTTTTGTGCTTGCACCCGGACTTCTTTATTTAGATCTTGAAGTATTCAAACAACTCATAATTCGTAGTTGTAATTGGTAAAGTCTTTTACAATTGTAAATGAGTTACATGTATGTAAAGTTTACGGTGTTTGGTTGGTAATATATAATTGTAAAGTGAGAAAGTGTATTGTACTTTACGGTGTTTGGTTGTCGTAATGTAAGTCGTAGTGAAAAAGTTGACCACAAAATTAACTATTTGGTGATTTTAAAAGTTTTAATACTGCAAATAAATATTAAAAAAGTTAAATATTAAAAAATTTTAATATTAATATAAAAAAAATATACAAATTTGTATGACCACAAAATTAACTGTAACTAGGCTGTAAGTGAGTGGTAACTGGGTTGCAAGTGAGTGTTAGTTGAGTTACGTAAGTCTTTTACGAATTACGGTCCAAACAAACACCGTAGTTGTAACTGGGTAGTAAGTCATTTACGAATTACGGAGTTTTACGCGAAACAAACGGCCCCATAAAATTGAACCATGTAGTTTGACGTGGAAAATATTTGATAGGTTTAATAATTTGAAGCATCGAAATTATTTGTGACAGCTAAATTATTTTCGAGATACCCTTTTGAGTCGGCGCACATGATCCCTCTGTTATCACTAACTCCAGAAATTATGAAATAAAATTCTAAAAATACAAGAGCATGGATATTTCCTGATCTTGCATGCACACTCGAATATGTTTGTATATGATTTAAATATTATTAAATTTGCATGATTAAGATTTGATATCAAGTTTGTTGATCTGTAAAGAAACGAAGCGAAACTTTATGTAGAGAAGAAGAAGGATGCAAAACAAAACTTTTATTCAATTTCTTTTTTAAAAATAAATAAAGTATTTTTTTAGAAATAAGTTCATAACAAAATGAAGAAGATTAATTTCAAACTTCTTATAATTAATTAATTAAGTTTTGAGGAAAATCTATTGATTATCTATCAATTTTTTTCGATTTAAAAATTATTGAAATTATTAGCACATTTTTTAATTAGCAACATCAATGAGAAATCTAATAAAAAAAATAATGGTTTTAATAATAAGAAATTTATTTAATGTTCAAATAGAGTTCGATTAGTCAGAGCAAAACACATTCTTTATGGCATGTCGAGTTGGAATTAATGGAGTATGTTGATGGCTAGTGTTGTAATTTAATTAGAACACTTAATTTGATCTAGCTTAAATGATTTAAGGAGGACTGATGTGAAAATATCAAGATGTGAAGGGCCAAAATGAAAATAAGCCGAATTTGAGGGACTTAAGGGCCTGTTTGTTTCGTTGCAAAACGTCGCAAGTCGTAAGTCGTAAAATGAGAATGGAAAAAATGAACTGTAGCAGAGAAAATATATTGTGTTTTACGGTGTTTGGTTGATAAAGTGGAGTGTAAATGGAAAAGTATATTGTGTTTTACGGTGTTTGGTTGATAAAGTGAAAGTGTAAATGATAAAGTATATTGTGTTTTACGGTGTTTGGTTGGTAATGTAAAAGTGTAAATGGAAAAGTTGACCACAAAATTAACTGTAGCAGTAATTTAAATATTATAAATACTATTAAATTAAATCTACTATTACAAATTAAATTGTATTAATAAATTTGAGATAAAAAATTAATAATCTTAATATTTTATTTATAACAATAATATTAAAAAATTTAGTAAAATTAGTAAAATATTACTACAATATTAACTAAATAAGTAATTATAAAATTTTAAGAAAATCTAAAGAAACTGAATAAAATTTTAAGGATACTAATAAAACATAAATATTAAAAAATCTTAAGAAAATTAATAAAATATAGTTATAATATTATAATATTATAAAATACTTAAGATTATTATAATATTAAATTTTATGATAATAATATCGTAATATTATAAAATATAAAATTAACAAAGTAAAATATAATTATAAATTAATAATGAAATATTATTATGATATTATTATAATGAATTATTACAATATTAACATAATAAAATATTAATATAATTTTAAAGTATATTATAATATTAATAAAGTAATTATTTATATTAAGAAATAAATAAATTAAACAGATAATAATTTTATATTAAAACACATTATTGTTATATTAATAAAATATTAAATTTAAATAAAATATTAAGAAAATTGTTGTAAATATTAATAAATAATAAAGAATTAAATAACAATATTAAATTATATATTAAATTAAAATAATAAAATAGTAAATATTAAAACAATCTTAAAAATAATAAAAAACTAAAAAATACCAATATAAAATAATTCGGTGAAAATAAACACTATTAAAAATATTAAATATTTAATAATATTAAATTATATATTGATTATCAAGTAAGTGCTTTGGCACTACGAATGTATTACAAGTAGAATTTACATGACCACAAAATTAACTGTAGCAGTTGCAAGTGGGAAAATTTGAGTGTAAAAGTGAGATTTATATGACCACAAATTTAACTGTAGCAACTGCAAGTAGGAAATGAGAGTTGTATTTTGCGAAATGTTTTGCAACGAAACAAACAGCTGAAAATGGAAAAGAGTTTTACGACTTGCGGTTTTGCGGCGTTTTGCGGGGAAACAAACAGGCCCTTCGCGGTAATAAATTACGCAAAAGTTTCCAACTAGACCGTCAAAATCAAACCGGGTCCACGACGAAAGACCGAACCAAGGTCAGCTCGCCCCCCCGCTTTCTTCTCTTTTTTATTGCGCCCAGAGGTTTAAGAGCCCAAGGTTTCATAAAATCCCTAAAGTGTCTCTCTCCCAATATCGTAATTGCACTCCAATCTTCCCTCGGGCTTCAACGGAGATGGAGGAGATGGGGGCCGCGTGGTGGGAGACTACATGGTGGGCCCGCAGAAGGTGGGGTCCGGCTCCTTCTCCGTCGTCTGGAGGGGCCGCCATCGCCGGAACGGCGCTGAGGTGGCCGTGAAAGAGATCGATAAGAGGAAACTTAGCAGCAAGGTCAAAGACAGCCTCTTGAAGGAGATCACCATCCTTCGCCAAGTCTCTCACCCTAACATCGTGGGGCTTCATCAAGCTATTCAGGTTCCCAAACCTCTAATTGGTTTTTTTTTTTTCAATTATCGGAGTTTTTGTTTGCGTGTTAATGATTTGTTTTTTAATCTATGGGGAGCAGACGGAGGATAAGATATACTTAATTCTGGAGTACTGCACTGGAGGGGATCTTGCTGCTTATATTCGTTGTCATGGGAGGGTGTCTGAGGGCGTCGCCAGGCATTTTATGAGGCAGCTCGGTATATCTCGCATTCGTTTAGTTTCTATTTCCTGTATTTGGTGAGAAAGTTGGAGTCTTGAATGAGAATTTGAGATGGTTGACTTTTGTGCAGCTTCGGGGTTGCAAGTGCTCAGGGAGAATAATCTTATTCACAGAGATTTGAAACCCCAGGTGGGCTCTTCTTTTGTTACTTGTATGCTTTATTCTTTGAACTGATTTATAGTCTTAATTCTTATTTTTATTATTTTTTTAGTGTAGCTGACATGAGATTGTTCATACAAATGAGGATGAGAAACAGATTGTATCCATAATAAGTTAAAGATAGCTTTTATTGAGGATAAGATGAGACATTATTGCTTGAGATGGTCTGGGTATATATGCAATGAACATAGGAGAAGAGATGGTCTTGTAGTTGAATGAGTTGCTAGGATGAGATAGGCCAAAATGAACATGGGGCCAGTTTAAAGGAGATAATGATTGTTAATTTACAAAGTAGGTATTCTTAGTTATGCAGAGATGAATGGATATAAAGGATTCATGTTGAGAAAATGATCACACTTATTTAAAAGAGAATACATGCTTCACGCTTGGATAGTGCACAATGGTTCTTAACAGACACAACTTATGCATGGTTAAAGCACAATTCTCCATAAGGTGAGACATACGTGGTCATCAACACTCTCTTTTTGTCCAAACTTGAAGGGATGCCACGTTGATTATCGTTGCATTGTGTCGAGTCAGCCTGTGCGCAGTGTTTTAAATATCGGATATCGGCGATATACCGATCGTCAAAATTATATACCGGATACCGGATACCAGGTGATATATCGTGATATGCTACTAAATACCGGTTGATATATCAATAGTCAATACGTATAACATGTTATTAAAAGAATAAATAAGTTATTATCCAAACATCATTAAAATATCATAATGATATAGAATAAAATAAAATGATCTCTTAATCAACAAAAAGTAATTATCCAAATAAGTAACTATATCGGTCGATAATCAGATATTTCATCTCGGATATTGGCCGATATATCAGCCACATGGCGATATATCGCCCCATATCGGTCCAAAATGATATTCGGTAAATTTTTGTACTTATTTTATCATTTTGGATAAAATATCGGTATATCGGCTGATATACCGGTATATCGGCCGATATTTAAAACAATACCTGTGCGTCACTCTGCTCTCCACCTCCAATTGTGGCTTTCATGTTGTGTAGTTTTTACAACACTACTACTAAAATTACTGGTATAAAAATGATGATATTTGTAATTACGATAGGGTTTCAGTGGAATGTGTAGCTACATTTTTTTCCAATGGTTGATTAAATAATAACAATAATGAAATTAGTTGTATAGGGTTGCAATGGAATCTGTTTTCTCAATGGTTGATTAATAATGAAATAAACATCACACATGCTTCCAGAAGATATCTTTTTGTTCTTAGTTCTCTAATCTTTAGTTTATTAGTACTGATATTGTGGACAAAACATTCCTGATCTGTTAAATTCTCTGTATTTACCATAGTGTGCTGGAATTTGCAGAATCTTTTACTGTGTACTAAAGATGAAGCTCCTGTATTGAAGATTGGAGATTTTGGGTTTGCAAGGTGAGGTTTTAATTTGAGATTTGTATATTAGAAAGCTTGGAATTGAATTCTTCTTGCAGATTAGCATGTATGCTGGCTGTATGCCTACCTAGGTCTTGTCTAATATACCTGTATTCCTTGTAGCATTTCAACCAATTTATAGTAAAAGACCTGAAACTTATATTAGTTGGAACATGTCAGCATGATGAGGCAGATAGCTTACATTTGTGTTTCTTCCTGCAAGACATCCTTTAAGCTTGATTCGTTTTGCATAGAAGTCGATTTTGTCCTAGTATTTGGAAGTTCAATGATTGTTTAGTTTCTAATATGTTAAGTAGGCCGAAATACATATTATTACATCTCATACCCTTATTTTATTATGATCATCTATCTATGTGTTCATAGTTTATGGAAGTTGGCACCAAATCGAAAAGCTTTTTTTTTACTTTTAATGTACCAATGACAAGAATACTAACTCATTGACATATGTATTCATTTGTGGTTCTTGCATATTTTCACATACTATTATTTTAGGGAACATCTTGAGAAGTTCTCATGAAGTAATATTATGTAACATCTTATGGAGTTTAAGATAATTTGAAGCCCTTAAAGCACTTATAGTTCTAGTAATCAATATTTGAAGTTTTATTTTCATTACTTTTGGCTAGATCTTGAAAAAAAAACATATAAGTTGCACACATTAGATAAAAAAGGGGGGCATTATTTGTCTGAAATCATTCTAGACTTAGATTTGAATGTTTTAGATAGTTTGTTTTGGCTCATACTGTAGATTACCATTCTACACGAGAGATCAGAGACGACCTGAAGATGATTAAATATGTATGTGTTTCCTATTTCCTTTCATGTAATGTTGGATGTTATATCCTACCTTGTTGAAACTTAAACTTATTGGTGACGTCATATTCATGGAATACATCTATCCTTACATATATCAATTTATTGCTGCAATTCATTTTTGCCCTATGCCCAGTCAATGCATGTTACTTACATTTCACTATTAGTGGCAGGGAAAGTAGTGATGCGACCGATTATATATTAATTCTTGATTTGAATCATTTACAGTCTATATAGCACGGACACTTCTATCATGGAGCTGTGTCATAGCTGAAACTTGTCTGACACATATCATGAAGCTGTGTCATGTCCAAAACTTGTCCGACACATGTGTCATGTGTCAGACAAGTTTCGGACATGACACAGCTCCATGATGGAAGTGGTGTCGGACACACGTATCGTGTGTATTTTAAGAATTTGCCACATGTCCACGTGTCGTGTCCATTTCAATGTTGCCGTGTTTGTGCAATATAGTTTATAATTAGTCCAATAACCAATCAGGATTAGTATGTAGATTACAGAGTTATGGAATTATAACCTATCCTTTCACTTACTAACACTTAGTATGTGGATTACAGAGTTATGGAATTACAACCTATCCTTTCACTTACTAACACTTATGTTAACCATTGAGAATGATGGTTATTTTCCAACCTATCCTTTCAATTACTAACACTTATGTTAACCATTGAGAATGATGGTTATTTTCCAACCTTAGTCAACACTCAATCCCCATTAGGCTCAATTGGGCTCTTGTATGCAGCCACATCTTACTAGGAAATTAGACTAGTCAATTGATCAAATATCTAGTAATAAGTGTTCATAAGAACAGTGGATTCCAATATTCAAAATCTTATAGGTTTAAATAATCTACAATTGCCCCCAACTCACAACTTTAATATTTAGTTAATTTAACTATATTGCATAGTGAATCAAAGTGTAATAATTTATTATGAGACCTACAATGGATCTTTTTGGTCTGAGGATAAAGTGCATTACATATGAAAACTTGTATTATCTTGATAGTGCTACTATTTCGCACGACAAGTTTTTTATGGTGAGCTTGTCAATGCATTCATAAGGCACCAATGTATTAGTGCAAAATCTCATCTTGTATGCGAGAATCATGGTAGTCATAGAACCACTGCATGCATATGACAACTAGTCTAATTGAGCTCTCCCTAGCTTAATTTAGTTGTGATATGATTCAATGTGCAAGGACATTAAATATCTAATATCCCGAATTACATCTTAATGATTGTCATACATTTGTAATGCAACCCATGGATCTTGATATTTCATATATAATTAATTATCTCATAATTAATTCAGTGTATAAACACCCAATATTATGCACATAAAGAATTAATTGATAATCACCTAATAAAATGTATCACATATAATTTTATTATGGCTATATTAGGACATAACACTAACATTCATTCTCTCTAAAAAAAGAATTACCTCTCTTCCTTTCTCCTTTTGCAATTTACCACCAAACTAGTTTAAGGTTATAAGATGTGGAGGCTCAACCTCGGCAGACGAGCGGGAAATTCATGCTACTATTCACGCCTAGATCGGTTTTAAGCGAGTGGAAGGAAACACTGACGACTAAGTATAAGTATCTATTAGTTTTTATTCATTATAATAGATTATTTTTGTTTTATAACCTGATCGCATCACTACTTTCGTTGTTTCACTACATGGCTAGCTAAAATATTAGTGCAACAAAAAAAAAAACGAAAAAAAGAGAGCGGACATTGGATACATTGTGGATGTAGAAGTAACAAATTATGTATGTTTATATGAGATTAGACCTGAAAATGGCTTCATACAAAATAGTTTAATGGACCACTCAAATCCATGAGAACAATTGAATCAACCATCAAATAATATATTCTTTAACGTATTATTCTGGGCACACTTTGTATACAAAAATGTTTTGATGGAAAAAAATAAAAATATAATAACATCACATAATTATTGCATGAGAAATTTCATGGCATCCCCCAATGTTCTAAAAATTGGATTAATTGGCCGATTAATCCAAATCGTTGGTAGCCCGTGTAATATTACATTCAACGCTCTGATTATGCGCTTGAGCGCTTAATCGGGTCCAAAATGATTAAGTGCCCGATTAATCTATTATTTGTTAAATAGTAGATTAGTTATGATACTTTATTATTGTATATTTTGCATAAAGTGATACTTATATTTTATTGTTTTTGATTATTTTTCAAATTAACCTATTTAGCAATCTTTCTCCATCATTCTTTAAAGCTCATTCCTTTGATTGATAAATTGACTAATTTTTTTATTTATCTTATTTTACAAGTAAGTTTTTTGATTTATATTTATGTTGCAAAATTTGAAATCTGGATTACTAATGCGAAGAGATAAGTTCTCTTACTTTTTTTTTACTATTTATCATATTATCTTATTGTTCATCATATCATGGTTTATAACTTCACATATATATATTGTCTTGTATAATATTTAGGCATTTTCAACAATTAATTGTTATATTTATATGTAGTTATATACAAATATAATTAAATATATTAAAATATTTAATTTTGATTAATCTCTGAATAGTTCCCGATTAATTCAATTAATCATTATTCAATGCTAGACCACACGAATAATGAAATCGATTTTTGAACACCGACATCCCATAACCTACGAAGCACAAACACTTATACAATATGCCACATGTTGAACCCTAAAGGGAGATATGTCATGGTGTAAGGTGGGGCCTAAGTGGGCCTAGTGTGGTTGTTGAGCCTGCTAACTCTAAGGAGCCTTAATATGTCCATGGACATGTCATTGCAGAGAAGTGATTGGGGGGGGGGGGGTCTAAGGTTTAGCTTGAGAGGAGACAGAATACGAACCGTTATTCGAAGTGATGGGTTGATATGACAGTTGGCTCAATCTTGGTCATTTGTATGTCTTAGGCAAGAAGTTAAGAAGAGAGTTAGTGAGAAGTCTATTATGGTATGGGATTGTTTAATTAAAACCTAAGTTAAAAGTGAATTAATATAGCCTCTCTCTTCCCCTTTCTTCTCTTAACTATAGTTGTTGCTTAGTGTAACATTAAATCATGCTGCAAGGTCGTGGTCAAGGCCGCAGTCGAGGCGGTGTTGACACAGGGTTGGAAAGAACAAACATTGATTATGCTAATTTAGTTTAGAGATTTTAGTATATGCCTCCTTTTGTTTGTTGATACTATGGAAACTCGTTTTGATACATTGCATACACTTATGTTTTGGTGAAATGTCTGAAAGATCCCTCTATTTTTCTTGAGGCAGTTCCTGATCATCAATTGAGTGAAAAATGAAAATACAAATACTCTTCAAATTTGAATAGATAGAAATGACTAATATGTATTAGTTAGAAACCTTGAAGCAGTTTAGTTAGATCAGAGTGACACTTAGAACATTCTTTTTAAGTTAATTGTCTTTTCTCTCTCTTTTTTATTTCCAAGCATCCTGATTCCGAAAGGTGAAGATAGCAATGATTATTGTAGGACCTCAAAATTCAAAGCTATTGCATTTTAGTTTGAAATTCTACTGTCTATACCATGGTTCAAAGTCGCGGTCTTGACTGCCGACTCAGCGGTCACTGAGACGGATCGGTCGCGGCGACTTGAATTAGCTTGGGCAATACGTGCAAAATATTACATAGAAAGCTCAATTTTTTTTGAAAAAATCACGACAAATAATAAAAATGTAGACATCAAAATTCATATATCACATGTCCAAAGCAAATTTGTTTTGAGGGGGTAATTGGAGAAATATGAAGATTTGGGGGTAAATTTAGAATTATAAAAGATTTGAGGGATAAATATGAGAAAAACCCAAAATTAAAAAAAAGATAAAGGAGAGAGGATTGGGCTCTCCCCTCTCACCCGATTTCTCTCCCCTCTTTTCCTCTCTCCCTCCACTCAGAGGCAACGACGAGGGAACTAATCTGTCGGTGACGGGCTGGAGGCGGCGACGTCGGATGAGAGATAGGGAGAGAGAGAGATCGGGTAAGGTGGAGGGGAGAGAGATCGTAGGGAGGGGGGAGAGAGAGATATCGGAGGGAGGGACCTGGCCTGGAGGCTGGTGAACGGCGGCGGCGGCAGCAGGCTGGTGAACGGGCGGCGGCGACGACAGGCCCTGATCCTCTTTTTTTCCTTTTTTATGTTTCCCCGATTCGGGACGACTCGGCCCCGACTCGGTCGACTCGGCCGAGTCTTCTTGAGTTGTATCGTGACTTGGCGATTCAACCGAGTCGAGATCGAGTCAAAGAAAAATCGAAGTCTAGGGCGACTCGTGTCTCGGTATCGTCGCGACTCTCGCCGAGTCAACTCTGACTCGGCCAATACTTGGAACCTCGGCCAATACTTGGAACCCTGGTCTATACATTCCATTTATAGAATACTAATAAGTGGAGTTTTGCAACATTTCAACAGAGGATATAGTTTTTTTTGTAATATTCACAAACCGTAAGGAATTATATGCTAAAACCCTTTAGTCAACGCATAAGTGTTTATGCATGATAAACACCTACTTCTTATGTTTTGTATGTCTAATTTGGTATTTAACCTGATTCTTCTTCTCTTCATCCCACAGAGTAACCTAACAATTTCAGTTTATATTGAAAAGTACTAAAATTATTATTTTACAGAAACATTAATAGTGATATCCATCTCACTATAGTTATAAGGTTTCGTGCGGAATATGGAAGGGAAGTTTATCTCACTTTGTTT
>JAVJIF010007675.1:0-161988 GCA_038442645.1 Agave tequilana
TACGAGTTCCTTTGCGTATTTAGCTTGACATATGGAGTTCCATCTTGCAATTGCTTGATTTGGAGTCCAAGAAAGAAATTAAGCTCACTCATTGAAGACATTTCAAATTCACATTGCATAACTTTTCAAATTCCTTGCTAAAAAACTCATTAGTAGAACCAAAAAATTATATATCAACATAAATTTGCACAATTAAAAGTCATTATCAACATGCTTAGTGAATAGGTTGTATCTACTTTGCCTTTAATAAAATCATTTGAAATGAGAAAACTAGAAAGCCTTTCATACCAAACTCTTGGAGCTTGTTTCAATCCATACAAAGCTTTATCAAGTTTAAAAACAAAATCGGGATGAACATGATCAACAAAAACCGGGAGGTTGAGCAACATAAACTTTTCATTATAAAACCATTCAAAAATGCACTTTTCACATCCATTTGAAAAAGTTAAAAATTTTTGAAAGATGCAAAAGCTAGTGTCATCCGTATGGCTTCAAGCCGTGCTACGGGTGCAAAGGTCTCCTCAAAGTCAATTCCCTCAACTTGAGGTGTAACCTTGGGCCAATAACCTAGCCTTATTCCTAATCACATTTTCAGACTCACCCATCTTGTTTCTAAAGATCCACTTAGTACCAATTAGTGGTCTATTGTGGGGCCTAGGAACAAGGTGCCAAACTTGGTTGCGCTCAAATTTATTGAATTCCTCTTGCATGGCTAGCAACCAATATGAGTCCGCCTCGGCTTCGAGGATGCTTGGGTTCAAATGAGAAATGAAAGCAAAATTACACATAGGTCATGGAGTTTGGAGCGAGTTGTTACCCCTTTAGATGCATCACCTAAGATGAGCTCCTTGGGATGATTTGTGGCATATCTCCAAGCTTTAGGAAGCGGTTGAGAGCTTTCCTCGTTATCCTCTTGAACATCACCAATTGATTCTTCCTTTTCTTCTTGAGCGGGTGAGTCCTTCAAGGATAGTTTCTCCATGTCTTCACCTAATGGTTCAATCTCTACAACATTCTCAACCAACCACATTAGATTCTTCAAATTTAACATGAGGATTCTTCAATGGTAAGTGAAGATCTATTGATACTATATAAGCTTACTAGTTGTAGAATATCCAACAAAGATTGCTTCATAAGCCTTAGCATCAAATTTACCCAAGTTATCTTTAGTGTTCAAAACAAAACACTTGCAAACCAAAAACTTTGAAATATGCAACATTAGGTTTTCTAGAATGATACATTTCAAAAGATGTTTTGGAAGAATGTTTATATAAATAAATACGATTCGATATATAGCATGCGGTGTTTACGGCCTCGGCCCATAGATATTGAGGGAGGTCATACTCACTTATCATTGTCCTAGCCATCTCTTGAAGTGTTCTATTTTCCTTTCTACAACTCCATTTTGTTGTGGAGTTCTAGGACAAGACATTTCATGCTTAATTCCCTTTTCATCACAATAAGTCATGAGAGTTGGTTAACAAACTCACCACCTCTATCACTCCTTATTCTCAAAATCGAAAAACCTTTTTCTTTTTCAACTCTTTTTCGAAAAATCTTAAAATGAGAGAAAGTTGATCTTTTGTTTCCAAGAAGAAAACTCAAGTGAAACGGGAAAAATCATCAACTAAAACAAATGCAATCTACTACCATTTTAAGCTCTTAGTTTTAGTAGGTCCAAAAAGATCCATATGAATTAATTCTAAAGGCCTAGTGACATGATATCCTGATCGGTTTGAAGGAAGACTTGGTTTGTTTCCCAAGTTGGCACGCACCACAAATGCGGTCTTTCTCAAACTTCAAGCAAGGTATACCCTTCACCAAATCCTTAGAATTAATCCTAGAAAGATGGTCAAAAGATGCATGTCCTAATCTTCTATGCCAAAGCCAAGAATTTTCATCAAAAGCATTTAAACATTTAGTAGAAAATTCCACATTAAGCAATCAATGATATAAACATTATCATCACGAAAATCGGTGAGAATACAATCATTGGTTTAACATCAAAAATCTTGCAAGAAGAATCATCAAAAACAACTTTAAGTCCACGATCACAAATTGACTAATGCTAAGCAAATTATATTTCAAACCATCAAACAAGTACAACATTTTCTATAATGGGGATATGCACCAATTTGAATGTTACTTATACCGATGATAGTGCCTTTAGAGTCATCCCCGAAGGTGACGGAGCCACCTTCCTCGTACCTTGATAGGTTGTAAAGTTATTGATGTCCCACGTCATGTGTCTTGAACAACCACTATCAAGGTACCACCGCTCCCTACGTCTTGGAGCCTTGGTGTGTACCTACATCAAATAATTTAGGACTTGATTTTGGTACCCACATTTTCTTGGGTCCTAAAGAGTTAGTTTCATTAACCCAAACAAGATTATTGGTCTATTTATTTGTCATAATAAAATTTAGCAAAATATCCATTCTTATCACAATATGTGCATCTATACAACTCTTACCATATTTAAAAGCATAGGAGTATGTGATTTGTGAGCATGAGAATTGTGAGCAAGAAAAGATTAAGCATGAGAAGTGTATGTGTAGTGTGAGCATGGGGAATCTTAACATGTGAATCTTTAGCATGAGAGGTGTGCTTTTTGGAAAATATTTCTTCAAGTTTCTTAGTGTTAAAAGCACAATCTTTAAAGTCTTTCAAAATAACATTCTGTTTTCAAAGAAGAAATTTTTTCATCAATTTTAGGAAATTTTGCTTTACAAGCAACTTTGTAAGCACAAAATTCATTTTGGGTAGAAATGAGATTTGAAAAATTTCATCTTTTTCTTTAGAAATAATAGCAAGTTGATTTTGAGAAAAGCAACTTCTTTTTCCAATTTAGAGCATTCAATCTTTTTATTGCCATAGGTTTCTGAAAGTTCAACAAGGCATGAACAAGAACTTCTTTGCTTAATTCATCATCTTCATCATCAAGAGGTTGAGGGGTTACCTTTGTGTGTTTGCCATGAAAACATATTCGCTACATCCGCCTCTTCCTCGGACTCGCTTTCCGAATCTCAAGTTGCCTTGTACGCTTTCTTTTCTTCCGGTTTCTTTGGCTGAAGGAGGAGGTCATCTTCTTCTTGAACTCCGGGCAATCCGCCATGATGTGTCCGGGCTTTCGGCAATTGTAGCATATAATTCTCCTCTCTCTTTGCCTTCAAATGTCCTTCGGAAGTTGAGCTTGTTCCTCCGGTACATTCTCTTCACATTGCGAACAGTAGTAGTGATAGCTCCTCATCTTCTTCTTCATCTTCTTCATCGTCTTCAAGAGTGGATGAAGACTTGAAGGCTAAGGATTTCTTCTTTAGTGGAACGGCTCTTCTCTTGCTTTCTTTCCATCTCATGGGTTTTAGGTTCCCAATGAGACTAATGAGGTCCATCTCATCCTTGTCGTTCAATTCTTTTAGGGTGGTGGCCTTGATCTCCCATGATGTAGGAAGTGCCCCGAATCACTTTTCGCACCTTTTGGTCATTGGAGATGTCATCACCTAAAGAAGAAAGAGCATTTGTGATTTTAGTAAATCTAGTAATCATACAATCAATAGATTCTTCATCAATCATTTTAAAGGATTCATATTGGGACCTTAAGAGATCTATCTTAGCTCTCTTAACTTGTGAAGTCCCCTCGTGTGTGACCAATAAATGTTGCCAAATCTCATAGGCGGATTGGCAATGAATTACCGTGTAAGGTCATCCTCATTCAAGGCGGTTTAAGAGGGAATTTTGGGCCTTGGAGTTAGCCTCATATTCTCTAAAGTTGAAGTCGGTCCATGTGCTCTCATCACTATCGGGTGCAACATAGGGTTTGGTCAATGATTTAGCCACTAAGCTACCTAAGATTGCAAAAAGATAGTCATCCTAACCTTCCAAATAGGGAAGTTGAGTCCATCAAATTTAGGAGGGGTTTTAATGTTATCGGCCATGTTACTAGTGAATGATAAATGGAATGCAAATGTTGATTAGCAAATTTTAAGGATCTCTCTATGGATGTTAAGCCAAAACCTAGAGTCCAAGCTCTGATACCAATTGAAAATCACCTAGAGGGGGTGAATAGGTGATAATGCTAATCAATGCACAAATTTAAAAATTATGAAGCAACAATCTCACAAAGCAAGTGAATATAGCGATGAATGTAGAGAGCAAGTAATAAGAGCAATGAAAATAGAGCAAGAAATAAGAGCAAGTAAACCAACGCAAACACCGAGATTTGTTATCGAGGTTCGAGCACCCAGCTCTACTTCCCCGCCTTCCCCAGAAGGATTCAACCACTCCACTATCACAAAGATGTCACAAATACACCGGAGTACCCAACTCCACAATCTCAAGTACAAGCAACTCTAAGTAGTCAAAAGACCACAAACTCTCTCTTGCAAAATTCTCTTCCTTACAAAGGTCCTTAGAGAATAATGAGTAAGAATGAAGCTCTTGTGTGTAAGGAGAAAAGAAAAAGAAATCAGAGAGTTCTTGAAAACACTTCAGAAAATGAGAGAGAATTTCAGCACAAAAACCAAGAAACCAAGTCTTTTTGAATGCCTTAAACTTTTGGAAATTTTGAGAATTTTTCTAGTAACCAACCTCTCCCTAAACACCCCTATTTATAGGAGAGGGCTAGGGTTAGGAGATAAAACATATTTAAGGCTAATCAGAAAGTATTAGAACCAAAACATGTCACTTAAACATACTTAAGTGAGAAAAGGACAAAAATAAACCAGCTCAGAAAACTAGCCGTTACTGTTCAAACGGCTAGCTCGGTCGACCGGCCCGGTCGACCGCTAGTTCAAAGAAAATAGCCGTTGCAGGCTACGGTCGACCGGCAGTCGACCCAAACAAATAGAGAGCTCTGCTCTCAGACCCGGTCGACCCGGACGGTCGACCGTCCAAAGTCTGCCAAACGTGCACAGATTTGTGCACGTCGGTCGACCGACCCAGTCGACCGACTTCAAGCCAAGTCGACTTGTCAGAAGACTAGTCGACTGGATGAAGTCTGGAACAGAAAACTGGTCAGAAAAACAGTTTGAAAATATTTTGAAAAATCTTTTAACACTCCTAAAAATCACCAAAAATAGTTTTTTTCATTTTGCATTGATATATAAACATGTGGTAAAAAGTTTAGCTCAAATATCAATCAATATGAACTATTTTTGTCTCTTATCATTTTACCAAAAACCAAAAACTGTATTTTCTAAAACTTGGATTTTGAATAGAAAATACGTTTGTCCAAACTCTTCCAATTACAAAAACATGATATTTAAACATTTTGAAGCATGATGTATATGGATATAATCCTATATACATGAAACATATATATATCATAGTTTTTGTCATTAATTCCAAAAAAAAGTTTCGTTAAAACACAAAACTTAAAACACATGAATAGGTAAATCAAAGTAAGTTTGTAGGTTGAAGATTGTATACAAACTATTTTTGTACATGTTATAGGAAATATGTTTGGAAACAAGATGTGCGCAAAAACGTGTGTGATAGAGCTTCAAACCTATTCACTATTCTTTAACAAAACTCTAAACTAAAAAACAAATCTAATAAATTATCTTGAGCAATCTTGAAGTCTGAGCCATGTGATGCCTTGCTAGAGCCTTCTTTTCTATGTTCCTTCCTTGATGTGCAAAAAGCCTTCTTTGCTTCATGAACCTAGAAATTCTTGCAATAGCTAAGCAATGGCCTCCAATATGGTACTAACCTGAAACTTATCTTAAACAAACTAATTAGTACCAAATAGCTCTTATTTGTTTTGTTATCATCAAAACTCTAAACAAATGGAGAGTGTACCTTTTGGGCCAACATTTTTGTGTTATAGAAATTTTTCCAAAAACCAAAAACCGTATTTTCTAAAACTTGGATTTTTGAATTGAAAATACGTTTTGTCCAAAACTCATCTAAATACAAAAAACATGATATTTAAACACTTTGAAGCAAGTTGCATATGGACATAAGTCCAATATACATGAAACATATATATCTCCATGTTTTGACTTTAATTCCAAAATTATATTTTGTTAAAATACCAAAACATTAAACTCATGAAATAGACTATCAAACTAAGTTTGTCTAAGAAGTTGAAGCATGCATGTATATAGAACAAATCTAATATACATTAAACCATGTAAACTTGTTTTGAATCTATCTATTCATGAAAACCAAGATCGGTTAAACCAATCAAACCGAAAACCAAAACAGAAACATGAAACGTGTGTGTTGTGAACTTGAGCATATCATACTATTCTAATCTTTACAAATGGATCTAAAACTCAAACTAAATTAGGTACCGATGTCTTCTTGTAGAGCGCCGTCTCCAAGCCGACTCGATCCAAAACTCCAAAACTCCGAGCTTGACTCCAACGAGTGCTATATATGATATGATGCTCGGGCACTGGAAACTCCTCGTGAAAGCTTCCAAACCATCTTGTTGAAGCTAATCACCACTAATATCTTAGTTAATGATCTGAAACTAAAATCACAAGATTATTAGTACACATAACTACATGAGTTAATCATCATCAAAACTAGAGTGGAAGGCCTCTGGGCCAACAAGATTATTCTAATGGTCTGATAAAGGAGGACGAAGACAGTGGGTATACCTCTTCGGCAACAGTCAGCTCGATACAAACAGATAGAGCATCAGTGCATATGGCTGATAACGGTAATGATGACCTCTGCCGACGGTTGGAAGCTCAAGAGCAAACCTCTACGGCTCAGAAGAAGCCTTGAATAACATTCAACAGATGCTCACCCAACTCCTCACCAACCGTAATAACAATGATAGTGAGAGTAATCGTAATGAGGAAGAACATCATAGCAATGAACAACCAAAGACTGAGAAGTTAAAGGCAAGTTCTACTATGGACGCTGAAGTTCTTAAAGGCATCCAAGCTCAGATTGCATCCCTAACTTAGAGGATGAACTAAAAAAGTAGGGGCAGTCCGTCCTTACCCATTGGAATGGGATTCAGTACCATACCCACCGAAGTTCAAGCCACCGACGTTACATATGTATGATGATAAGAGCTCGTTAAATCAGCCATCAATTACTTTCGGTCTCAAACCGGTAACATTATAGATAACAATGCTATTATGGCCAGACTGTTCATTGGCACCTTTAAGGGGGTAGCATTTGACTGGTTCTGAAACCTACCTCCGGGCTCTATCAATTCATGGATCGACCTAGAAACTCGATTTCTTTCTCATTTCTACGAGGATGATACCGAGATAACCATGGACAAACTTCTCTCTACCGTACAGAAGAAGGGCGAATCTGTCCGCGACTACATTAAACGGTTCAGAAACTTGTCTCTGATGTATCCAGCCTGGATGCCATTGCCCATGCTATTGCAGACATGCAGGCATAACTTTCTGGATCAAGTGGAGATTCATATGGGAGCTATCAAAGCCCATACCTAGAAGGAACTGGTCGAGCAAGCAGAGATAGCCGAAAAGTCGGCTAAAAAGTTTGAACCATCTACCCCTAAAAGCAAATGGGTTATGAATAATAAAGAGCGCAGAGACATAGCGCAGTCTTCCCAAGCCAAAGGGAAAGAAATTATGTCCGTTAAATTGTCAGGGGACATTCATTCGAAGGCCAAGAAGAGCGGCTTCAATAATCAGGAGTCTAAGTATCCTCCAAAGTAATACTTTTTCAAAGACGAGCAGGTGGTCGCAATATTCTATTTACTCCACAAAGGGAATAAACTGAAGCTATCAGATGTTCGACGCCCTAATGAAATGGGACGCACGAATGATCCCAACTATTACCTCTTTCATAGGATGGTCCATCATCCTACTAATAAATGCTTTGTCCTCCATGACAAAATTCAAGCTTTAGTCGATGCCAGAGTTCTGACTCTAAAATCAGAACAAAAGAAAGTGACTGCAAACATGGTGACCCTCGAGTTGGCAAAAGCCCAAAGTTACAGTTCCTAATGGGACCTTCCCAATCCCTGAAGTACGGATAGAAGTAAAGCATTCTTTGGCCGAAACTCAAGAGATGAAGGGTCTTGTTCCCTGACATTGGGAACAGGAAAAATCATGTGAGTACACCCAGATCTTGTCCAAGACGAACAATGGGCTTCGAAGAAATCCAAGTCAAAGGGCAAATCTTGCAATGTTATCTCTATCTTGCCGGATGATGGCAATCTCACATCAGCTTCTCTTAGCGATTTCGGGGGAAAAGCACGCTTGTATAACGCAAGCCAATGTACCTCAGCCGACAGGCACTCGATCCGAAAAATCATACTTAAAACAGTATGAGAGGGTTACTGACGAGACACAACATCAGACGACGTCAGTAAAAATACCGACACCAGCTCCAGTTCCAGCAACCAGAAAAAGAGAAGTAGAAAGAAGTCTGGTTTTATCATATCCTGAAGAAGCCTTCAGGTCCAGGACTTAACGTGCCTTTTCGCTTTGACATATTGGCCCAGCTGGCTAATATCTCTGCTCGTATCACCATACACGAGCTACTTCGTCTCTCGAAACAAACAAGAGAAGCACTCTGAGATGCACTTGCTAACTCAGAATCATTTCTGACACATATGCCAGAAACCCCTGGGGGTGACGCTCAGCCCTGTTGCTCCGAATGTCATCTTACACCATCAAAAGTACCTGCTATTACTTTCACCGCGGAGGATATACTTCTCAAGGATAACAAGCACGATCGATCTTTGTACTACACGGATACATCAGTTCGATATGCATTGAAAAGGTACAGGTTGACCCAGGGTCTGCACTCAGCATCATCCCCAAAAGGCTCCTCTACTTTCTTGGTATACCATTGTATCGGTTGTCTGCAACCACTATAACAATAAACGGTTTTAATGTAGGAAGTAGTCATCCACTTGGAAAGATTCGACTCCGTTGCCGAATCGGGAGCCTAAAATCAGAAGTGACGTGCTACGTCATTGATGCTGACACATCATACAACTTATTACCAGGACGACCCTGGATCCACGCTAAATGGATTGTTCCCTCTACTCTGCACCAGTGCTTCAAATATGTTGAAGATGATACAATAGTACAAACTATTTTCGCTGAGAAACAACCATTCAAAGGGGTGAAAAATTACTTTACTGATGCTCTCTTATATCAAGAGGTTGGTGAAACATCAAAAGAATCATTGCTTAACAACTATAATAGTGGCAATGAGGCAAATTCAGAATCTGAAGCAGACAACCAGCCATTTTGGTCGATGAACCAATTATAGCATGTTTTATTAATCCCCAATGTAACACTCCTTCTGAAGATGAGGGCGAATGGGTAATTAATGACAATATTTTCTTTGATTATCCTATAAGTGTCGAATTGTTTGAATCCGTTACGGGTAGGCCTCTGCACATGCCCTTACATAAACCAAGTACATCAAGTACATCCGTGGAATCTATAGAAGGATCCAATTTAGTGGTTCCTCCATCCAAAGAGGGTCAATTACCAATAATATTTGGTAAAGCCCAACTGTAAAGGTCTGCAGCCGCTGATTCAAGTTCAAACTCAAACACCCCACAATTTTTTCATTATGCACGATCAGTGCAGCATATATGAGGAAAATGGGATACAACCTGCAGCATGGGAAGGGCCTGAATTTCAGAAAAGGAAGACATGATTTTCTGCACAACTTTGTGCCAAGAGGGAAACCGACAAATTACTATGATAACACGTGCAGGGGGTTGGATACATTACACTACACCACCACAACGGTTCAATCCAAAGATGTTAAACCGATCCCATCACACTCTGCCTCTTCCTCCGAATGGGACTCAGATGTCAGTGTGGGAACGATGTTCGAGAATCTCACCGTTAATATGACTTCAAGTAGCCAATTGAAACCAGCGGAAGCTACTGATGAGGAACCATAGGCTCAGCAATTGGATCCCCAGTGGGAAAAGCGATTCGAACAACGCGAACCACCTACTGAAGACAAGATGATTCATGTTAACTTGGGTAGTCAAGATCACCTTAAGCCCATCTTTATAAGTGAAAGCTTATCACTCACAGAAAGAGAAGAATTGATGGTATTTGTAAGGGAGTATATAGATGTCTTTGCAAGGAACTACGAAGACATGCCCGGACTTGATCCGCAAGTAGCGATGTATCGTCTGAACATCAAGCCTGACGCCAAGCCAGTCAAGCAACAACAACGCTGATTTCGTCCAAACATTATGGAAGCTATTGAAGTTGAAGTCCATAAACTCATTGCATGTGGCTTCATACCAGAGGAACAATATTCAGATTGGGTTGCTAACATCGTCCCCGTTCTCAAGAAGAATGAAAAAATTCAGATTTGTATTGACTACCACGGTCTTAATATAGCCTGTCCTAAAAATGAATTCCCATTGCCCATCACCGATGTCATGATTGACAATACCTAAGGATTCGAAAGAATGTCTTTCATAGATGGCTTTTCAGGGTACAATCAAATTAAGATGTATCCGGAGGATAAAAAGCATACTTCATTTCGGACACCGTTGGGGGTATACTATTATACCGTGATGCCCTTCGGGTTAAAGAACGCGGGAGCGACTTATCAGCGGACAATGAGTATGATTTTCCGTGATCATCTCCGAAAAAACGGTAGAATTTTATGTCAACGACATTGCTGTCAAAAGCCGTGATAAGAATGACCATCTTCGTAACTTGAGAACGATGTTTGACATAATGCGGGCTCATCAACTGAAGATGAATCTGACAAAATCCTTCTTGTGGGTTTCGAGTGGTAAGTTCCTTGATTTATTGTTACATCAAAAGGAATTCATCTTGACCCAGACAAAGTCAAAACCATTCAGAGCATGCATCCAGCTAAGAATCTCAAAGAACTTAGAGGCCTACAAGGTAGACTGGCTTACATCAGAAGATTCATCGCAAATCTCTAAGGTCGCTGTCAACCGTTTACCCGACTCATGAAAAAGGGTGTTTCTTTGTATGGGATCAAGCCTGTCAAGAAGCTTACGAAGATATCAAAAGATATCTCACAAAACCTCCAGTCTTAGTAGCTCCCACATCAGGAAAACCATTCCTGCTTTATATGAAAGCTATAGACCATTATCTTGGTGCTCTGCTTGCTCAAAAAGACGATAATGGTCACGAATAAGCTATTATTATCTGAGCAGGACTCTGATAGGGGTGGAATCTTGCTATAATCCTATTGAGAAGGAATGCTTAGCTCTTATCTTTGCTATTCAGAAGACACGACATTATTTGGTCAGCCAAACCATACATGTCATTTTCAGAGTGAATCATTTTGCGTCTCCTCATGACGAAACCAGGATCACTGAATTCTAGATTAGCTAAATGGGCCTCCTTTTGTCTAAGTACGACATGCACTTTGTCCCTCAGAAGGCGGTTAAAGGTCAGGTACTTGCAGAGTTCTTGGCTGCTCATCCGGTTACGGATAGATCAAAACTTCATGAAGACATTTCAGATGAAGTCTTCGAATCTAATATAACTTCAGAGGATGAAGTTTAGCAGATGTTCTTCGATGGAGTATCACGAATAGGCCCTAAAGGCAAGATCATTGCCGGTGTGAGGGTCGTGTTTATCTCACCACAAAACCATGCCCTTCCTAGGGCATTTTCTCTGACGGAATCATGCTCTAACAATATGACAGAATACAATGCTCTACTCATTGGTCTTCAGCTCGCTCACAAAATGGGGATACGCAACCTTGAAGCTTATGGCGATTCAAAACTGATTGTCAATCAGGTTAAAGGTGAATATGAGGTCCGTCACGAAGACTTGGTATCTTATCATCACGCAGTCATCAAAATGGCTAATTTATTTAATGATTTTTGCATCAGGCAGGTGTCTCGATCCAGAATACTAGGGCCGATGCCCTGCCGCACTAGCAACAACGTTAGCCTTACCAGTCGACACCAAGTATCACCATACAGTGGCGACTCGCCACCTTATTTACTCTGAACATATGTTGAGAACCAAAGAGGTCTATAACATCTCGACGTATCTTGAACCGAGAGATTGGAAATTTCCCTCATCAACTATGTTTTGCTTGGTTTGCTGTCGGACGACCCTAATGAAGCAGCATCTATCACATGAAGGTCTCTCCATTTTTACTATAATCCAACACTGAAGACACTCTACCGTTGTTCATACGACGGTATCCTCCTCCGTTGCCTTTCTAAATTAGAGGCACAGGAAGTGCTTAAAGAAGCGCACGAAGGTATATGTGAAGCTCATCAGCCAGATCCAAAACTCAAGGACCGATTACACAGGCTTAAGTATTATTGGCCAACCATGATAGCTGATGCCATCCAATATGCTCGAAGGTATAAGGCATGCCAAATACATGTGGACTTCATACATCAGCCTCTAGAGTTGCTCCATCCAACTATTGCTTCGTGGCCATTTGAAGCGTGGTGAATCAATGTTGTAGGGCCAATCAGCCCCTCCTCAATGAAAGGTCACTGATTTATCTTAGTAATAACCGATTACTTTTCAAAGTGGGCAGAAGCTATACCACTGGTGGAAGTTAAAAGTTCTTACGTGGTTAATTTCATCAAACACCATGTCATCCATCGATTTGGTGTCCCTAGGCGGATCATCCATGATAACGGTCCCCAATTTGCAAGCCAGGTATTCTATCGGTTCTGTGATAGATACTGGATTTAGAATGTAGCATCAACTGCTTATAACCCAGCCGCTAATGGCTTAGCGGAGGCATTCAATAAGATAATCATTAAGCTACTCAAAAATTCGTTTCATTAAATAAGCGAGACTGGAATGAGAAGCTTAGTAAATGTCTTTGGGCCTACTGAATCACAGTTCAGACCCCGACAAGTAATACACCTTTTTCCTGGTATACGGGTGCGAAGCAATCATACCCTTAGAAATCTAGAGGCCGTCATTACGAGTCGCTTTGATGACTAAGATGACAACAGAGGACAATGATCGGTTGCGACTCTAAGAGCTTGAAGCCCTAAATGAGATGCGATTACAAGCTCAGTAACACATTGAATTGTATCAAGCTCGGATCTCAAAAGCCTTCAATAAGAAGGTTAAGTAAAGAGTCTTCCAGAAAGGAGATTTGATTTTAGCGGTCAGACGACCGATAATCATGACGCACAAAACCAAAGGCAAATTTCAGCCCAAATGGGAAGGACCGTTTGTGATAGAAACAGTCTATTCAAATGGGGCATATCGCCTTATGATTTCAGATGGTGACTTACTCATGATGCCGATCAACGGCAGGTTCTTAAAGAAGTATTATCCTTGATAGGATCATTCTCATGATCAAGTTAACAAGGCACACCTGATCAAGCCCTTCAGATCCAAGATATGTAGAAGGAGCGCTCCTCTCTTTTCCTAAATGAGATCGTACAACCATAAGGTAGTATCGAGCTGATCGAACACTGGTTGTCTTAAAGAAGAATCAAGGTTATGAATATAATAACAAAATAATCCAACGCCCCTAGTGGTTAAGGATAGAGGAAAATGTTGACCTTTAAGCCTAACATAAGTCCTTGACAACTCATCATGCTGAGGGGATAGCATGGCTAGCCCGACTCAAACGGTAGTTCGTAAAGGCATATCAAATCCGTTGACAGCTGAGGATTTGCTAAAAATCTTAAGGAACTTGTTCCCATTTGATTCTGTGGTTAAGGATAGAGGAAAATGTTGGCCTTTAAGCCCAACATAAGTTCTTAACAACTCATCATGCTAAGGGGAATAGCATGGCTAGCCCGACTCAAACGGTAGTTGGTAAAGACGTATCAAATCCGTTGACGGCTGAGGATTTGCTAAAAATCCTAAGAGACCTGTTCCCATTTGATTCCCTCTCCAAAAATCACTTACCAATTCCCGTCTATGGAATGGTAAGACCACATATAAAGGTATTCATATCCCTTGCGAAATGACGAGTCTAACCTATCATGTTAACATTAAACCTCTGATAGTAAGACTCTAATCTACTCCCCAATGGATAAAACCAACATCCCCAGTGAATAAACCCCGCTTGTCATTCTCTTCAACAGAACGACAGGTCCACTCAAATTACTGTTATGTTCAAGCACCTCTAATGGTAAATGAATCCTTGTCAAGTTAACATCACACCTCTGGCAAGTTGCTTTACAAATCCCCACGAAGTTCTCTGACATATGATCTTCTATGGGATTTCTTAACTCCTCAGCGAGTTTCTGATAGACTCTCCTCAAAGTCTATCAGTCCTCAGTAGACTTTTCTGGTTGTCACGTTAACAATATTCCTCTGACAATTTCTTCCAAATAACATCCGAAGGAGATATCAAAATTCCCATGGAGTACATAATCAAACCTATTTCCCCCAAGGGGATTATTTCTTGCTTACTATTATGTCCAGTTCATCATCTCTGAACAATAAATATCCTGAGCTTGGTGGCTTCTCAATCGGTTATGTTCATGTTACCTCTGAACTGACAGATAACCAAATCTCATCTTTCAGTCCAGCAGGGACTATTTCTTTATCATCATGTCCAGTTCATCACCTCTGAATGACTAAATTTTTTGAGCTTGGTGGCTTCTCAATCGGTTATGTCCATGTTACTTCTAAACCGACAGATAACCAAGTCACATTTTTCAGTCCAGTAGGGACTATTTCTTTATCATCATGTCCAGTTTGTCACCTCTGAATAACAAAATCCCGAGCTTGGTGGCTTCTCAATCGGTTATGTCTATGTTACCTCTGAACCGACAGATAACCAAGTCTCATCTTTCAGTCTAGTAGGGACTATTTCTTTGTCATCATGTCCAGTTCGTCACTTCTGAATGACAAAATTTCAAGCTTAGTGGCTTCTCAATCGGTTATGTCCATGTTACCTCTGAACCGACAGATAATCAAGTCTCATCTTTCAGTCCAGTAGGGACTATTTCTTTGTCATCATGTCCAGTTCGTCACCTCTGAATGACAAAATTTCGAGCTTTGTGGCTTCTCAATCGGTTATGTTCATGTTACCTCTGAACCGATAGATATCCAATCTCATCTTTCAGTCCAGTAGGGACTATTTCTTTGTCATCATGTCCAGTTCATCACCTCTGAATGACAAAATTTCTAGCTTTGTGGCTTCTCAATCGGTCATGTCCAGTTCATCACCTCTGAACTGACAGATAGCCAAGTCTCCCTTTTTGGTTTACTGTTATATCCAGTTCGTCACCTTTGAATAATAAACATTCTAAGTTTGGTAATTTCTAATCGGTTATGTCTAGTTTGTCACCTCTGAACCGATAAATATCTAGGCTCATCTTTCGTTGTCAAATCATTTCTCAAATGTATAACTAACCCTATCAGTTTATCACCTCTGATTAGATTAGTTATACCATTATTCCCTTTCCTTTTGAGAATTGTAATACAACTTGAAAGTAAGAATTGAAAATTCAAAAAATAAAACAAGTTGGAAATGCAACAGAGGAGTCAAATAAAATTACTTTTTATTGATTCCAAAAGAAGGATATAGGGATACACTGATTACAGGCAACGAGGGTGCTTCGTAGGACTTGATCCGTTCTTAAAGAATGGCCAGCCTATTCTTCTTCTCCTCAGCAGCTCTGATAAGTGCCTAGGACCTCAACTTGGCCTCGTTAAAGCTCACTGTCTGGGAGAGGTGAGCCTCAATTTCAACCAAAGTTGCCCTCTGTGTTAGCTCTTGTTGCAGGACTTCGTCATTCTGAGCCTTAAGCTGCTCTAGTCGAGCAATCTCCTCAAGACGCACCGGTCCATCCTTGGACAAAAGAAGATTAGCTTTCCTGATCATTTTCATGGCCTTTTCAATCTTATTCTCAGCGTCGAGAGGAACGCTATTAGAAGCATCTATGGCATCCCCAAGTTCTACTTTGCTTATCTCCAAGGATTTCAAGTTGGAAGAAATTGCCTTAGCTGCTTCTTGAGCGGAAAAATGAGCTTCATGTATTTGAGCAGTGAGGTGTGCGAGCTGTTCATTAACTGAGGACTCTAAATTTGAATGGCTGAGACGCTGCCATTTGTCTACATCCCTCTTAAGTCTGTCCACCAGAAGCTCCAAGTGGCAGCTTGGTCATCCCCTCTAAAGTCTCGAATGCTGTCAATACTTCGAGAGAGGACCACCTTCAAAACAGAAAACGAGGTAGTCGAGCCCTTCAGGATCAAAATAATGGATCACTTCAAGCCCTTATAAAAGCTATCGACTAGCTCAGCCACAAATTCATTCTAAGCTTCAACCACTCCCGGTGAACGAATGGCCCCTGAAGGAAAGGCTTCCACCGGTTTCACTGACACAACTGTAGAAGGGATGACAGAAGCACTGGCCAGAGCAATATGAGGGATCGCCGGTGATCTCGGAGGAGTCCTCATTGAAACCAGTACACTAGCCACGACCGAAGTAGGGCTGGTGACTATTTCTGGGAAAGCTGGCTCGATGACCATTGTCGGAGATGAGGGACTGGTAATTACCTTCAGCTCTGTGGTTCCCAGTATAGGCAGCGTTAGCGAAACCACTGGCATTTCACCTACCAATATGGTTGGAAATGAGATTAGTTCCGTAACCACTGTCTCCTCAGCCTCTTTTCTACCGGCTGGCTCTGGTTGATAAGTGGGCAGGTCATGATACAAGGCATCCAACTCAACAGCGTCCGCCGCGGTCGAAGTACTTACTTCACCCCTGACTCCTTAAGGAAGATTGACTGGCTCCTTCAAAGTCGATGCACCCAAAGGAGGGACACCTGTGGCAAGACTCTGTTTGAGTAAGGTATAATGAATATCAAGGGAAAATTACTCACGAAAGATCAAAATGTTACCAAGAGGTGGTATCGCCTCAATTGCCTTAGCCGCAGTCTCTCCCTGAACTTTCTCGACAGCAGCATCAATCCCCTCAGGCTCCATAGGAAAGTTTTTAGCAGAGTCTACACGGACGGCCGGCTCACCTTCGCTCGTCGAACCCTCGGTGCTCCATCCTACAGAACTGGAGGTCATAGGGCTTCCTTCTGAGGTCCCAGCACCCGAAGTACCGACGTCAGCCTCGTCACCTCTGGATTCTTCTGAGACGACAATGTAGCTAGCCTCGTCACCTTCTTTATAAGTGAACAAGGGATCATAGTAATCTCCCTGTTCTCCTACAGCCTCGGCTCCCTGGTCTCTTGCCGTCTCGGTTCCTGAATCATAGAAGAAACAATAAGCTGTATGAAATATACAAGTATGTGTTGCGAGAACAGAGCTAATCTTACTCAGGTCAGGAACAGCTTTACCAACAGTCTGCCTCAGAGCCGAGAGCTTAATGACTAATGGAGCAGGAGGAGGAGGCACCGCGGTTGACTCACTCTCCGCAATAATAGTGGGACTGTAGCGACGAGGTTTCTTCACTACCCTCTTCCTGCGAGATCCACCTTGTCGCTTTCGTTTGAAGTGGACGTCGGGATCTTCTTCCTCTACTTCTTCTACCTCTACATGTTCCATGGGGGTCGTGCCTACCCCACCAGGAGCATCTGGCGGAGCCTTAGCACCTGTGTCTCCCTCAAAGCAGAGACTTTCTGCGTCTGAAGCCTCACTATCGACAGTAGCTTCGAACTGCCCGAGGCCTGGCACGCAGATCCTTCTGCCTTCGCCTCTCTCGGTAACTTTCCGCTTCAGCTGCTAAGAGATTAACTTCACGCCAAAAGAGATAATAGAAAACCCGGTTGGTGTGGAGTTCGAAGTTCTATACCACTGACAGAACCCAAAGTTGTCTGAAGATTCGAAATCCTCAGCGGCATGCACAGCCGCGCCTCAGTACATCCAGCGATGTAGAATCGCCAAGCACGAGCACCATCAATGAGGCTCCCTATAAAGGCCAGGGTTGGTGTTCAAGTTACCTACGTACAGTTGGTCATATCCAAACTGACGAGCAAACTGACTCGAGACATAGGGTTCCAAGTAGCAGGTATCCCCGCTCCTGTACACCAGATGGGATGGCCGGATGCTAACCAGCCATTCGAAGACTCCTTGGCTCAGCGAGGTCTGCCCATCTCCTATATCCTTGAATTCTTCGTCGTAGCCTGCATCGCGAATGTAGGGAAAGCAGTGAAAAAGACTGTAAACATCATACCGGCATAGCAGCTTGCGAACCGCGGCCACATAAGTCAACAACCACGAACATCCCTCAAATCGACAGAGAAGCGCCATTCGGACACCTTCTAGAGATTCCTCACCGGCTTGGATAATGGAGGGCAATGAAGGGCGGACCATGCCATTAAATAAGTGTATGGCAAACCGATCCTGGGGTTTGGTCCGTCGCAAGGCAGGATAGTGCCTTTGCCCCTCTTCGTTACTGGTGGCCTACAGAAAGCCTCCATCAATGCACAAGGCCCCGCTGAATACAACACACCATTGCCAGGAGAAGTCCAAGAGAAAGACCGTGAACCAGACGAACAGCCGGCAATAAGACAGTCGGAAGGATGACGTCGCTGGAGGGAGAGGACACCACACACCTCTTCAACCAAACCGATAAAAAATTGGCCAAAAGTGCCTTCCGAGACATCGGTCAGTGAGCCTGGTGATGGAAACTCCAGAGAATATCACCTTTCTCATAGGATCCATATCCTCTTCCAAAATCATATCCCCATGGGAGTATTCCTGCATCCTTCGAAAAATGTCCTCATCTGCAACCTCGCAGTGAACTGCCTTAGGAGTATCTTTCAGGTTGGGGAACAAATAATTCCCCCAGCTCTTCGAACTACATGAAGCTCCCTTATGGCTCTCATGCATACTCGAGCAAATATAAAGGTGGCACATCAACTCCCGGTAAGTCTCAAAAGAAAAGCAGCTCCTGCTTTTCTAGAAGTGTCAATTCCACCTCGCACGGAAAATATTCTTCATATGGGAGAGATCCTAAGGGCAAAGCAGAGATTTCCCACATCTCGTGCAAAGCCATGCCCAATTCTCCTACAGGGGTGAAGAAAGTCCCTGTAGGTGGACAGTATAACTCAAAGATGGCATAGAAGTTTGGTACGCTCATCTGGATGCCGTAGCAGGTCGCCCTGACGGCCTCGTAGAGTCCCAGTCTCTCCAGATCCTCTTCAAAATGGGCTAAGATATATCGGGTCAACTCCCTCCACCAGGCCTTGGGAGGTGAATCCACCCAGGAGTCCTGAAATCAGTGGCTAGATAATTACAATGAGCCTTGAAGAACTGATTTCCAAATCTAAGCCACCGCGGGATTTTCTTCCACTGGGATGTCTGAAAGAACGTTCCCAGGGTAGAGACCCAATATGCAGCGAGGAGGACCCACCCTTGTATAACCAGGAGATGAAGCTATCAATTTTCCCACGTGAACGGAGTTGGTAGTCCGAGTCACTTGCCACTTCATCTTCTGAACCCTCGTCACGCATTGGAAGAATGACAATGGAAAATGACGCTTGCTAGATGGGAGATAATACTTCTCGCCATCCAGATCAAAAATCCACTACCCTTCTCCGGCCAGCAGCTGATGATCGGTATCTGGCGCTGCATCTCTGAACATAAAGTCAGGCTTTCGATAGATTTTTTCGGTCAGAATTCTCAAGGGGAGTAGTAGTTAAGATGCACCTCATAGTACGCTGATCTCCGGCGTATATAAGGGTATCCCAATCGGGAGCACTCCGCTCACTGAATAGTGAAGCCTGCCCTTGGAACTATAGGCTAACATTGCCGTCCAACCCCTTGGCTGTTCCAAAGAGACTGTTCAGAGGAACAAGAGTATAGTGCACTGTAGAAACAAGAAGAAACTATGATTAGTTCATTTGTTGAAAGAAAGCTAAAGTAAGAATATAATTTTTGCTAAGGCATAGCTTCACTCTCCGAGAGAAGCTAGCCTAGCATTAGCTTCGCAACTGTAGCTTAGCTCCACACTCTGCACGAGGGCAAAATGCAGAAAATATCTAAGTGTTAGCTTCGTTCTGAAAGCTTCACCTAGCATTCTCTCGCCCAACAAAATGAGAAGAAGCCCTCAAGGGCTAACTTCTCTATAAAGGCACTAGTGCCTAAAGTTATTCTAAGGACTTTAAAGTCCTTTTCTAGCTACGCTTCTAAGGCTTGCTTCGCATCCTATTATTCGATAGGATGTGAACCGCCTAAGGGTTGGTTTCGCACAGAAGCTTAGAGAAAAAACCATTTGGTTCCTAAATTTTCAGAAGGGAGTTCATTTGTTGAAAGAAACTATGATTAGTTCATTTGAGTTCTTAGCTTCAATGTTACCTTGAATTGGAGGCAATCAGCGCATAGCCCATAAGAGTCGAGTGTTGGTCTCTTTCACATTACATCAACAAGATACGCAAGCATGAAATGATACAGAGAGACTCACAATTCCATCATCATGAGCTATCGGTGGCACTCGCAAAGGCAAGGCTCTTTCGATGCTTTTAGACTCACTTGGAAGACATTTGTACCAAAAAGAAAGGTAAAATAGAAAAGAAGAAGAGAACTAAAAAGAACATACAAGGAAATAGCATTGATTTGATTACATAACGATCGAAGAAAAGAAATAAAACCTTACACCAATTGTCACTTTTAGCTCAAGCTTCAGTCTTGTTCTTCAATGAAAGTTGATCTCCTCAGAATTACATAAATAAAAACTAAATTACATGAAAAAGAAAAAACAAAGATCTAAGCTAAGAAATGGAAAAACTAGTCTAAAATCCTAATCTGCATTGGCGTCTCGTTTTCAGCGCAGATAATGGCCTTTTATAGGCATAAACCCAACAACCAGAATCCCGGGGAGGTCGGGGGAGTTCACGCTCCCCCTAACTCCCCAAGATTGCCGCGGAAACGCGGCCCAAGCCGCGTTTCCGCGGCCAGGGTGTGGCCACACCCTGTTGGTGGGTCTCTCCGGGGGTTTCTTCTGGCTTTATCCTTTGTTGGTTTTGTCGTTTGAGCTCCGGATTCTGACGAAATGGCCTTGGATTCTTGGCTTTAACCGATCGATTCTGAGAGGATTCTTCTCAACCGGTTTCAACCTCTTGATTTTTGCCCTGATTTTATGTGTACGAATTAACTCTGATTTAATTCAGAATTCTGGTGGGCTTTTGGGCTCATTTCTCTTCATTTCCTTAAGGATTGGGCCTGCAAATAAATTAAACAAATAATTAGGACAATGCAGGCTTTTATTTTAAAATAAGTATGGAAATGTGACATTAAATATGCAACATTAGTGACCAATCACACCCCCATACCTATCTTTTGCTCGTCCTCGAGCAAAACAACTGAATTATACTAAGAATTATTAGACCACTTTCGCAGGTCACGCGATTGCACTGAGCATGTGCAACAAGCCGTTTAAACCTCTTGGTTCCCCCTAGAGGACGAGTTTTGTCTCGTGAGGGTTTTCAGCGGATTACACCCACAAAATCCATAAAGAAAGGGAAATAAAGAGTTAGTATTTCGAAAAGCATTTTGAAAGAGAAAAATATTTGAAATATGATTGTAAGATCTAAGCAATCTATAAGTTATAGGAAAGCCGAATTTTTCATTCCTAAACTTAGTCTCTATTCAAAAATTTGTTATCAATTAAAGTAAGGAGTCAAATTGTACTTCTCATCTAGTCTATTACTTTACCCTAAGTCATATGCATCTTGTGAATGTGAAAATTTTGACTAAGGGTTCATTAACTCTAACTCTTATGCCTTATTTATTTTTATATATATACTTTTTTTTGTGGTATTATCCTTAGTTTTATTAGGCTTTCTAATCTGCCCATGTAACGAGCCTTTAATCGATGACTCCCAAACCAGACGGTCTTAGGGCACCAGGTGAGAAGACACCCCTAGGACTTAAGGACTCGAGCAAACAAGGCCACAAAACTAAGGATTTTATAATATGAACCTTTTTTAGGCGTGAATACTTATGCTTTATTAGGCACAAATACCCAGCTTAATCAGAGGATTTTTCTTTTCAAACTGATCTAATCATCTTTCGCATAAATACCAAGGCTTGCTTAGGCCAAAGCACCTAGCTAGTCAATAATTAGACTTGTTTTTTTTTCTTTTTTTTTTTTTCAAACTCATCTAATTATCTTTTGCATAAATACTAAGGCTTTCTTAGGCCAAAGCACCTAGCTAATCAATAATTAGATTTGTTTATATATATATATATTTTTTATAAGGCATAAAAATCTTTGTTTTTGAACCCTAAGTGTGTAAGTGTATGAAGTGTGCATATTTCATCAAGGTAAAGTTCAAGACCAAATTACTTTGACAAATTATCTTCCTAACTCTAAAAATCAAACAAATAATCTTATTTTGACTAAGTATAAGAAATCCTAATTTGGATTTTCCTATTCCTTAAAATTAACTTAATTTCTTACAAAAATAAGTCAAAATATTGTTTCTATTTTCAAAAAGTTTTTAAAAATAAAGAAAAATGTTAATTTTTTTTTTGTTTAAAAAAAAAGTTATGTTAGACCCTCCCCCACACCTATCTCATGCATTGTCCTCAATGTATGAATTAATGCATAGATGCATGAAAAAGAAGAAAGGGAAGGAAAATGGTTACCTTAAGGTGGTGGTTCCGGTGGTGGTCTGATTGGTCCACGAAACAAGGCCCAATCAACTTTTCTTGGGTCTCGGAGGAACCCACCAGAAATTACTTTAATATAACCCATTAAAAATATATATCCATGAAGGATTTTTATTAAATATTTGACCCCATCTAATTTCCATATTCCATAACTAATTTCGGAGTCAAATTTGTCAACCACCTCGTCCCAGAATGGAGTATGAAATGATAGAACAGTTGACTTGGACTCAGGAAGGACAGGAACTAATACCGACTCAGGAAGGTGACTTAAATCAAGTAAAGGTTCAAGAGTCGAAATAGGTTCAGAAATTGGGTCCAAGTCAAGAAGTTGAAACTCTAGTCCACATGTATTGTCTAACAATGGAATGTGACTTAATGTGGGTGATTCCAGTTCAGGAATGATAGGTGGAGGAATCAAAACTGACTCTAAAATATTACTCAAGTTTGGTAACACAACAGAGTCAATATTGATTCAGAAAGTTGAACTGGATCACATATGTGAGAATCTAGGTCACATATCTCATTGAGTTCAATATCAAAAATTGGAGAACTTGCCAATTTATCCATGAGATTTTCAAAATTGTAAAGTTGGTCAAGTTCAACATGATCCTCAAAGATGGGTGATTCAATTTCTTTATGAATTGGTACAGGATCCAATGTTGACTCATGGAAAAGATTGAAGTCAGGTGAAGATACCGGAGTCATAATCGAATCAGGAAATAGAATTGAATCACTAAGTTGGGGTTCAGGATCATAATCATTTTCAAGTTCTATTTCAGGAAAAGGAAAACTAGCCAAACTATCAATATCTTTTTCAAAATTTGGAGTTTGGGCAAGTTCAAATGGTTGTTCTGAAATAGAATTTTGATTTCCAAAACAACATGACTCTTCGGCTCTAACAGAATGGTAAGTGACATCAGGACGGTGGGAACGTAGAGATTCGACCATCATATCTATGTCACGATTTCTAGCATTTTGAGCATGAGTCATGGCTTCTAGCATCTTTTCATAGTTGATGGGTTCATTGTCTTGTTGAAAAGATGAAGAGTTGTTTTGGAAGTGGTATTGAAATTGTGAGTCCATCAGATTTTGTGATTGTTGTTTGGACTCACGCATACTCCGTTTCAAAATTGATGGTTTTCTATTTTGGACTGGTGGAACTGAGTATGAATCTTGAACATAATGTGGACTGGGTGGAGAAGGAGGGCAAGGTGGTTAGAAATTATGCTCGGGGGGGGGGGGGGGGGGGGTGAATCCCCACTGACTCAGTGAAAAGTTGAAATCATTATAGAAATTATAGTTATTAGATGGGGGGTATGGGTCATATTGATTCGGATAAGACCAATCCGGCACACTAGGTTGGTCAAAGTTATGATAGGCCGGGTTGGTAATATCCGAAAATGAAGTCGGTGTGTAATATGGATTATTATTGTAGTTGAGAAAATTATTATTATAGTCCATATCACACAATAGAATAAAAACAAAGAAAAACAAACAAATAAACGAACAAAAAAGAAAAAATTCTAGCCTAAGTTAGGGTAGACTTAGGACCTAGACGACTCCTAACTGGTTAGACTGTCCACGGGAGGTTTAATGTAGACTTTGACCACAAGCTAATCAGCCAGGTCAGGGCAAGGTTGGTGGGAGGTTTTCCGTCAAAAGACGTTCCTTAATTAAATAACCACCAACCTTCGGGCTTTCGGCCCTTAATCCCTTTCCTAGACACTGATTTGGCAAGAGTCAAGTTCCAGCACCTTTCCCCCTTAGGATAATCTCCTAATTGAGTCCGAGATGTCCCTAGGGCCAACGTCTACTCATTTTAAGTTAGGCTTGGGTTAGTGAGTGCTTGGAATGTGATTTTTGGGCTAAGGAAGGGTGATAAATCCCCACCTTATCTTGTTATGGGTTAGTGCCCTTAAAATAATTTTGTGCAAGTGTACAAGATATGTAAGATTCACTCGAAGTGATATAAATCAACCAAGGAGTGAGTCCTATGCTAAATGCAATGCATACGTACCTTGCTCCAGCACTCTTCAACAGTAAAAAATAAAGGAATTAAAAAGACACGTGCCTAGAATGCAAATGTCTAATCAATTTTTATCTTTTCAACAAATATTTTACTGTTGATTATTAGCAGGCTTATGTTATGGCATATAAGAAAAATTAAAGTTGCAGCAAACTAGAATTTTTTTAAACTAAGCAGCCCTGCAAAAAGCTGTTAGTAGTCAACTCTTCCTTGCCGCGGATCCGCGGCTTTTGCCGTGGAAACGCGGCAATTCAGAGGACAATGGGTCTCTGCTTTCTAGAGCAGAGGCCCAATACCACTTGTATGTCACTGAAATATTAATTTTCTGCTTTTCTTACCCTGTAACCTGCAACAGAGAAGAAAATTCGTTTAGTTCTAAAAAAATTTGCAATAAAAATTCAGATTTCAATAAAAACCGTTTTACCCTCCCCGGCAACGGCGCCAAAATTTGATTGATACTAAACCTGCACAAAAAATACGAGATTATAGAACTTAAGAAAGAATATGTGCAAGTGCTCAATTCTTCCGCTATAGCAAGTGGCTATACGGGTCGTGATCCACAAGGAGGGTTTGCGATGGAAGCGTTACAGTTCTTTATTGAAATCTTTTAAGAAAATAAAACGAAGGTTTCTTCTCTATTTTTAAGTTATAAAAATGGAAAAAGAAAGTATAGTTAAAGTTAGTAGAAAATGGAAAATGAAGAAGGTGGAAAATCAGAAAACGATGAAAAGCGACTAAGTACAATGAAGTGGAGATGATAGAGTTGGAAGATGTAGTGATTTAATTTACAAAAATGAAAAAGAAAAGAAAACAAATATTTACCTTCTTTTCACCAAAAGTTTACCTTGAGTTCTTAGCTTCAATGTTACCTTAAATTGGAGGCAATCAGCGCATAGCCCATAAGAGTCGAGTGTTGGTCTCTTCCACATTACATCATCAAGATACGCAAGCATGAAATGATACAGAGAGACTCACAATTCCATCGTCATGAGCTATCGGTGGCACTCGCAAAGGCAAGGCTCTTTCGATGCTTTTAGACTCACTTGGAAGACATTTGTACCAAAAAGAAAGGTAAAATAGAAAAGAAGAAGAGAACTAAAAAGAACATACAAGGAAATAGCATTGATTTGATTACATAACGATCGAAGAAAAGAAATAAAACCTTACACCAATTGTCACTTTTAGCTCAAGCTTCAGTCTTGTTCTTCGATGAAAGTTGATCTCCTCAGAATTACATAAATAAAAACTAAATTACATGAAAAAGAAAAAACAAAGACCTAAGCTAAGAAATGGAAAAACTAGTCTAAAATCCTAATCTGCATTGGCGTCTCGTTTTCAGCGCAGATAATGGCCTTTTATAGGCATAAATCCAACAACCAGAATCCCGGGGAGGTCGGGGGAGTTCACGCTCCCCCTAACTCCCCAAGATTGCCGCGGAAACGCGGCCCAAGCCGCGTTTCCGCGGCCAGGGTGTGGCCAGATGGCCACACCCTGTTGGTGGGTCTCCCGGGGGTTTCTTCTGGCTTTATCCTTTGTTGGTTTTGTCGTTTGAGCTCCGGATTCTGACGAAATGGCCTTGGATTCTTGGCTTTAACCGATCGATTCTGAGAGGATTCTTCTCAACCGGTTTCAACCTCTTGATTTTTGCCCTGATTTTATGTGTACGAATTAACTCTGATTTAATTCAGAATTCTGGTGGGCTTTTGGGCTTATTTCTCTTCATCTCCTTAAGGATTGGGCCTGCAAATAAATAAACAAATAATCAGGACAATGCAGGCTTTTATTCTAAAATAAGTATGAAAATGTGACATTAAATATGCAACATTAGTGACCAATCAGCTAACTCCACTGTGAATTCAGCGTTGATCTCGCGCAACGCTTGAGTAACTTCGCTGAGAAACGTGCCTTAGCTCCGCTAAGAGCACATCTCTAGCTTCGCGGAAATTCCGTGCTAGCTTCACCAGAAACTTGTTTCGGACTTAATTGGAGGTCTGTCTCCAGCTTCGCTGGAAGTTTAGCTCCGCGAAGAGTCTTTATTTCCTCCTAAGGAAAAGACTTACCTAGGCTAGTCTACTCCAAGTGTTCTTGAATCAAAAAGGAGGGAAACAAAGTAGACAAGTAGAAAATAAATATTTTTATTGATTCAACAGGGAAGATCATTAATTCTACATTAAGATTGTCTTTCATACAATAGAATCATCCTATCTACTTTCAGGGTGATGAACCATCCCAACTGGACGAGAAAGGTCTTCCTCCTGCACAAGGCCGTAATCTTTCGCTTAATGGCAGATTTTGCCATCATGAAGCTGAATCTTCTTTGATGAAAATTGGCAAAGGGAACTGGATCTTCCATAATCAAAATTGGAAAGGGACTCGTTACCACCAGAAAGCTGAATCTTCCTTAAATAAAATTGGCAAAGAAAGGATTCAAGACCTTACTGGTGACGTCCGCCTTCCCGAAGTGGATCATCTCGGATAAGCGACTACCAGCCCCTTCCCAAAGTGGGTCATCTCGGATAAGCAACTGCCAACCTCTTCTTGGAACACGCATCCGCTGTTCCAGTATGTTCCTCCTACTTAGGATCAAAGTTTCAACTTGAAGATCAAGAGGTAAGTTTCTGGTCTCTTTCATCAAGACGAAAGACTAGTGAGTATAGTTCACTGCAACACAAATAGGAAGCAAGTTAGCATTAAATCAAAAGGAGGGTGGAATGCTACATCAAAATTCTTTGGGCGAAGCTATCTAGTTATGCCTTCAAGACGAATTTCAGCTAAGCAAAGAATAGTCTCACTTGAACAGTAGTGATAGACTAGCTTATCATAAGCTACGTCTTAGCCCAGCCCAAGGCAGTTAGGCTGGAGAAGCCTCAAAAAGGACCAAGTCCTAACCTCGCCTATATAGATAGGCTAGACTGGCCCAGAGGGATACAGTCTTGACCCCACCTATATGGCAAGACTGGCTCAACCTTAAAAGGACCAAGTCTTAAGCCTTGCCTATATGACAGATTTAACAGGCAGACAGATCAAGGCAGCGACCCTGCATGAAAAGAGCGAGAATGCTAGCTTCACTGAAAAGCTGGAAAATAGGGCTGAAACCCTTTTCTGAAAGTCAGCCAAATACAAAGACCAAAGGAAGTCAATCCCTATAATAGCTGGTAAAGCTAAGAAAATTAAGGGAGATAAACTCCCTAAAGTCACTAGTCCATTGGTAAAGTCGCTGGATGACCGAGACTCACCAGCTCTTGACCAGTTAGTGACCAGAGTGGGCACTCCCACTATTTCAGTCGCCTTTCCTGGGCAACAAGAAGATGTCATGAATAGACTTTTCAGAAAGAGAAAAGTATGTTTCTCTGAAAAGGACTTCAAGTGTCCTATTTATAGGCCTCATGGCCTGACCACGCCGCTGACGCTTCAAGCTTAAGAGCGCGGGCGAAGTTAAAGCATTTAAATGCTTATCCTCAAGAAAGGGAATAATCTCCCTCGTTAAATACAAGAGAAGTTACTCTAACCTCGAAAAAGGGAGCAACCCTTCTCGTAACTCGCAGAAAGCAGTTAGCCTCGGGAAAGGAATATCGTTCCAGCCTGATCCGAAGCGAAGCCGCTCTGGGAGACCCAAGCACGAAGCTACCCATAAGCGCGAGGCTACCCAAAAATGCGAAGCTACACGGAAGCGGATGCAATTCCGTGGCGAACCTACTCCAGCTTGAAAGTGGGGGCTAAAGGCGAAGTTGAACTCAACCTCAAAGGCGATGTTCATACCCACACACCATCAAAGTAGTTCAAAGTATTTCAAAATCTAAACCATTTCATTTTAGATTCACGAAAACTTTAAAGAGGGTCTTGTTGACACTCTAAAAAAGATAAGATTCCTAACTGCCCTGAACAATGTCTAACTTGTGGAATCCACAAAAGACAAGTAGCAGACAAGTCAACGACTAGTTCTTCACCTATCTCAGAAGGACGAATCAGCAATTTGGACTCTACTGATCCAGTGAAGCAGACAGTAGGCCAAAATCGTTCTTAAAAGTTTGTGAGAAAGCCCAAGCAGGTCCAGAGACACTAAGTTAACTCAATACTTAGTTCGCACGAACCCACGAGATAGATCTTAAAACCAAAAGTTGCTTAGCATCGCAGGAAGCTCCTTTATAGCCTCGCTGCAAGCTAACTTACAACTTCACCCAGAAATGCTCAGTTAACTCCGCAGAAAGTTAACTTCGCTCGAAGCTCCACGCAGCTGCGCAAAAGGTTGACTGGTAGCTTAACCACAAGTCTTATCTAGCTCCGCTAAGAGCTTTCTTTTAACTTCTCCAGATGCTTCTCCCACCTCCGCCATGAGCTCAACGCAACGACTCTGCTGCGGGTCTTTTATGGTCACCTTTGACCAATCAAATCTCCAGATGAGATCAAATCAAATTGAGATCAAATTTGACAGTTGCTTGCCATAATCTTTTGACTCTCCTAATCAGGTGAGAAGATCAGGGGAGATCTTTCATTTATTTGGAAAGAATCAAAGGAGTTTCCCTCATTTAGCAGAGCGGATCAAGAGATCAGTGCTACTTGCTATTCCTAGCTTCGCGAAAGCTGTCTCTAACCTCGCGGCGAGGCTACTTTTCAGATGTAAAACAGATTGACTCAATCTGTTTCCAGATTTTCTGGGCAATTGTACCCCTATTCCACCTTATAAATAGCCTACCAGAGGCACACAGAGAAAATGGGTTGGAAAAGAGGAGAGATGGGCAAGCATAGACAGGAGATTACTCTAGAAGCAGGCTTTCTAATTAGAGGGCTCTACCGACCCTCTGTTCTCCGATTCCCCGAACCAGGCGAAAAGGGAGTATTATCAGGCGGCAGTCTGATCGTCTGACCGATCTCATCGTCAAAGGGATAAAGTGATCGCGCGCTGATCAGATTCCTACCGACACACTTCCCTATAAATCTCAGAGGAGATCTACTTGTAATTTTCTTTTTTTAAAGAAGTACTCGTAATTTCTCTCCTAGACACTTTTTTTTGTAAGTTTTCCCTTTCGCAAATCAATGAAAAACAGAAAGTAGCAGTACAAATCAACTAGCTATTACAATATGCACATCCTAAGAAAATAATAAAAAATTTATCCACAACACTGCCGCGGAACCGCTTCTTAAGTCGCGTTGGTGCGGCTTTTCTTTAAAAGCTGGGTCCCTACTTTTAAGACCAGAGAGCTACAATGCTTGCAATATTCAGTTCCTGTAAAAATCAACCTGCACACCAAAACAAAGAAGAAAATGTTAATAAAAACGTGAAAACAAAACCATTACCGTTCCGGCAACGGCGCCAAAAATTTGATCAGGGGAAATCAGCACTCAAAATGTGTATTTTATATCGTGAAATTATGTATGTGTGCTAATGTTCCCTCGATACTTCCGTTATAGCATTGGCTCAACGGGTCGAATCCACAGAGACGGGAGGCGATAGAAGCATTAATAGTTCTTATTCACGTGTTATGTTAATAAGTCTTCTTTGTTAAAAAATGAAAAAAGAAAAGAAAAGAAATTCAGATATATGATAGATGAAGAACGCAAAAAAAAACGGTGATGAGAAAAATAAAAGAGAAATAGTTTGGAAAACAAAATAGAAAAGAAGATGAAGCTAAGATGAACTAATAAGTTGGTGAAAACAATAAAAAAAATGATAAAAGAGTTTGAAATCGATTTTAAAATAAGATAAAAGAAAACTCATGGATACTAACTACGAATTGCTCCACTAACCATGCTAATCACTTAGTGATAGTTGCCTCACATAGTTCCTTGGTCATCACTAATCCTTGGCTTCTAGAGAAGATACAGAGGATGGCCCATAAGATTATTCTTCTACATTCAAACAACACATCCATATCACATAATAAGTTACAAGCTACTATTAATTCATCAAAACCGGTTAGAGGTGAGCATGAAATAAAGAAGACATTACAAGTTAGAAAGTTAGTGGGTTAGATGTTAGAAATGTTAGAATGTTAGAATCCATTATCATGAGCCATCAATGGCTCTTGCAAGAGCAAGGCCTTGTAGAGACTATTAGATTCATGTGGATTATCAAGTAAGTGGTTAGATGGTTAGTGGTTAGTAGTTAGATTTTCATGAGAAGAAGAAATTAGTCAAACATCATGTAAAAGATGAAAAAGATTACAATGGAGAAGAAAGGAGATACCTTTACATAGATTGTCACCATCTATTACATCAATCTCTCTCTTTCTCTCTCTGAATCTCTATGCCCTAATACATGATCTAAAAAGAAATAAAATACAAAAGAAAAGAAGAAGAACACCTACACTACCCTATACTAAAAGATCAAAAACCTAGACTAATTCTAAAATCTGCTCGCGTTTCGGCCAAACCCTACCATATTTATAGGCAAAAGGACGTTGCAGAAGACGAGACGAGGCCACGCGTCGAAGATCGACACATGGGCCCACCACATTGCCGCGGAAACACGACTATTGCGGCATTTTTGCAGCAATACCAGGGACTTAGGTCCCTGATTTTGGTGCAGGTTCGCCTCGCTTCGGGGACCTTCTAGATATACTCAGAATCGGTTATTTTCATCCAGATTTGCATCAGACACCCACAAGGGCCTAGGTTCAATGTATCTCCCTTACTTGGCCTCCAAGAAATGCGGATATAATTACCTGAAAATGGGTTTAATTAAGCTCTTATTACGCTTTTACCCTCCTTGTCTTGATTATCTATAAGAGAGACCAAAATACGGTTTAGACTGACATTTTATTCATAAATCAGTGGGAAAATATGATATAATAATGCAGAATTATAGACTAATCAACCATCAACCCCTGCGGTCGACCAACTGAAAGTCCCTTACTCTCTGTTTGGGTTGGTCGACTGTAAAAATTTCTTTTTTATATAAGAGCGATCGACCGCCCGGTCGACCGGAGCCAACGGATCTTTTCTGGGTGACGTGTCGGTCGACCGGCAAGCGTCCAGATTGTCATAATGGCTAGTTTTTGAGTCTGTTTTATTATAGTAAGTTCCAATAGTTATTTTTGTTTCCAAGTGGCTAAACTCACCTCAAATGACCTGGCATGATTAGGAATGTTATTTATCCATTGCCTATAAATAAGGGTCATGGGATTTGGTTTTGGATAAGAAAAATATCAATTTTCAAGTTGTTTCAAGAGAGAAGTGTTTCCTAGCTTTCTATTTCAAAGTTCTTTCTTTTCCAAAGCTTTTTCAGTTGATTTTGAATCTTCTAAAATCTTTTTAACTGAATTTCTTCTCTCACTTAGCTTCTTGAGCATCAACTCATATTCCACTCTATAAGAAGTTGTAAGAGAGTGTTTGTGGTCTTGCTAGATCACCAAGTGTCTTGTATCCTATTAGCTTCTGTGATTTCTCTTATGTGGAGGATTGAGTTGTTGAAGTTGGGTACTCCGGTCTTGAGTAGACTAAGTTGTAATCCCTTTGGTATAAGGTTCCTCTGTGGAAGTTTTCTTAGTGGATATAGTGAAAATCCTTCATTATGGTGAAGGCGGGGACGTAGAGCAGTGGCTCAAACTTTTAAATAAATTCTCTTGTGTTTGCGTTTAATTTTGTCTTTCTCTTTATTGCTTTACATTTTTATATTTATGATATTATTTGTCTTGCATTCCATTATAGCTTTCATTCCATCTTCTTGCATTTTGGTCTATACTAATCTCAACAGGGAAGCAACTATGCACCTCAACTCATTATCTAGAGGAATCAAAGAGGAGAAATTCTAGAGCCCTCCACCGGGAATTCAGCTTCAATTCTTATTTTGAGTGACCACTTGCATAACTCATCTTAACAAGTTTTAAATGTGCATTTGATTAGGATAACACCTATTCACTCTCCCTCTAGGTGTATTTCAATTAGTATCAGAGCTTTGATATCTAGTTTCTTGGCTTAACATCCTTAGATAGATCCTTAATTGCTAATCACCTATTTCATATTTCATCTTCATTCATATTAGTAAAAATAGCTGAAGGTATTAAGACCCCACTCAAGTTTGATGGCCTTAACTTTCCCATATAGAAGGTTAAGATGACCGTATTTTTGCAATCCTTAGGAAGTCAGGTTGCAAAAGCGGTGACTAAACCCTTTAGTGCACCCCTTGATGATGAGGACACTTGGTCCGATATTATTATGAAAGAGTTTGATGCAAATGCTAAGGCACACTATACCTTACTTCAAGTTTTAAATGTTGGTGACATTGCTAGAGTCATCCATTGCAAATCCGCGTATAAGATTTGGACTCACCTTATAGTCACACATGAAGGAATATCACAAGTTAAGAGGGCAAAAATTGACCTCTTACGTTCTCAATACAAAAATTTTACCATGCATGAAAATGACACCATTGATGACATGGCAACAAAATTTACAAAAATACCTAATGGTCTTGCTTCTTTAGGTGATGGTATTGACAACGATCAAAAGGTGAGGAAGATCATTCGTGCACTCCCACCCTCATGGGAAGTCAATGCTACAACCTTGAAGGAGCTAAACGATAAGGAGGAAATAGAGCTCATTGGTCTTATTGGAAACCTTAAGACCCATGAGATGGAGAGGAAGGCTAGAGAAGAGATGGCTTCTCAAAAGAAGAAAGTAATCGCTTTAAAAACTACTTCCACCATCTCCGGCGAAGATGATGAAGAAGAGGATGATGAAGATCTCTGCCTCCCAGTGAAAAATGTTAGGAGGATGTACAATAAATCAAAATTCAACAATAGAAGAAGATGGCAAGGAAAAAAAGAAAAGAAGATCATTTGTTTCAATTGCTGAAAGCCGGGCCACATTGTTGCGGAGTATCAGGAGAACAAAAGCAAACCCTTTACCACCAAGAAGCCCTACAAAAAGAAGGCTCTCAATGCTACATGAGATTTGGAGAGTGAATCTGACGAAGAAGTTGATACGGCACATATGTGTTTCAGGGCAAATGATAACACACATAGGGTAACATCCGATTCATCACTTGATGATTGTGAATTATTCATGGATGAATTAGGAGAAGCTTTTGAAGAATTATCTAACAATTATGATTTTTTTTAAAAAGAAGTACTTAAAAATGAAAAGAAAAATGAGACTCTCAACAATAAGATTATCATACTCACAAAGAAAAAGGATGATTTGTTTTCCACTCTCACTTCAACACAAAAAGATTTTGATGCATATGAGATTTCATGTAAAGCTAAATTTTTCACTTATAGATAAAGATGAGATTTCTATCTTAAAGAATAAAATTAACTCTTTAAGAGAAGTATTAAAGAAATGTGAATTTGACAAAGCTAGATTGAAGGCTATGTTTCCTAAGAAATATACCCAAAGAAACAAGCTCATACTACACATACTCATACTTCTAAATCACAACATTTTCACACACATCATGCTAAACACATAACACAAACCAAACATGTTTATACCCACGCTCTCATCATGCCATCATTTATAGTAAAATTTATTCATGCACTTATTGTGGCCGAAAAGATCATTTGGCTAAATTTTATTTTGATAGAATAAATGCCTCTAATAATCATATTTGGGTTCGAAATGCTAACATCAAAGGACTTATAAAAATTTGAGTACCAAAATTAAAAAATTTGTTACATGATATAGGTACACTCTAAGGCTCCAAGACGTAGGAAGTGGTGGTATCTTGATAGTAGTTGCTCAAGGCATATGACATGGGATATCAACAAATTCGCAACCTTATCAAGGTACTATGAAAGTGGCATCGTCACCTTCGGAGCTAATTCCAAAGGAAAGATTGTTGGTATAGGTAACATTAAACTTGGTTCATCTTCTTTAATTGAAAATGTTGTTTTAATTGATGGCCTCAAGCAAAACCTCTTAAGTATTGTCAACTTTGTGGTAAAGGTTTTAAAAGTGATTTTTGATGACTTACCTTGTAATATTTTTGATAGACAAACTAATGCATATATACTTTCTAGCTTTCGTGAAAACAAAGTATACATGATTGATATGTCTAATTTACAATGCAATGTCACATGTTTAAACGCCTTCAATGAAGACTCTTGGTTATGATATAGAAGACTAGGTCATATTTCTTTTGACCATCTATTTAGAATCAACAATAAGGAATTGATGAAAGGTATTCCTTATTTGAAATTTGAGAAGGACTGCATTTGCGATGCGTGCCAACTTGGGAAACAAACCACGTCCTTTTTCAAATCGATCAAGGATATCATGACATCAAGACCTTTGGAGTTAATTCATATGGATTTGGTCCTACTAAAGCCAAAAGTCTAAGTGGGAATCATTTTGCTTTTGTGTTGGTTGATGATTTTTCTCTTTTTACTTGGGTTTTCTTTGTAGAACATAAACATCAAGCCTTTTCACAATTTCAAATGTTTAGGAAAAGAGTTGAAAAGAAAAAAGATTTTTCAATTTTATGTATAAGAAGTGATAGAGGTGGTGAATTCATTAACCACTCCTTTATCACCTATTGCAAAGAACATGAAATTAAACATGAATTATCAAGTCCTAGAACTTCATAACAAAATAGAGTAGTTGAGAGGAAAAATCGTATTTTACAAGAAATGACTAGGACTATGATAAATGAATATGATTTCCCTCATACTTATGGGCCGAGGTCGTATACACATCATGTTACATCTCAAATTGAATTTATTTTTGCAAAAAATACTTCTAAAACTTCTTTTGAGAGTTACTATTTGAAAAAACTAAATGTTTCTTATTTTAAAGTTTTCGGTTGCAAATGTTTTATTTTAAATACTAAAGATAATTTAGGTAAATTTGATGCAAAATCCTATAAAGCTATTTTCGTTGGGTATTCCAATACTAGTAAAGTCTACAGAGTCTTCAATAGATCTACTATGACTATTGAAGAATCTATACATATAAAGTTTGAGGAATTTAATGTTTTTATGAAGAATGTTATAGAAATCGATTCCCTAGGTGAAGACATGGAGAGGATAACCTTGAAGGACTCACCTATGCAGGAAGAAAAGCCAAAGACTGATATACAAGGTGAAGTTCAAGAAGTTGAAGTGGAGCCAACACAACCACTTCAAAGGGATTGGGATTTGCTTCAGATCATCCCAAGGACCTCATCATAGGTGATGTATCCAAAGGGGTAATTACTCGATCCAAACTCCATGAGCTTTGTGGCCATTATGCTTTTATTTCTCATTTTGAACCAAAGAACATCCTCGAAGTGGAGGGCGACTCATATTAGTTGCTTGCCATGTAAGAAGAGCTCTATCAATTTGAGTACAACCAAGTTTGACATCTTTTCTCTAGACCCCATGATAGACCAACGATTGATACTAAATGGATTTTTAGAAAAAATTGGATGAGTCAAGTAATGTTGTTAGGAATAAAGCTAGGTAGTGGCCCAAAGTTACACCCAAACTGAAGGTATCGATTTTGAGAAAACATTTGCACCCGTAGCACGGCTTGAAGCCATACGGATAACACTTGCTTTTGCTTCCTATAAAAATTTCAAACTTTTTCAAATGGATGCCAAAAGTGCATTTTTAAATGGTTTTATTGAAGAGGAGGTGTATGTTGAACAACCCCCTGGGTTTGTTGATCCTACACATCCAGATTTTATTTTCAAACTAGACAAAGCATTATATGATTTAAAACAAGCTCCTAGAGCTTAGTATGAAAGACTCATCATTTCTTATTTCTAATAGTTTTGTTAAAGGCAAAATAGATACCACTTTGTTTACTAAACATGGATAATGATATTCTTATTGTTCAACTATGTGTTGATGATATTATATTTGGATCTACTAATGAAAAATTTTGCAAAGATTTTGAATCATGCATGAAGGATGAATTTGAGATGTCTATGATGGGCGAACTAAACTACTTTCTTGGACTCCAAATCAAGTAAAGGAGTGATGAGATTTTTATAAATCAAGCCAAATACAAGACAGAACTCATCAAGAAATTTGGACTTGAAGAGGCAAAGACAAGCAAAACTCCCATGGTCACCACAACAAAACTTGATAAGGATGAACAAGATATAAATGTAGATATTAAACTATATCGAAGCATGATTAGTAGTTTATTATATTTAACGGCTAGTAGGCCGGATATTATGTTTAGTGTTTGTCTATGTGCTAGATTTCATTCTTATCTTAAAGAGTCCCATTTGATTGCGGTAAAACGCATTATTAGATATCTTAAGAGTACTATTGGAATGGGCTTGTCGTATCTGAAGACCGGATAATATTTCATGACAAGTCTTTCGGATGCTGACTATGCTGGTTGTAGAGTGGATAGGAAGAGTACAAGTGAAACCTGTCAGTTTCTAGGAATTGTCTTGTTTTATAGTCTTCCAAGAAATAAAATTCTGTAGCCCTCTCAACCGCCGAGACGGAGTATATTGTGTCCCAGGCTTATTGTGCACAAGTCCTTTGGATGAAACATACTCTCCTGACAATAATTTACATTATGATCATATTAAGATATTTTGTGATAATACTAATACTATTCATATGACTAAAAATACAAATCAACATAGTAAGAGAAAACACATAAAAATCCGATATCACTTTCTTAGAGGTCACTATAAGAAAGGTGATATTGAAATTGATTATGTTTTCACCGATTTTCAACTTGCAGATATTTTCACTAAGTCACTAGATTATAATATATTTTCATTCATTTGTGATGAATTAAATGTTTGTATTATGGATTCATGAGTTTTTGCAAATACTCTTCAAATTTTATTTGTCCTAAGAACTTTTTTTTGTTTGTTGACATCTTTATAATAATTTACCATTTTTGATGCATGACAAAAAGGGGGAAAGATATTTTGAGTTATTATTATTATTTTGAGTTGGTATTCTTTACCAGTTAGTATTCTTTACCATGCATACTATTAAGGTTTGTTAGTTCATTTATTTTGTATGATTTACTCATATTGTCAAATTTAATTTAAGTCATAATGTTTCTTTTCTTGTAGATAGTATAATTTGAGGTGGAGCTTTTCAAGCTCTCTCACATCTCTTATAATAAATAACTCACATGTTTTGTTATCACTAAAAAGGGGGAGATTGTTAGCCCAAGGTTACAATCACCCAGTTTTGATGATAACAAAACATCTGTGGTTATTTGTACTACTCAAGTTCAACTGGTTAAGTTTATATCAGAGTTCTAAGAATTCAAGGAGTTTCTTCCTTAAAAGGAAAAATATGAGATCAAAACTTAGTACACTCAAATGATACTTATGGAGAAGCCCGATTGGAGATCTTGTAGTCACCTAGAATCTTGTAAGAGATTAATATGTTAAGGTGTAGAATATGATAGAAATGCTCAAGAAGTCATAGAAAAAATACACGTTTTCAAAATATACAAGTTTTAGGTAGTATTGATTTTGTTATGTGTTTGGTATTAATATATGTTTCATAATTTTTTCAAATTTTTATATTAAGTTTAGAAAATGTATTTCTTCTCTGTTGCTATTACAGCCAGAACGGTCGACCGGCCGGTCGACCGGGCCTTTGGCCAGGGGCGTGCACGTTTGTCAGTTGACTGACCGGTCGACCGTCAACCCCTGCGGTCGATCGACCGGTTGACCAACTGAAAGTCCCTTACTCTCCGTTTGGGTTGACCGAGGCGGTCGACCGACAATTCAAAATTTTCTTTTTTATATAAGAGCGGTCGACCGCCTGGTCGACCGGAGCCAACGGCTCTTTTCTGGGTGACGTGTTGGTTGACCGGCAAGCGTCCAGATTGCCATACGGCTAGTTTTGAATCTATTTTATTTTTAGTGGGTTCTAACGATCATTTTTGTTTCCAGTAGAAATGCTAAACTCACCCCAAATTACATGGCATGATTTATGAATGTTATTTATCCATTGCCTATAAATAAGGGTCATGTATTTTGATTTTGGACAAGAAAAATATCCAAGTTTTCAAGTTGTTTCAAGGGAGAAGTGTTACCTACCTTTCTATTTCAAAGTTCTTTCTTTTCCAAAGCTTTTTCAATTGATTTTGAATCTTCTAAAATCTCTTTTACTGAATTTCTTCTCTCACTTAGCTTCTTGAGCATCAACTCATATTCCACTTTATAAGAAGTTGTAAGAGAGTGTTTATGGTCTTGCTAGATCACCAAGTGCCTTGTATTCTATTGGCTTTTATGATTCCTCTTGTGTGGAGGATTGAGTTGTTGGAGTTGGATACTCTGGTCTTGGGTAGACCAAATTGTAATACCTTTAGTGTAAAGTTCCTTAGTGAAAATTTTCTTAGTGGATATAGTAGAAATCCTTCATAGTGGTGAAGGCGGGGACGTAGAGCAGTGGCTCAAACCTCAAAATAAATTTTCTTGTATTTGCTTTTGATTTTGTCTTACTCTTTATTGCTTTACATTTTTATATTTGTGATATTATTTGTCTTGCATTCCATTATAGCTTTCATTCCATCTTCTTGCATTTTCGGTCTATACTCATCTCAACAAGAAAGCAATTAAGCACCTCAACTCATTATCTAGAGTAATCAAAGAGGAAAAGTTCTAGAGCCCATCACCGGGAATTCTGCTTCAATTCTTATTTTGAGTGACCGCTTGTATAACTCATCTTAACTGGTTTTAAAAGTGCATTTGATTAGCATAACCCCTATTCACCTCCCTCTAGGTATGTGGACTAGCAAAACACACAGCGAATTATTAGTTGGTATCTTTTATTATTATTACTTATCCTACCTAGATGTCTAGGTATGTGGACTAGCATTCCAGCACACATATATCCACATCTGAGTAAAGTAAGGTTGTTATTGGAAACCAACGGGTTATCAACGAACAATGTTTACAGTAAGTCCCGTGCATGTTCGGGCCACAGTCCGTGACATTTCGTTGCTGGTGTACAGAACCGCCGCAAGGCCTACAAGAGAGTCTTATTGTATGCCTTTTTTCATGAGTGTAATAGGATGTAGGGAGAAAGCGCTCCCCTCGAAACACTTGGAGGCCCTCAGGTCGAACCGAATGTTTTAGTTGCACAACATACCTAATACCACTGTAAACACAAAGATGTATTGAATCCGTAAGTTTTTCTGACCCGATGCAAGTTGTCCCTTTTATAGTTTATTAGATAATTATCAGATTACGAGAATGAGTAGGAACATGTCAAGAGTATCAGGAGTACATTTGTATCAGGAGTACGGTTTATACTGAAATATATCAAGATGTAATTAAGATGTCAGGTCATCATTCCCGTTATCGTGACAATTATAAGGGCCTGTTTGTTTCGTTGCAAAACGTCGCAAGTCGTAAGTCGTAAAATGAGAATGGAAAACGTGAACTGTAGCAGAGAAAATATATTGTGTTTTACGGTGTTTGGTTGATAAAGTGAAGTATAAATGGAAAAGTATATTGTGTTTTACGGTGTTTGGTTGATAAAGTGAAAGTGTAAATGGTAAAGTATGTTGTGTTTTACGGTGTTTGGTTGGTAATGTAAAAGTGTAAGTGGAAAAGTTGACCACAAAATTAACTGTAGCAGTGATTTAAATATTATAAATACTATTAAATTAAATCTACTATTGCAAATTAAATTGTATTAATAAATTTGAGATAAAAATTAATAATCTTAATATTTTATTTATAACAATAATATTAATAAAATATTAGTATAAATAGTAAAATATTACTAAAATATTAACTAAATAAATAATATAAAATTTTAAGAAAATCTAAAGAACATTATTAAAATTTTAAGAATACTAATAAAATATAAATATTAAAAAATCTTACAAAAATTAAAAATATATAGTTATAATATTATAATATTAAAAATACTTAAAAATTATTATAATATAAATTTTATTATAATATTATAGAAATATAAAATTAACAAAGTAAAATTTAATTATAATTTAATAATAAATTATCATTATAGTTTTGTTATACTGAATTATTATTACAATATTAACATAATAAAATATAATATAATAATAAAATATATTATGATATTAATAAAGTAATTTTTTATATTAAAAAATAAATAATTAAATATATAGTAAAGTATAATATTGTTATATTAATAAAATATTAACTCTAAATAAAACAATAAAAAATGGAATAAGTATTAATAAAATAATAAAGTATTAAATAAAATATTAAATAAGAATATTAAATTAAAATAGTAAATATTAAATATTAAAATAATTTTAAAAACAATAAAAAATTAAAGATTAAAAATATAAAATAATTAAATAATTAAATAAGAAATTGAACACTATTTAAAATATTAAATATTTAATATTATTAAATTATACATTGATTATCAAGTAACTGTTTTGAACTGTAAGTGTACTATATGTGAGAGTTACATGACCACAAAATTAACTGTAGCAACTGCAAGTGGGAAAATATGAGTGTAAAAGTGAGATTTACATGACCACAAATTTAACTGTAGCAACTGCAAGTGGGAAAAGAAAAGTTGCATTTTGCAACTTGTTTTTCAGCGGAACAAACAACGGAAAATGGAAAAAAGTTTTACGACTTACGTTTTGCGGCGTTTTGCAGCGAAACAAACACGCCCTAAGAGTCAAGTATGTCATGCCAGATTCATATGATAGCATGACAGGGGGTGATATCAAGCAGGAACAAGAGATAGCATGATAAATATTAGCAAATCAAGTGAAAGCATGTCAAGCGATACAGAAAAATAGTACGATATAAGAGATCGATACGAATACTAGAAAATTATATAATTTTAGGAAGACAGCATAAATAAGATTTCAAACTCTTCACAACCATTAATAGAAGAATTGATAAACTGGCAAACAGGTAATTATCAAGCAAGTGAACATCCAAGCAGAGCTAAGAAAGCTGGAGGTACAGACAACAAACAGTGTTTAATCACTAGAGCGCTTAACGGAGCTATTAGAATTACTTAGCTTAAAAGACAAGTCTAAAATCTGGCAGAGTTCCGTCTAGACGAATCTAGTGATAAAGCGCTGAGTGCTAAGTATGCCTACCAGGTGGAGCATGAGAGACCTGACGGTCTAAGCGCACTCCTCTTTCAAGGAAGTGGGCGAGAGCCCAGAGGCTAAAGTACGCTCGAGGTCTAAGCGCACTCTCGGTAGCTATCACGAAACCCATAAGAGTGCAAAGCCTAAAACCAATTGGGTAACTATCCTGAGAGTGGGCAGAAACCAAGAGTCGGTACAAGAGTACCTACATGAGATGTTAAAACCACATGTGCATGCATATAAACATGAGAATATCTAGGCTACCATGGAGTGGTGAAGTCAGAGGCTAAACGACCACGAAGGATCAGCCACGTATGATAAAAAGTAGTAAAAAACACATCTCAAGCATGATATATATACAGGAAATAAACTATTCTAGTACAAACATTCGTCACAGGGATATACATGTACAATCCTGGGCACTTGGTCACATACAAATATAAGGGCACAACCCAATACAAAATACGAATACAGTGTAAAATACAGATAGAATATAAGTCGACCGGACGAAGCGGGAAACCAAAAATAAGGCGAGGACACCGCCTAAATCTTCAAAAAAGTCACGAAATCCCGAAGTCCCAAAACACGTGCATGCCACCATTATTTATATTTAAAATATAAATATATATAAATATTTAGAGAGGAAGGCTAGAGAGTTCTAAAGAGAGAAAGAGAGAGCTAGAGTGAGAAAGATCTAGAAAGAAAGAGAGAGGAACAGAGAGAGATGAGAAAGAGACGGACAGAGAGAGAGATAGAGGAGAGAGGGAGAGAAATGAGAGAGCGAAGAGGGAGAAAGAGGAGGAAGGGTTGTTGCCCCCTGCTGCCCACGCGACCGCGTGGCCAAGTGGCGCAAGGGAAGAGCGGCGCCGGAGGCCAGGGATGGCTGCCGGAGGGAGGAGGTGGTTAAGGGTGGTGGATTATTTTAAAGATGATGATGAAGAAGATGGCGGTAATGAGAATTTAAGAGTGATGGTGAGAAATTGATGAAGGTGGTGGTGAAGAGGAGGTGGGGATGTTGGTGGTGAAGAAGGAGGAGATGGAAGTGGAGATGAGGGAGGTGGTGATGGTGAGAGGAGATGAAGATGGTGGTGTTGATGATGATGGTTTTGGAGGTGGTGAAAGAGGGGATAAGGAGTCGGGTAGCTGAGGTGGTGGACTCCTCAGACTTCGTCGCCAGCCTAGGGGTTGCCAGAGTTGGGGCTCGGCTTGGTTGTAGCCACTGGTTGAGAAAGAGTTGGGGAGAGAGAAATCAAGAGTGAAGAAAAGAATTTAGTAAAAGAGAGAGCCACTGCTATACTATTTACTTTGTAACTCTTTTGTAATTCATATATTTGTATCTCCTGATGATGTAATATTCATGTAATATTGGATTACGCTCTGTAATAACTGTGTATTCGTACTATTTTATTAAAATGTATATTCCTGTCCTTTGTATATACGTCAGAGTAATATCTTCGTACCCGTGGGATCGGATCGTTACACTGACGACGAGTAGGAGGGGAGGGGATTGCAAGGGGGCGGGGGACCGACGATGTGAGCGAGGGACCGTTGGGGGACAAAAGCTGTGGGAGGAAGAGGAGGAAGAAGAAGGATATGAGAAGGAGGAAGGGGTGTTTTTGGAAATTTAAGAAAAATTAGGATGTGTCTTTATCAATTTGGTGGATGTATTAATCAGATGTGTATCTTTATAAATTGGGTGAGTGCTATTATCCGCTCCTTACCATGAAGGATTCAACTAGGGGTGCGAGGGACGGGTCGGCCAGGCCAACCCGCAAGGGCCCAGCACGGGTTGGCCCAGCCGGGGCCGAGTCCCTCGCTCGAGCCCGTCCCCAAACCCGTGGTGTGCCCTAGTTTGGGGAAACATGCTCAAGGTGAGGCCCGATCGGGCCGCACCTGGGCCTGGCTGGGCTTGAGCCAAACCAGAGTCAGACCCGAGGCGGGGCCAAACCCAGGTCGGGCCGGGTTGGGCTGGCTGAAAGGTGATTTTGCAATTATTTTTTTCAAAATCTCCCCCAGCAGCTATATTTTAAAATTTTTTTACAAAAACCTCCAAATAGTTATATGGTCCTAAAAAATTGCAAAAAAAAAAACAGTTATCACCCTCTTTCCCTCTGTTTTTTAAAAAAATTTAACATTTTTTTTAAAGAATAAACATTTTTTTATTCAGATTAAAAAAAATTAAAAAAGGAGTTGGCCCAGGGATTCGCGAGGAAATTGCGGGCGGGTTTGGGCTTAGCCCGGCTTGGGCCTTGGCCCGGGATCAGGTCGGGCCAAACCCGGCCCATTGTACCCCTAGATTCAGTTAGGCCGGGTATATGGAGGCGGGTAGATAAAGCAAAGAAGTTTTTTTCCCTCCCTTTACAATCCGTAACATGACTGTTGGCCCAGAGGCCCATCACTCTAGTTTTGATGATGATTAACTTATGTAGTTATAGTTGACTAATAATCTTGTGTTTAAATAGTTTCAGTGTTTGACTAAAATATTAGTAGTTGATTTAACAAAGGAGTTTTGGAGCTTTCACATGTAGATTCAAGAGCTCGCACGTCAAGATCGCATCTAGCACTCGCGGTTGGAGTCAAGCTCGTTGGATTGTGTTTTGGATCGAGTCGACTTGGAGAAGGAGTTCTACAAGAAGACCTCAGTTGATTTAGTTTAAGATTATTTAGATCTTGTGTAAAAATTAGATAGTATTGATATTCTCAAGTTCACATACACACACGAGTTTAAAGTTTATTGGTTTGGTTTTTGGTTTAATCGGTTATTGGATTTCATGTCAAAAATATAGATATATTATTTACATGTATATTGGATTCTTTCCATATACAATATGCTTCAAAAAGAGTTTAAATGTCTTATTTTTGTATTTAGACAAATTTTGGGAAAAAAACGGATTTCCATTTCAAAGTTTGGTTTTTGGAAAATACCGTTTTTGTTTAAAGGTCAAATTTCAATATCACAAAAATGTTTCAAATTGTTTATAATATATGTTGAATTTTAGTCACACATATTTATATTTCAAAGATCTTATAAGAACTTATTTTTGTGAAATTTATGTGATTTTATGGGATTTAATTGATATTAAAAGACCAAGTTTTTAATCCCCAAAATATGTGACCTGACCTTCTTCCGGTCGACCGGACGGTCGATCTCTATAGAAGTCAGTCGACTGATCTTGTCGACCGATGTGCACAAGCGTGCATGGCCATTTAGGCTGGAGGGCCAGTCGACCGACCCGGTCGACCGTCAGAGAGCTCTGCTCTCCAGATCTGGCCCTGGTCGATCGGGTAGTCAACCGACAGAGAGCTTTGCTCTCTGTATCCAGGCCTTGGTCGATCGGGCGGTCGACCGATGGCACAACGGTCGAAATCTGACCGTTGGTCGGTCGATCGACAGCAGAATTTTTCTGCTGAATTGGCCCAATGGCTAGTTTTTGGAATAGGTTATAAATACTCATCCCTTTTGGCTGTTTTGATTAAGAATTTTAAGAGCAAAATTCCTATCTTCTTAAGTGTTTTAGCAACAAATTTTAAAAGAGTTTTTGGGTTAAAAAGGATTTATCTTTATTTATTTTCAAGGGTTGGAAAAATCAAAGAAAAATAGAGTATTTGGGATATTAATTTTGATCTTCATTTTTATCTTATTCTAGTTATTTTCCCAAGTATTTTTCTTTGTGTTTTGATTTTCAAACACCTTGATTTCTCACACTTGAGCTGTCTATCTATCCTATCTATTAGGATCTTATTTTTGGTGAGAAAATTGGTTTGTGGTTTATTGAGACCACTAAGTGTTGTAACCTTCTTTGAGTTTGTTGGTATCCCTCTTGTGTAGAGGTGATTGTGGCGGTTGTATTGGTATCCCTCTAAGTGTAGAGGTGATTGAGGTTAGAGTTTGACTTGGTGCCTTATCCCTCTAAGTGTAGGGGTGATTGTTGTTGTTTGGCTTTGTGCCTATCCCTCTAGTGAGAGGTGATTGTGTTGGCTTAGTGCCCTATCCCTCTATTGAGAGGTTGATCTTGTGTGGCTTAGTGTCTTACCTCTTGTGTAGAGGTTGTGTTGTTTAAGATAGGAGTTGTTGTAAGTTCACCTAGAGGGGGGGTGAATAGGTGAAGGCTAATCTAATGGTCACTTATGAACAAATGATGCGGAATTAAAACTAAGATGACCAAATAAAACTTCTTTTAATTAAACACTTATGTATAACCAAGAGTGTTGCCGAATTCCCCTTAAGGGCTCTGGACAAGCTCCTCTAGATTCCCCTTGAAATGGGTTAAGGTGCCGCGTTGGCTCTCTTGGTTGAATACAAGTGTTAGCAACAATCCCACGCAATTTATATAACAATCAAGCACAAGGGTATATCATGCATATAAAAGTAAAGACAATGTAAGTAATGCAAGATATAAAAGAGACAAAGAGAGAGAGAGAGAGAGAGAGAGAGCAAGAGTGAGCAATCGCAAACACAAGGGTATGTTTCGAGGTTCGAGCACACTTGCTCTACATCCCCGCCTTCGACACACGAAGGATTTCCACTATGCACGATCCAACCGGATCTCTCCTTGGTGCCGCAACACCTACAAGCCCTCGGACTCCCAAAGTCCCTTACACACCACAAGCCCACCGGCTCGTCGAGGCCGCACCTCAAGCTACAAGAGTTCGCACCCGAACCCTAAACAACCACGAGCACACTTGCCCGTCTCCTCAAGGAACAAAGAACAAGTCTTTGGTGATCACAACACTTTGATCACCTTACAAAAACTCTCACTACAACTCTCCTATAGGATAGAAATAACTATGGATGCTCAAGTGTAGTGTGAGAAAACAAGGAAAGAACTTTGATGGAAAACTCAAGAAATCACAATAAACACTCTCTTGATAAAATCCCTTTTGATAGGAAATATTGGCACTCTATTTTGTGGAGAAAACTCTGCTAAAAGAATGGAAATAACTGGACAAAAGCTCTCCTAAAATCTTAGCTCAAAACAATGACAAAACCCCCTTTTATAGAGGTCAGAAAAATCTGACCGTTGGGGTCTGTCAGAGCTGCCGGTCGACTGGCCGGTCGACCGGTAACGGTCAAAAATCTGACCGTTACAGCCTCCGGTCGACTGGCCCGGTCGACCGGGAAGAACAGAGAGCACTGCTCTCAGTTCCGGTCGACCGGCCCAGTCGACCGCACAAAACGTGCACAGTTTTGTGCACGTCGGTCGACCGGCCCGGTCGACCGACCTCTGTGCAATGGGTTAACTTGGAGCATAATTTTGAGGTCTAAAACGTTCGAATTTGGGAATAAGTATATAGGATGAATTTGTAGATATTGAAGTCTTCTTTCTAATGCAACTTAAATCAAATCAATATCGATTCGGATTTGAAAGTTATCAATAAAATACTAAAAGGTATCAAATCAGAAACTGTAAACTGTTTTTCAGACTTCAACCCAATATTTGACATTCTTAACATTTAAATCAGAAAACGATTATTGAATATTAAATGTAGCTCTGAAAGTCATCTTTAAAATGCAATTTAAATCATGTTAATTGAATAAGAGAATCAAAAGTTATGACTAAAAGACTAAAAGAGTGTCGAGAGTTCTAAAATGGTTTTGGTTAAAAACACATGTATATTTGAAACACCAAAAACCAAAACGGTATTTTTCTAAAACTAAAAATCTTTTATGAAAACACATATAAATCAAGAGTGTGTGTGTGATATGAACTTGAGCAATCCACCAACTATTCTATCCTTTACATTTTAACTAAAACAAAACAAAATCTTATACCTAGACACAAGTCTTCAACTTCTTGAAGTCTTCCCTTGAAGGCTTCTCATCTTCTTGACTTGGTCCAAAAGTAATCCACCGAGCTCATCTCTAGATGTGTACTTGTTGCATAGGCTCGTGAATCAACCGGTGCTAGCTTCCAACTTGTCTTTAAATCCTTTGTTGAAGCTCCACACCTACTAAGATCTTGATAAGGAATCTGTCACTAATTAAACACAAGATTATTAGTAAATATAACTTCATGAGTTGATCATCATCAAAACTAGGGAAACTAGTCTATTGTGTACTCCAAAGTTGTATTACCCAAATCCTCAGTGGAGGTTCCCTGTGTGGGAAGTCCTGTATGGACGCATTAGTGAAAATCCTTTTGTGTGAAGGCGGGGACGTAGAGCAGTGGCTCGAACCTCAAAACATATCTTTGTATTTGTGATTAATCCACTATCTCTAAAGTCCCTTTCTTTGATATCTTTCATTGATTCATATTGTTCATATCTTATATGCTAGATATTGTTTGTGTGCCTCACTAGTGTTGAACCAAGAGAGCTTTACATAGCACCTCAACTCTTATTTAGAGAAATTTAGAGGAGATAGTCTAGAGCCCTTCACGGGAAATTCGGCTACGCTCTTTGGTTATACTTAGTGTGTTGCAATTAGTTTTTAATTCCGCATCATTTGTCATTAGATTAGTCGTACACCTATTCACCTCCCCTCTAGATGTACTTTTAATTGGTATCAGAGCCTACGCTCATGATATTAGGTTTAACCACCTAGAAGTGAGATCTTGGTTAGCTAATCTAGTTTGGCATTTGCACGCATATTTGTTTACACACACTCATGGACTTCATGATCCCTCTCATGTATGATGTTTCTAACATTGACATGTGAAAATATAAGATGAGTATGTACCTTAAAAGCCTAGGAATGCATGTTTACCTTGCCGATCTTAGTAATAGCAAGCATATAGAGGCCAATGCACAAGTTCTAATGGCACTTAAAAATACACTTTGCAAAGATTATCTGTTTATGGTTTCTCATTGTGATTCCGCTTTTACAGTGTGGAACATTTTGACCTCTCCCAAGCTACAAACGACGAAATATATGGAGGAGGAATCTAGTGGAGAAGAATCTGAACAAGCTTGCTACATGGTCCAAGGGAATGACTTCCTTGAGGTACATTCAGAAACTCAACTAAATGATTGTGCTAATTCTTCAAGTGATGATTATATAGATACTGATGCTTTAAATGAAGGTTTATCTATTGTGTGTGAAAAATTGCTAGAAAAATACTAAGTTTTGAAAAAGAAAAGCTTTAAATTAAAAAAAAATAAGAATTTGTCTTCTAAGCTTGATATTGTTTTGCAAGAAAGGGTTGAGATTTCAAGTGAAAGAGATTCCTTAAAAGCCCAACTTGACCTTATTTTAAAGGAAAATGAAATTTGAAAAATAAAAATAATTGTAATGATGTTTTGAAGTAAAATGAGAATTTGTCTTCAAAACTTGAAATTGTTTTAAAAAAAATGATTCTTTGAAAAACAAAATTATTTCTTTTTCAAAAGAACTAGATTTAGTTTCAAATGAAAATAAATCTTTGAAAAATGATTTGTCTTTACATGTTTGCCATGCTACTATAGCTTCACCATCTAATATACCTATTGCATGCTCCACTTCTTCTTTTAGCATTGAAAATGATATATATATATATATATATATATATATATATATATATATATATATATATATATATATATATTAAAGAAGAGTGTTGATTGTTTGTGCTCCACTTTGAGCTATTGTGCCATGAACCACACACGATTGGAATCCATGTTTCGGAAGAAACATGCTCCTCCTATGCATGCACACAAACCACAGCATACACATGCTTCTCATGTTCACAAACATGACACCATGTATGCTCATGTGTACACTTGTACACATTGTGGACGTAAGGGCTACCTTGCAAAATTTTGTTATGATAGGATACATGATTCAAATATTACAAATAACTTTGTTTGGGTTAGGAAAGGTGCTAATCCCAATGGACCCAATAGAGTATGGGTACTAAAATCCACTCTATTTTATTTGATGTAGGTATGGGCTCTCGCTTGATGTGAGAGTATAGTGCCTTGATGGTGGATGCGTTCTGAGCTAAATGGTAACACTTTTGGGTGCATCACTTTCAAGGAGAGTTTGGTGGGAGGACCACCATGGTTTGGAGATCTAGAGATTAGCCCTAATGATTTTGGTAACTATCTTTAACTCCTATTTTGTTTACATACTTTTAGATTATTGATTTTTATCATGTCATATTTTAATGCTCATTATGTTAAATGGCATGATAATTAGACTTGTGATATACATATGTAGTATTTGAGATACACCCATATTTATATGGACCATTACTTTTATGTTCTCACTATAGTTTAGCTATATTGTATATCCTAGTCTAAGACATGTGCATTTACATTATGATCATATTGGTTTATGTCCTTATTTTATGCTTCATGGCTTGATTACATGTTTAGATACAGTTTTCATTAAAACTTGTATATATACTTGTACAACTAATGAGCCACATTTGATTCTTATATATTTGTGCTTAAATTGCTCATTTGTACCTATTAGATGTACTAGTATAGCCTAGTTTTGATGATTCTTGCATTATAACTTGTATTCCCTATTTTTGGACATGTGTTTATGATAATGTGTTTAGCTTCATGTATATGTTAATTTTGTTTAAAACTTTAGATATACATGTATACCCTTGAGTCACTTGCTTTTCATGCAAATTTTATTATGGACTCATTTGTGTTTGGGATATGTATGTATACTTTTAGTTTTAACTAAACATACATATACCTTGAAGTATATTTTGTTTTGATAATTTCATGTTTTTGGTAAGAAATTTCATATTAAGCTCAAATGCCTATTTCCATGATTATGTTTTCACATAATTCTTGTACACTCACATTACTTGATGTTTTCTCATGACTTTGCTTTCATGAGTCTTATATGTGCTTTATAAATTTTAAGTGTCAATTGTTGAGTGATTTTCATGTTTTCCTGGATATATTCTTGTTTTATTCCTTACTTGAAGGACTTCGAACTAGTTTTCAAGATTATCATAAAACTAGCTGCGTATTTCTTCATTTGGAAGAGTTTTCAATTATGTTAAAATTATTTTCAAATCCTATTTTTGAAAACCCCTTCCTTCCAAGGGCGGATGGTTAGGCGACCATGCCTTGTATGCTCAAATTGAAAATCCATTTAAACATGTGCATGAAAGGGAGGTAGTATGAGTTATACACTTGATTCTCATTATATTTTCAATTGGTGTCACAATTGATATTTTTATATTTGTATACTCATATTTGTGTTTTTTATATATGTATGCTTTAAACTTCAAATAGTATCAATTTCGATTGGTATTTACATTTTCATACATATATATGATTTGATTGTGCTTGCAATATCTTTACATCTTAAAAACACAAATTATATTTATGCTAAGCTTGATTTACTCCTTAATGTCAATTATTTTTCAATTGGTAGCTTACACAAGCTTATGGATCATTTTTATTGGTATTTCATAAAGGGGGAGAAAAATTCATATTTAATCTTTAAATCAGTTTTGTTTTCAATTGGTATCTTACTCCAATTCTTCATGATGAAAAAATACATTGTTGTGGTATATGCTAACATTTTCAATGTTGGTATCAATAATCTTAATTGATATTATTCTCAATTTGGTATCTTTATTGAAAAATGATTTGTATTTCTAAAAAATTTGGTTTGTATTTTCAATTGGTTTTTACTTTCAATTGGTATCAAAATTTACAATATATATTTCAATTGGTATAAAAAACGTACAATATTTCATTTTCTATTGGTATCAAAAATTTTCAAGACATTTTAAATTAGTATCAAGATATTTTCAATTGGTATCTTTTATTATCTTAAAAAATTTCGTTTATTTTCAATTGTATCTCATAAATTGGTAGCATAATGTTTCGGTATATACCTTTATCATAAATTGATATATTATTCAATTGGTATCATATTGTTTTGATATGCATTGCTTATATGCAAGGGAAGCTTAACATCTTCTCTATATATATATTTATGTTGAGTGTATCTCATATGTTGGCCCAAAGGTCTATCACCCTAGTTTTGATGATGATCAACTCATGAAGTTATATTTACTAATGATCTTGTGTTTAATTAGTGACAGATTCATTATCAAGATCTTAGTAGGTGCATAGCTCAACAAAGGACAAAATATCAAGATTTGGAGCTAGCACGGTGTGATCCAAGGAGCTTTTGGATCAAGCTTGGACCAAGTCAAGAAGATGAGAAGCCTTCAAGGGAAGACTTCAAGAAGATGAAGACTTGTGTCTAGGTATAAGATTTAGTTTTTATTTTAGTTAAAAATGTAAAGGATAGATAGTTGGTGGATTGCTCAAGTAGATATCACACACACACTCTTGAATTTGTTGTCTTTTCATAAAAGAATTTTCAGATTTAGAAAAGACTTTCATTTTGGAAAAACATAGTTTTTGGTTCTTGGTATTCAAAGTTATATATTTCAACCAAAACCTTATTTAGAGATTTTTGTATTTGATGAAGATTTGGAAAAATATGTTTTGGAAAATATTGTTTTAGAAAAATACAGTTTTTATCATGGGCCAAATATTTCCTAGTCACAAAAATAGTCCAATCTTTTATAACATGCCTTGATTTTGTGCAAGCATGTTTGTATATCAAAGTATATTGGTAAAACTATTTTTGTAGATTTTTATGTATTTTATGGGATTTTATTTAAGCCAAAAAGACAAACTCTTTAATCCCAGAAAAACTGTTTTCAGGCTTCAGCTAGTCGACTTGCCTACCCTTATAAGTCGACTAATCCTGAAGTCGGTCGACCGGGCCGGTCGACCGACGTGCACAAATGTGCACGCCTGTGTGTACTGTTGGACGGTCGACCGTGCCGGTCGACCGCTCCAGAGAGCAGTGCTCTCTGGAAAGTTCGGTCGACCGCACCGGTCGACCGTGGCTCCAACGGTCAGAAATCCGACCGTTGGCGGTCGACCGGGCCAGTCGACCGGCAGTACTGACAGATCCCAACGGCTATATTTTTCTGGCCTATAAATTGGGGGGTCTTGTCATTGTTTTACCATAAGATTTTAGGAGAGCCTTGAGCTAGTTTTTCCCAGTCTTTTAAAAGAGTTTTCTCCACAAAATAGTGAGAAAATATTTCCTATCTAAAAGGAAGAATTTATCAAGAGTGTAAAAGAGATTTCTTGAGTTTTTCACCTAAGTTTCAATCATTGCTTTTTCTCACACCACACTTGAGCCATCCATTGATTATACATCCTATAGGTGTGTTATAGTGAGAGTGCTTTAGGTGATTAAAGTGTTGTGATCACCAAAGATCTTTTCTTTGTTCCTTGAGGAGACGGGCAAGTGTGCTCGTCGTGGTTTTGAGTTCGGGTGCGGACTCGGTTGTTTGAGGTGCGGCCTCGGCGAGCCGGTGGGCTTGCGGTGTGTACGGGACTAGGGAGTCCGAGGGCTTGTAGGTGTTGCGGCACCGAGGAGAGATCCATTGGGATCTTGCATAGTGGAAATCCTTCGTGTGTCGAAGGCGGGGATATAGAGCAAGTGTGCTCGAACCTCGAAACATACCCTTGTGTTTGCGATTGCTCACTCTCTCTCTCTCTTTTTGTCTCTTTTATATCTTGCATGCTATTTATTGTGCTTTCATTTACATGCTTGATATACATTGTGCTCATATTGATATATTGCTTGGGATTGTTGACTAACACTTGTATTCAACCAAGAGAGCCAACGCGGCACCTCAACCCATTCAAGGGGAATCTAGAGGAGTTTGTCCAGAGCCCTTCACGGGGAATTCGGCAACACTCTTGTGTTATACATAGTGTTTAGTGTAAAAGATTTAATTAGGTCATAATTGTTTTTAGCTTCCGCATTATTTGCATCATTTGGCATTTAGTGACCATTAGATTAGCCATCACCTATTCACCCCCCCTCTAGGTGATTTACAATTGGTATCAGAGCTTGGTACTCTGATTTTGGTCTAACAACCTAAAGTAAAAGATCCTTATTTTTAGGCTAATCACAATTTTTGTACACACACTATGGACTTCATGTCACCACCCACTTTTGATATTCTTAACATCCATATATGGAAGGTGAAGATGTCCTTGTACCTCAAAGCCTTAGGTTTCCATGTATATCTTGCCACTACTAATAATGCATATTCCTTAGATGGTAAGAATTTTGAGGCTAATGCAAAAGCCCTTCATGCTATCAAGTCTACCCTAGATGATGTTTATTTATCTAGAGTTTCTAACTTTGATTCGGCTTTTGTAGTGTGGAATACTCTCATCTCCCTCGGTGAAAATGAACAATACTATGCAGGGAGCGATTCGGACGTTGGAAGCGACATCTCCAACGTATGCTATATGGTCCAAGGGGATAACCCCCTTGAGGTAAACTCCGAATCCGATGATGAGGACATGTCATATGATGAGCTCACTTCATTTTGTCAAACAATTCTTGAAAAATATGACATGCTTAAGAAAGAAAATAAAAATTTGAAAAAAAACATTGCTTGCATGCATAAAGAAATGACGCATTTAGAAGTAACATTGCATGCTTAGAAATAGAAAATAACAATTTGAAAAAGAATTTTGATTGCATGCTAAAAGAAAACGATTCTTTTAAAACTAAAATTGCATGTTTAGAAAAGAAAATAAAGATTTGAAAAATGAGAATGTTTCCTTATTTTCAAAATTGAATGATTTGTGTGAAGGAAACAATACTTTGAAAAATAAAATTGATTTGGTGGAAAAACAAAAAGAAGTTGTTTTTCAAGAGAATAATTCTTTGAAAAGAAAAATTTGTGAAAAAGAAAAGGATTTTGTTTCGCAAAAGAAAAAGAAAAATGATTCTATATCTCATCATGCTTTTCATGTCACCACTAATGAGATTAAGAATTTGAAAAATAAAATGGATGGTTTGAGTTCAACTTTGAACTCTTGTGCTTTCAATCATTCTAGGTTGGAGTCAATGTTTTCAAAGAAACAAACTCCACATGTTCATGCACATCATACCCATCATGCATATGCTTATGTAGCACAACATGATCACACTCCTACACATAAGCATACTAAGGTGTACGTATGTACACATTGTGGCCGAAAAGGCCATTTAGCAAAATATTGTTATGATAGATTAGATCATTTTAATTTTGCTAAGAATAAAAGATTTTGGGTTCCTTACAACAAAGCTAACCCCCGTGGACCCTACAAGAAAATATGGGTACCAAAACCCCCACCATTTGCTTGTGATGTAGGTGAGGGCTCTCACAAGACGTGAGAGGATTGGTGCCTTGGTAGTGGATGCAATAGACTTGATGGACATACTTTTGGATGCACCGCTATCAAGGAGCTTTGGTGGAAAGACCACCATATTTGGAGCTTTGGAGTTGGTAACAATTTCTAAACTCCTACTTTTTATGTTCATGCTTGTTCATTCATAATATTCATAACATGTTCATATTTTTGTGTGCTTCATGTGTATTTACATGTTTAAATGAAGATTTTATCAAAACGTGCATGTATACATTGTTGGGGAGATTCTGTCTCCTCGTTTTAAATTAACCGCAAGTGCACGGTCGTTCGATGTAGCACTTGAGGGTCGATCCACAGGGACAGGTGGTTCTTTTCGTTTCAACACTTCTAGACGAATTGATCAAAGGTTTTGTGGGAGTTTTGTTCTGAACTATATGTTAATTTAGAAAAGTCAAGCACTTAGGATCGAATCCCCTAAACTAACATCAAGCGGTCAATTTCGGTCTCCATACCGGTTTGTTTATCACTTTCCAAATCTCTATTTCTAATAGGCAAACTAAGTCTGAACACTAGATCTAAGCACAAGATATTATCTGTATCACATGGTCCATCAAAGGTAAATAAAATGACTAAATAAATTAAAGACAGAAAAAGCAGTAAAAACCCTAAGCATGGACCATTGACTACTGATACATACCTTGTCAAATAACTAGTGACTCTAGAAATAATTTCCTAAAAGTTATAGGTCAATTGGTGTGTGCAACAACCCTAGTAAGGAGATCTACCGTTGATCACAAGATAATCTAGTCTAGGTTCATCTCCCCTAAATACTTGCGGGAAATTTAGCTATGCAAGATAAAACTAACAATAAACTAAACTAATTAAATCAGTTTAAAATTATCTAAATTTAACTAAATAATTAATTGCAAACATGAATTAATTAAACTAATCAAATTAAATTAATTAAAAAAAAATTACTCACCTGCATGGGGCGCCAGGGGCCGCCCTATGCCTGTTCAAAATGGAGGCGCCAGGGGCGCCCCCTCCTTTTCAAATGGAGGGCGCAGGGCGCCCTCTGTTTTTGCTGTTTTTTTCTGTACATTTTCTTTTTCTCTTTTTTTTATAATTATTTTTTTATTTTACTTTCTTTTTTTTTAATTTAATTGCAGGATTAAAACAACAATAAAAGGGTTGAGAAATTTCAGAAAAAGAAAAAGAAAATGCTATAAATAAAATTCTTACCTCTAAAACTGAGATTGGAATTAGGAGAAAATAATTTGCCCTCAAGACATTGCAGAAAATTGAGAAAGTGGCTCAAAATCCATGGCGAGATTCATATCCTGGCACAAGTTTGAAGGAGGAAAAAATAAAACCTAAAAAAAAACCCTAGAAAAGAAAAAAAAACTCCTCCAAACCCTAGCCTTTACATGTATATTTATAGGCTAGGGTTTTGCTATTTTACACAAAAGTCTAAAATAGTTACAAAATTACAAGGAGAATCGTTAAATTAATTTTGCACTTTACATCTCTATCCATTTTGCGTTTAAGCCCCTGACTTTTGCAATATTACGTTATTTCCCAACTGGCCTCGATCTCTTCCGAGTTGATTGTAAATTTCTTTGATCTCAGTTTTAGACGTTGATTCCAGCAGTGTCAAGCCTCCTATCTCGCCTTCAACTCCTTTTAACGCGCTTTACGGTCTTGAAAGAGTCTTTTGCGGTCCAGTCTTCTCCGAATAACTTTGTCTGCAAAATAGACTAAAAATACCCGAGTAGCATTATTTATAAACAAATGATAGATAAATATGGGAATGAAAATGTGACAAAATCATGCAAATCAAATACCCCCATACCTATCTTTTGCTAGTCCTCGAGCAAAACTAATAAAAAGAAAAAGAAAACGCTAACTCACTTTCGTAGGAATCACGGTTACACTTAGCACGTGCAACAAGTCGTTAAACCCCTAGGTTACCCCTAGAGGACGAGTTTTGTCTCGTGAGGGTTTTCAGTGGATTACACCCACAAAATCCAAGAAAGTTAGAGATTAAGAAATAAATAAAAGTAAAATAAGGATAACCAAAAATCAAGAAAAGAAAAACAAATCAATTTTTTTTAATTAACTAGCTAGTAAGATCATCAATTTCCATGAGTTTCATTTTCAAGTAAAATCTCAATTCAAGATATCATATTGGCTATAAAATAAAGTCTTAAATCTAAAACTTTACACCACCTGTCCTAAGTTTCAGATCCTATATGCCCCGTGATCGTGATGTAGTTCTAAGCTTGGGAATATTTAATTACAATCTCATACTTTTTTTTCCTATCTTTTTTTTTCTATCTTTCGCGTAGATACCAAGGCTTCCTGAAGCTAAGGTACCTAGCTAATTGATAATCAAAATTATTATTATTATTATTATTATTGTTTTCAACTATCTTTCGCGTAGATACGAGGCTTCCTGAGGCCAAGATACCTAGCTAATTGATAATCAAAATTATTATATTTTTATAATGTCTTGTCCTATTAGGCTTTCTCAGCTACCCATATAGCGAGCTTTGGGTCAATGCGCCCAAACCAGATGGTCTTAGGGCAATAAGTGTAAAGACACTCCTATGGACTTAATTACTCAAGCAACTGAGGCCGCAAGACAAGACTTATTAATATTTATTTTATTATAGATTTTTTCTCCCTTTTTTTCCTCCTTTTTTTTCTTTTTTTTTTTTATAGTTGCAATCAATATCCCAAGCCTATGAACTAATAGTGTAAGTGCTATTGGGTACATAATCACTTAGACTAAGTTTAGATGGTATGTCCGTTTTAGATTCTAATCTTTATTTTAAGATTTTATGATTCTTTCATTTTGATCTTACCTTTAAAATCCACTCATGGATACTAAATCACTCACATACTAGCTAATCATTTGCAGAAAATTTTCAACTTTCTTTTTTTTTCTTTTCTTTTTTTTTCAATTTTTTTTAAGACTCCTAAAAGAAAATAAAGATAAAGAAAGGGGAAAAAATCTAAAAGCAAAACAAAATAAAAAAAAACTCCTAAAAGGAAAAAAAAATGTGAATCTCCCTCCCCACACCTAAACTGTGTCATGTTCTCATGCACACAAATGAATACAGAGATAAAAATAATGTAGCATGTAATTTACACATCCAAAAAAGCACACAATCATGATGATCCTTCAATCCAAGCATACAAAAGATATAGAAATATAAACAGTATGCTAGAATTAGAAATACTCACAGTGCAGTAGAAAATCAAGTTGTCGAATCAACGAAAATTCTCCATGTGTGTGGTGGATGCCTCCTTGCTTATCCTGTATCACTTGTAATAAACTCGGCACATAGGTTAGAGAAAGAGAAATAAAAGACTCACTAAAATTGACTCAACCAACTAAAGAGAAATAAAAAGACTCAACAACTAAAAGAAAAAAATAATAAAACAAATATTTACATATGTACAATTTCACACCTCCCCCACACCTAGATCTTTCTAGGTCTATTCCTTCGAGCTCGCTTCCCATCATTCCAATGGGTTCTCTTTAATGGACAAAGTGAAGAGGTTAATCTTTTTGTCATCTTTAATTTCATCCTCTCCCGCTTGTTCATTACCTTCCTCCATCTCCTCTTTCTCTTCTTCCCATACCTCCTCACAAATTCATCATTTTCACACAATATAAATAGAGTGCCCGCAATATGATTGCCTATGAATTTAAGCTCATCCTCAAACATCACCTCAAAATTTTGATCAACAATTTTCTTTGGAGGTGTGTAACTAATCAAAGCATCCCTAGCCGGTTCATTCAAATATATGAGTTCGTCTTCAAATAGGTCTTCAGAGCTTTGATTAATTAGAGATTCTTGAATCAAGTTTTGAAAAGTATGATCATTGGTTGGCTCATCGAAAGTGAAGATACTCAAATCGAGTTTTGTTTTCTCAAAGGGAACTCTAAACTCAAGATCCTCAACACATGTTTTCTCATCACTGTGATCACACTCTTCAACAAAAAGCTCATCAAGAAACAAAGGCTCATTATCCATATAGGCATCCTCACAATTTTGATCATTGTGCTCCATTTTCTCCATATGAATGGATGCAATTTTCTGCTCCTCAACACTTGTCTTTTCACAGAACTTAGAAAATTCATCCTCAAATTTCTTTTGAAGCAAAAATTCATCATTGTCACATTCCTCTTCACAGCAAGATTCAACTGGCTTCACACGAGGTGTACGTGTAGCCAAATAATTTCTAATCACTTCATCCAGACACTGAGGATCATTATCAAGTTTGTACCCCTCATGGACCTTCACAACTTCCTCAACAGGCTTCTCATGTTCAAGCTCTTCAAATTGATTAAGATGAAATAATGGGGACTCGAAGGGCATCTCGATGGAATGATTAGACATGTCACTATGGCCAACGATTTGCTCTTCGGGTCTAACAGTTTGGCCTTTGTTCATCTTATGAAAGTTGATGTGCTCTTGAATGGACATGGGTCGAGTCGGTATTGGCTCATGAACTAGTTGACTAGAAAAGGGATCCTTCTCTTGCTCACTTACCAACTCATTTACTGGCCTGTTTAAGCAGTCTCTAGTATCATAGAGCACTTGCTTTGAAGTTTGCCTGAAAGTTTCAAAAGCTTCCTCTAGTGTTGGTTCTTTGTCCACCTGATTGCCATTGAACTCAATTTGTGAAAGTTGGTGGAACTCTTGAACTTGATCTGGACTTGTGGTTGAAACAGGTTGGTTGAGATGAGTCATTATCTTATCCATGTGAGCACATGCCTCGATTAACTGCTGATTGGTTTCGACTATAGTCTGCTGCATGGCTTTAAAACTCTTCTCTAATGTGCTTTCTTTATGCTCATTGTTAAATCCCCAAGACGGAGGTGGTGGTTCAATATAGGACCAATTAGGTTGAGAATTTTGATATGATTGGTCCCATGAAAATTGAGGACAATTCCAACCCTCCGAATTGAAGTTTGATGGATAAGGTTCGCTCGTGGGTCCTTGAAATGTGTGAAATTGATTTTGACCTGGTCCCAGCGAAAACCCTACCGAAGGACATTGTTCTGAAGGATGATTTGGATCTTGACAGTGATGACAACTCATGGGATGATATGAAGAAAATGAGTAGTTCGTGGGATGGATGTATTCATTAAAATCTGGAAGAGAGGTTGATGGGTGGAAAGGAGGGTCTGGCCTATAAAATGGATCGTAACCAAATGAATTTGGATAGGCCATAGGGAAAGAATTTTTTTTCCTTTAAAAATTTGTTTTATTTTTTTAAATTTTTTTTTTGGCTTTTGATTTTTTTTTTTAACAATCCGGTATAGGTGCCAAAACTAAAGATAGAACACCGTGTCCCCGGCAACGGCGCCAAAAACTTGTTGGGGAGATTCTGTCTCCTCGTTTTAAATTAACCGCAAGTGCACGGTCGTTCGATGTAGCACTTGAGGGTCGATCCACAGGGACAGGTGGTTCTTTTCGTTTCAACACTTCTAGACGAATTGATCAAAGGTTTTGTGGGAGTTTTGTTCTGAACTATATGTTAATTTAGAAAAGTCAAGCACTTAGGATCGAATCCCCTAAACTAACATCAAGCGGTCAATTTCGGTCTCCATACCGGTTTGTTTATCACTTTTCAAATCTCTATTTCTAATAGGCAAACTAAGTCTGAACACTAGATCTAAGCACAAGATATTATCTGTATCACATGGTCCATCAAAGGTAAATAAAATGACTAAATAAATTAAAGACAGAAAAAGCAGTAAAAACCCTAAGTATGGACCATTGACTATTGATACATACCTTGTCAAATAACTAGTGACTTTAGAAATAATTTCCTAAAAGTTATAGGTCAATTGGTGTGTGCAACAACCCTAGTAAGGAGATCTACCGTTGATCACAAGATAATCTAGTTTAGGTTCATCTCCCTTAAATACTTGCGGGAAATTTAGCTATGCAAGATAAAACTAACAATAAACTAAACTAATTAAATCAGTTTAAAATTATCTAAATTTAACTAAATAATTAATTACAAACATGAATTAATTAAACTAATCAAATTAAATTAATTAAAAAAAAATTACTCACCTGCATGGGGCGCCAGGGGCTGCCCCATGCCTGTTCAAAATGGAGGCCCTCCTTTTCAAATGGAGGGCGCAGGGCGCCCTCTGTTTTTGCTGTGTAGAGGCGCCTGTTGGCGCCTCTGTACATTTTCTTTTTCTCTTTTTTTTTATAATTATTTTTTTATTTTACTTTCTTTTTTTTAATTTAATTGCAGGATTAAAACAACAATAAAAGGGTTGAGAAATTTCAGAAAAAGAAAAAGAAAATGCTATAAATAAATTCTTACCTCTAAAACTGAGATTGGAATTAGGAGAAAATAATTAGCCCTCAAGACATTGCAGAAAATTGAGAAAGTGGCCCAAAATCCATGGCGAGATTCATATCCTGGCACAAGTTTGAAGGAGGAAAAAAATAAAACCTAAAAAAAACCCTAGAAAAGGAAAAAAAAAACTCCTCCAAACCCTAGCCTTTACATGTATATTTATAGGCTAGGGTTTTGCTATTTTACACAAAAGTCTAAAATAGTTACAAAATTACAAGGAGAATCGTTAAATTAATTTTGCACTTTACATCTCTATCCATTTTGCGTTTAAGCCCCTGACTTTTGCAAAATTATGTTATTTCCTAACTGGCCTCGATCTCTTCCGAGTTGATCGTAAATTTCTTTGATCTCAGTTTTAGACGTTGATTCCAGCAGTGTCAAGCCTCCTATCTCGCCTTCAACTCCTTTTAACGCGCTTTACGGTCTTGAAAGAGTCTTTTGCGGTCCAGTCTTCTCCTAATAACTTTGTCTGCAAAATAGACTAAAAATACCCGAGTAGCATTATTTATAAACAAATGATAGATAAATATGGGAATGAAAATGTGACAAAATCATGCAAATCATACATATACAAATAGTGAATTACAATTGATTCATATATGCTTGAACTTCATGCTCATTTGTACCCACTATTTGCATATGCATAGTCTAGCTTTGATGATTCTTTCATTTATACTTGTTATGCCTATTTTTATGCTTTACTTCATGTATATGTATTTTTAATTCAAATCTAATAAATATACATGTATACCCGTGAGTCTCTTGCCTTCATGCAAACATCATTAATAGACTCTTTTAGATTTGGGATATGTATGTGTATTGTTAGGATTGGATTAATCATACATATACCATGAAGATTAGTGTTTTGATTTTAAAAAAAAATGATTTTTCGTGTTTTTGTTAAAATGTGACTTTTGATCTTTTGAGCTTCATTGACTATTTTCATAAAAATGCTATTTACATGATCATTTAACACTCACATTTTTATTAAAAACATTTTGAGCCTTATAGACCATGAGTGCTTAAATTTTTATGTATCTAGTTATGTTTATGAAAAACATAAGATTTGATATATTTGAAGGATCTTTAACTAGTTTTTCAAAAACAATTTATACTAGTTATTTATTCTTCAAATAATTTTTGAGATTGACACATGATTCTATTTTTCAAAAATATTTGATGCTTCATGTATTGAATATTAGTTTATATGTTAGTTTTTGTCAACACTAGGATTTATACTTGTACATATCGTGGGCCACAAATAAATCTATTTATATTTGTGCTTGAATGCTTATTTGAACCCATGAAATGTGCTTGTATTGCTTGGTTTTGATGATACATACATTTTTAAATTTATATTCCCACTCTTTGGATTTGATTCATGATCATGTGTTTTCATTTCTTGTATATGTGTATTTTGCCAAACCTTAAGATATACATGTATACCTCTTGAGTCATTTGCCTTTAATGCAAATCTATTTATATGGACTCAATTGTATTTAAGAGATATGTATGTATATTTATTGTGTTGTCAAAACATACATATATCTTGAAATATAAATTTTATTTTTAATAAAAATGTATGATGATTTAAAGGTATATTGAGATTTATTGACATTTCTTTTTGCTTTATTCCTTACTTGAAGGATTTCGTACTAGTTTTAAAACATTTTTCTAGTGCAAATTCTTCATTTGGTAGAGTTTTTCAAACTAAGCTTATTTTCAAATCTATTTTTGAAAACCCCTACCATCTATGGGAGGATGGATGGGCGATTATGCCTTGTATGCTTCATTGAAAATCTTTTACCTTGTGCATATGAAGGGTGGTAGGTTATGAGATATACACTTGATTTTATTGTTATGTCAATTGGTATCATTGAATCGTTTCAATTGGTATCAATATGAACTTATTTTGTATATACTCATATTTTATTTCTTATATATATGTATGTTTCAATTTCAATTGGTATACTCATTTTTCATACATATATATGATTTCCATGTGCTTAACTCACAATTGGCTCACATTTTTAAAAGCACAAAGTTTATGATGAAAATAAAAAAAATTCATATGTTTACTATTAATATCAAAATAAAATATATATATATATATATATGTTGATTTGATATCTCAAAATGTGTTTTTGTTAAGTAAGTTCAAAAATTTTAAAGAAAAATTAAAAATGTTTGATTTGTATTTCCTATATGCAAGGAGAGCTTAACATCTCTCTTACATATGGATTCATGTTGAGTATATTATAAATTGAGGAGCTTGACAACTCTTCTTTATATGATATACGTGTGTAGGGGGAGCTTCACATCTCCTCTTATGCATTACATAATATGTGTTATGTGAGTTAGGACTTGTCATCCCTTCTTCATGTAATGCATATGTGTAGGGAAGCTAACTTAGCGTCTTCCTCTTCATGAATGTATATCGCATATAAATCTTTATTGATTGATTTGTTTAACCCCTTCTTGATCTTTTTGTTTTTGACAAAAAGGGGGAGAAAAATTTGTTTGATTTGATTTTACTTTGAACCCTTTGTTGATGATTGACAAAAAGGGGGAGAAGTATTTGAGTATATATGCATGTTTTCATTGCTTAAGGGGAGTAGTATTTGTCTTCCTTGTTATTTATGCATATATGTTTTGTTTTGCAAATAGGAGAAAAAGATTTATTTTGTTTTATCTCCATACATTTGCATACATATTCATGTGCCTCATTGTCATATCTATTATTTATGTCTATGCATGAGTTAAGGGGGAGCTTCTTAAAGCTTTACTTTAATCCATGCATATATAACCTCATGAGTTTTGTCATCATCAAAAGGGGGAGATTGTTGGCCCAAAGGTCTATCACCCTAGTTTTGATGATGATCAACTCATGAAGTTATATTTACTAATGATCTTGTGTTTAATTAGTGACAGATTCATTATCAAGATCTTAGTAGGTGCATAGCTCAACAAAGGACAAAATATCAAGATTTGGAGCTAGCACGGTGTGATCCAAGGAGCTTTTGGATCAAGCTTGGACCAAGTCAAGAAGATGAGAAGCCTTCAAGGGAAGACTTCAAGAAGATGAAGACTTGTGTCTAGGTATAAGATTTAGTTTTTGTTTTAGTTAAAAATGTAAAGGATAGATAGTTGGTGGATTGCTCAAGTAGATATCACACACACACTCTTGAATTTGTTGTCTTTTCATAAAAGAATTTTCAGATTTAGAAAAGACTTTCATTTTGGAAAAACATAGTTTTTGGTTCTTGGTATTCAAAGTTATATATTTCAACCAAAACCTTATTTAGAGATTTTTGTATTTGATGAAGATTTGAAAAAATATGTTTTGGAAAATATTGTTTTAGAAAAATACAGTTTTTATCATGGGCCAAATATTTCCTAGTCACAAAATAGTCCAATCTTTTATAACATGCCTTGATTTTGTGCAAGCATGTTTGTATATCAAAGTATATTGGTAAAACTATTTTTGTAGATTTTTATGTATTTTATGGGATTTTATTTAAGCCAAAAAGACAAACTCTTTAATCCCAGAAAACTGTTTTCAGGCTTCAGCTAGTCGACTTGCCTACCCTTATAAGTCGACTAATCCTGAAGTCGGTCGACCGGGCCGGTCGACCGACGTGCACAAATGTGCACGCCTGTGTGTACTGTTGGACGATCGACCGTGCCGGTCGACCGCTCCAGAGAGCAGTGCTCTCTGGAAAGTTCGGTCGACCGCACCGGTCGACCGTGGCTCCAACGGTCAGAAATCTGACCGTTGGCGGTCGACCGGGCCAGTCAACCAGCAGTACTGACAGATCCCAACGGCTATATTTTTCTGGCCTATAAATTGGAAGGTCTTGTCATTGTTTTACCATAAGATTTTAGGAGAGCCTTGAGCTAGTTTTTCCCAGTCTTTTAAAAGAGTTTTCTCCACAAAATAGTGAGCAAATATTTCCTATCTAAAGGGAAGAATTTATCAAGAGTGTAAAGAGATTTCTTGAGTTTTTCACCCAAGTTTCAATCCTTGCTTTTTCTCACACCACACTTGAGCCATCCATTGATTATACATCCTATAGGTGTGTTGTAGTGAGAGTGCTTTAGGTGATCAAAGTGTTGTGATCACCAAAGATCTTTTCTTTGTTCCTTGAGGAGATGGGCAAGTGTGCTTATCATGGTTTTGAGTTCGGGTGCGGACTCGATTGTTTGAGGTGCGGCCTCGGCGAGCCGGTGGGCTTGCGGTGTGTACGGGACTAGGGAGTCCGAGGGCTTGTAGGTGTTGCGGCACCGAGGAGAGATTCATTGGGATCTTGCATAGTGGAAATCCTTCGTGTGTCGAAGGCGGGGATGTAGAGCAAGTGTGCTCGAACCTCGAAACATACCCTTGTGTTTGCGATTGCTCACTCTCTCTCTCTTTGTCTCTTTTATATCTTGCATGCTATTTATTGTGCTTTCATTTACATGCTTGATATACATTGTGCTCATATTGATATATTGCTTGGGATTGTTGACTAACACTTGTATTCAACCAAGAGAGCCAACGCGGCACCTCAACCCATTCAAGGGGAATCTAGAGGAGTTTGTCCAGAGCCCTTCACGGGAAATTCGGCAACACTCTTGTGTTATACATAGTGTTTAGTGTAAAAGATTTAATTAGGTCATAATTGTTTTTAGCTTCCGCATTATTTGCATCATTTGGCATTTAGTGACCATTAGATTAGCCATCACCTATTCACCCCCCCCCTCTAGGTGATTTACATCATATTGAGGAGCTTGACCTCTCGTCTCTATGTCTTACACATGTGTAGGGGGCTTCACATCTCCTTTTTTATATTGTATTTTATGCGTTATGTGATTAGGGTTTAGTCATCTCTTTTTCATATAATGCATGTATGTAGGGGGAGTTAACTTTATGTCTCTCCTCTTCATGAATGTATATATATATATATATATCTTTAATATTGTTTGATTTGTTTTCGCCCCTTTGTTGATGAATTAACAAAAAGGGGGAGAAGTATTTGATGAGTTTATATATGCATGTTTGTTTCATTTCCTTATTTTATACAAAAAGGAGGAGAAGAATTTTGAGAGTTTTATATATACATGTTTATTTTCTTGTTTAATGCTTATATGTTTTTGTTTATGTAAAAAGGGGAGAAGTATTTATGCAAAAAGGGGAGAAGTATTTGGAAAGTTTATTTATGTTTATTTCCTCATTTATGCATATATGTGTTGTTTAATTTAGGCATTTCTTTGAATATCTTTATGTTTATTGCTATGCATGAGTTAAGGGGGAGCTTCTATGAAGCTTAACTTTAATCCATGCATATATAACTCCATGAGTTTTGTCATCATCAAAAAGGGGGAGATTGTTGGCCTAGAGGCTCATCACTCTAATTTTGATGATGATTAACTCATGTAGTTATAGTTGACTAATAATCTTTTGTTTAAGTAGTTTCAGTGATTGACCAAGATATTAGTAGGTGATTAGCTTCAACAAAAAAGTTTTGGAGCTTTCACATGTAGATTCAAGAGCTCGCGCGTCAAGATCGCATCTAGCACTCGCGATTGGAGTCAAGCTCGTTGGATCATGTTTTGGATCGAGTCGACTTGGAGAAGGAGTTCTACAAAAGGCCTCGGTTGGTTTAGTTTAAAATTGTTTAGATCTTGTGTAAAGATTAGATAGTATTGATATGCTCAAATTCACATACACATACAAGTTTAAAGTTTATTGGTTTTGATTTTTGGTTTAACCGGTTATTGGATTTCATGTCAAAAATATAGATATATTATTTACATGTATATTGGATTCTTTCCACATCCAATATGCTTCAAAAAGAGTTTAAATATCTTGTTTTTGTATTTAGACAAGTTTTGAAAAAATTGGATTTTCATTTCAAAGTTTGGTTTTTGGAAATTACCGTTTTTGTTTAAAGGTCAAATCTCAATATCACAAAAATGGTTCAAATTATTTATAATATGTGTTGAATTTTAGTCACACATATTTATATTTCAAAGATCTTATAAGAACTTATTTTTGTGAAATTTATGTGATTTTATGGGATTTAATTGATATTAAAAAGACCAAGTTTTTAATCCCCAAAATATGTGATCTGGCCTTCTGCCGGTCGACCGGACGGTCGACCGCTACAGAAGTCGATCGACCGATGTGCACAAGCATGCACGGTCATTTAGGGTGGAGGGCCGGTCGACCGACCCGATCGACCGTCAGAGAGCTCTACTCTCTGGATCTGGCCCCGATCGATCGGGCGGTCGACCGGCTTCTGCTAATTTGGCTCAACGGCTAGTTTTTTGAATGGGTTATAAACACCTATCCCTTTGGGCTGTTTTGATTAAAAATTTCAAGAACAAAAATTCCTATCTTCTTAAGTGTTTAGCAACAAGTTTTTAAAAGAGTTTTTAGCTTAAAAAGGATTTATCTCTATTTGTTTTAAGGGTTGAAAAAAATTAAAGAAAAATAGAGTATTTGGGATATTGGTTTTGATCTTCATTTCTATCTTATTCTAGTTGTTTTTCCAAGTATTTTTCTTTGTATTTGATTTTCAAACACTTGATTTCTCACACTTGAACTATCTATCTATCATATCTATTAGGATCTTGTTTTTGGTGAGAAAATTGGTTTGCAGTTTATTGAGACCACCAAGTGTTGTAAGCTTCTTTGAGTTTGTTGGTATCCCTCTTGTGTAGAGGTGATTGTGGAGGTTATGTTGGTATCCCTCCAAGTGTGGACATGATTGAGGTTAGTATATGGCTTGGTGCCTTATCCCTCTATGTGTAGAGGTGATTGTTGTTGTTTGGTTTTGTACTTATCCCTCTAGTGAAAGGTAATTGTGTTGGCTTAGTGTAACGGTCCCATCTTCTAATAAGCAAGATTAGATCCATAACACGTATTTATTCCCAATCTATTTTTCTTTACTCAAATCGAGAAAATTTTGGCAGCATTTCCTCTAAAATTTTACTTTTTTCCACATGCAAAAATATCAATTTCGGCTCCAATGCCTACCTATGTCCATAAGGATTTCGACCACATGGCCTACTTATCATAAGATATAGAAGATCTCACTATCACCACGTTACAACCATAGAGAAGTCCCCACAATATACTTATACCATACATTTTCTTACATAACCATCAAGGCATCCATTAACCACATAGTACTACCAACATGATCATCATTCTCATATTTACAAACATCCAAAGCATCACAAGTTCAAGTTGCAACTATTACAAGAAGAGGGTTACATAAGATAGTAGCATCAAGATACATTTAACTATGAAATGCGGAAATGAAACATACTTATATACACATAGTGAACAAAAACAATAGTTATCGATATATGCCCTCTTGCTCATAACCACTCCATGCTACAGTATGCCCTTACCTTTATCCAGACCTGAAAGAGGAAAAATATGAAAGGAATGAGCCCGACGGCTCAGCGAGTAAATTTCATAAACACTTTAAAAATGATAAAATGATATATTACCACAACATACCTTGTGGAGTCCAAGGAAACCTTACATGAATATAGATACCTCTTTACCCGATTTAATATTTACCAGTCTTAGTTGCTAGGCTTTCTTTATAATTACTAAAAGTTCCCTCCAAGTATGTACTAGAGTAAGATCGTTACTTGATCCCTCTCAAGAAGGTCTCTATACACATGTTCCTACCTTGCCCACACCTTAACTATATATTGTCCCTTCCCAACTACTTATCGATAACACAATATTTCTGTTACTTACTAGGGCACATTCACACATCACCCTTATTATAGGGTACTAATTTCCACCGTCTTCTTCCACCTACCGGCTCCTGCCCGGTCCCTTCCTCCTAGGAGTGCAATAATGACTCATTTATATAGCATAAGAAATAAGCATACATATTCATATAATGTTTAAACGTGATTTCCATGAACCCCGTCTTCTTCCCCCTACCGGCTCCCGCCCGGCCCCTTCCTCCTTATAATTGTAAACAACACGCACTACAATACTCACCGTCTTCCCCCTCCTACCGGCTCCCGCCCGGCCCCTTCCTCCTCTTAAATGACAAACATAGAAAATCAACATGCCGAATATAGTTACTATCATCCACACACCACACACATTGTATATCAAAATATACTATTACAAAAATTACTCAATTATCATGTTTTGATAAAGATCACAACATCAACATATTCACATATAAACCATCTACTCGACATGCTATTTTTATTAGTAATACCATAGTATTTCATATAACTATGATTTATGCGGTCCGCGTAAGTATCATAATTAGTAACTTAATGTTCACAAATATAGGATCTAACATAACCACTTATGTCACTATACTTTAATGAAATGAGAACCAATCATGACACTAATCCCATAAATATGTCACTATTTTCTAATAGAACAAACATGACACTAATCCCATAAAAGAAAACTAATTTATACATTACCTTACATTATTCATGAATATTTTCCCCCAAATTCCTCCTAATTCCATATGATAATTACTTAATTTAATTTCATGTAGGCAAAGTGAGTATAAAAATTTACTCACGTTAATATATGGATTCCCACTTGTGATCTTGATCAATCCCTCCACTCAAATCCTGGCAAAAGACAAGGCAATTATTAGTTATGAAATAACTTATCAAAAAGGGATGAATTAGTGAGGTAACCCTTCTTACCTTCAACCCAATAGCTTCAGGAATTTGGGGTTTTAGGGGCTGAATTTCAGAACTAGGGCTTCTGATTTCACCTTCAAAATCCCCCAAAAACTGAACTTTCTCACTTCTCCAACTAGCCAAGGTCCCCCCTTGTCCTTCCAGGCCTTCTCGCAGCCTGAACGTCGCCCTGCGCGGCCTGGGCGCCGCCCCGCGCGGCTGCGCGCCGCCCTTGCGCGGCTGCGTGCGGCCCCCCGCGGCTGTGCGCGGCCGTGGACTGGTGGCGCGTGGCTGCGCCGCCCCCTGGCTTCGGCTGGGGGTGAAGAGAGAGGGAAAGAGAGATTTGTGTGAGTGAAGAGAGATCTGAGAGAGGATCTAGGGTTTTGTTTTGGGAGAGGAAATATTCTTCATCTATTTTTTTTTACAGAGAGGAAAAGTTTCTTCTCAGATCTCACGTAAGAGGAAAGTAAGTTTTACATAGAGGCCCTCCACTAAACAAGTCATTACACATACATCCTCCCCACTAGTCTTGCCACTTGGCCAAGGCTAGGATCAAATTGATCCTAGCCTTACACCTCACCCTTTCATGCAAACCTAACTCTCCCACTAACTCAAGAATGATAAAAAATTAGCTTTACAAATACATAGTATTTGTTTAGGTATTTACTAATTGGGAATACTATAAGATATACCTAAAATTGCAATATCTAGGATATATTCCCATATACTCTAAATATCATAATTATGTTGGCACAAAATACCTATATATATTTTCTATATATTTCAATTTATGCCCTAAATTCAAAAAATGAAATAACTCATAAAAATATTAATTCTCTGGTCATCTTTATTATTATTGGTATTTAATTAAGAAAGAGGAATCATATATATAAAAAAAATTCTTATCTAACCGATGCTTAAAATAATTAGGAATTAATAAAAATGAGCTGTTACATTTCTACCCCCCTTAGGGAAGCTTCGGCCCCGAAGCTCGACGTACCTTGGAAAAGTTGTGGATAGGTAAATCGCATATCCTCCTCTGGTTCCCAGGTAGTCTCTTCAATTTCCTGGCTTCTCCATAATACCTTTACTAACGGAATAGTTTTGTTCCGCAAAACCTTCTCTTTATGGTCCAAGATTTGCACTGGCTCCACCGTATATGATAAATCTTCTTGTAGTTGTAGTGGTGAGTAACTAAGAACATGACTGGGGTCTGGTATGTATTTCCTTAATTAGGACACATGAAATACATTATGCATCTTCTCCATTTCTGGTGGTAATGCTAACCTGTAGGCTAGAGGTCCAATTCTTTTCAATATCTCAAAAGGACCGATGAAACGGGGGTCTAACTTACTCCGTTTACCAACCCGTATCACTCCTCTCATAGGTGATATCTTCAAGAAAACTTTGTCGCCTACAGCAAATTCCAAGGGTCTTCGGCGCCGATCTGCATGTGTCTTCTGTCTACTTTGGGCCGCCTTCATCCTCTTCCTAATTATCCAGATTTTCTCTATTGTATCTACCACTATATCTGCTCCGAACAATGTTCGGTCTCCCATCTCCTCCCAGCAAATCGAAGATCTATACTTCCTGCCGTACAAGGCTTCAAATGGTGGCATTCCAATAGTAGATTGATAACTATTGTTGTATGCAAACTCTGCCAATGGTAGGTATTTTTCCCAATTACCTCCGAAATCCAATACACATGCTCTCAGCATATCTTCAAGTATTTGTATAGTTCTTTCTGATTGTCCGTCGATTTGCGGATGAGCAGCTGTACTTGGATGTAGTTTAGTGCCCAGAGCCTGGGATAGGCTGATCCATAGTCTTGACTGGAATCGGGGGTCCCGATCTGACACAATAGTCTCAGGTACTCCGTGAATTCTGATTATTTCTCGGAGGTAGATTTGGGCTAATCTGTCCATTGAATAGTTTATACGAATGGGTAAGAAATGGGCAGACTTTGTGAGTCGGTCTACTATCACCCATATGGCATCATATCCTTGAGGGGATTTGAGAAGTCTTGTAACAAAATCCATAGTAATGTTGCTCCACTTCCACTCAGGAATTTGCAACGGCATAAGGAGTCCCGGGGGCTTTTTGTGTTCCGCTTTGACTTGTTGGCATATTAGACATCTTTGTACAAATTTAGCTATATCCTTTTTCATTCCTTCCCACCAAAATTTGATCGTAGATCTTGATACATCTTGGTTGCTCCCGGATGTGCAGTGTAAGGAGTGCAATGTGCTTCAATCATAATTCGCTCTTTGAGCTTAAAATCTGAAGGTATAAAGATTCGACCTCCCTTTCTTAGCAAGTTCTTAACAATGGAATAATCTTGAGCTTCACCCCTTTGTACTCCTTCCACAATTCTAATTACTTGATCATCTTTTAGTTGAGCTTCTTTTATCTCTTTGTGGAGGTCAAAATCAATGCTCACCTGATTTACCTGTACCATCCCTTCTCGAGTTTCCTTTACTACGATCTCCAATTGCATCTGCTCTATGTCTTTTAATAGGTCTTCCTGTTGTGTTAGTAACACTGCTACGGATCCTCCAGACTTCCTACTAAGGGCATCTGCTACAACATTGGCCTTTCCGGGGTGGTAATGAATAGCCAAGTCGTAGTCTTTCATTAACTCCAACCATCTTCTTTGTCGCATATTCAGCTCTTTTTGGGTAAAGATATACTTTAGACTCTTATGATCTGTATATATATCACATGATACCCCATACAGATAATGTCGCCATATTTTCAAGGCAAAGATGACTGCGGCTAGCTCAAGATCGTGTGTAGGATAATTCTTCTCATGGTTCCTTAGTTGTCTAAAAGCATATGCAATTACCCTGCCATGTTGCATCAACACACACCCTAGCCCTGATTTCGACGCATCACTGTAAATAACATAGCCTTCAGTTCCAGTGGGCATGGATAGGACTGGGGCCGATGTTAGTTTATCCTTTAACTCTTGAAAACTTCTTTCCTGATTATCTCCCCAATGGAATTTGAGTCCCTTCTTGGTTAATTGTGACAAGGATGCTGCTATTTTGGAGAATCCCTCCACAAATCTCCGGTAATACCCAGCCAGTCCCAGAAAGCTTCGCACTTCGGTGACATTGGTAGGTCGAGGCCAGTCTTTAATCGCTTCGATCTTCGCAGGATCCACTGATATTCCTCCTTACTTATGATGTGACCCAAGAATCCAACTTTATCCAGCCAGAATTCACACTTTTTAAGTTTTGCATAGAGTTGATTCTCTCTCAATAATTGTAAAACTACTCTTAAATGACTTTCATGCTCTTGTTTGCTTTTAGAGTAGATTAGAATGTCATCTATAAAGACCACCACAAATTGATCTAGATATGGTTGGAAGATTCTATTCATCAGGTCCATAAATGCTGCTGGAGCATTGGTCAAACAAATGGCATCACTAAGAACTCATAGTGACCATATCTAGTCCGAAAGGATGTCTTAGAAACATCTTCCGGTTTAATTTTTAATTGATGGTATCCAGATCTCAGATCTATTTTAGAAAATATACTGGCACCCTGAAGTTGGTCAAAAAGATCATCAATCCTTGGCAGTAGATACCGATTCTTGATAGTGACCTTGTTCAACTCACGGTAGTCTATACACAGTCTCATGCTCCCATCTTTCTTCTTAACAAATAACACAGGAGCACCCCAAGGTGATACACTCGGCCGAATAAATCCCAGACTTAGTAACTCTTGCAGCTGATCCTTCAATTCTTTCATTTCTGCGGGCGCCATTCTATAGGGTGCCTCGGATATGGGACTTGTCCCAGGTAGAAGATTAATTGAAAAATCTACTTCCCTATCTGGGGGCAAACCGGGTAGATCCTCCGGAAATACATCAGGATATTCCTTCACAACTTCAATGTTTTCAACTTTCATTATCCTGTCTTCACTTATAACAGTTGTCAGAAATCCTTGACATCCTTGCCTTAATAGCTTAGTGGCCTTCACAGCTGAAATGATTGGAGTGCAAATCTTACCCTTCATCCCTTCATAGACTCTTTCTGGAGCTCCTTCTAACTTAAATATTATTCTCTTCTGGTGACAATCTACATGAGCTCGATATGTTGACAACCAATCCATTCCCAGGATGATGTCAAATTCCATCTCTCCTAATTTAATCAAGTCTGCATGTGTTTTCATTTCTCCTATAATGATTTCACATTCCTTATAGTATTCACTAGTGGTCACACTCGCGCCTACTAGGGTTGACACCACTAGTTGATAGTTCATAGGTTCAGAGTTCTTGTTAATCATTGCAGCAAATGATGAAGAAATAAATGAGTGGGTAGCACCAGGGTCAAATAATACTTGAGCAATATTTTTAGATACACAGACGGTACCTTCCACCACTGCATTGGATGCCCTAGCTTCCTGTGGAGTTATTGCGTTCATTCTTCCTTGAGCTCTGGGTTGTTGTACCGATGCTTGCGTCATGGCCGAGCGAGTCCTGTTGACAGGTTGCCGAAAGGTGTTAGATTGTCCTCCTGCTGTTGGGGCAATGCCCATGGTCGGTCTCCCTGTTCCCCTACTAACTCCTGGATATCCATGTAGGGTTGGGCAGTCTCTTCTCATATGACCCATTTTGCCACAAGCAAAACATTGCTTGCCAACAGAGCAACTGCCAGTGTGATTTCGGTTGCACCTGGGACACCATTGGCTTCCTGCAAAGTTGGAGCGTGGAGGGGGCATTGGTAACTCTGAATGGGAAAATCCCCTATTCTTGGGCCATGAGTTCCCCCTGGTCCCTTGGGCCGGCATAAAGGAAGATCAGGTACCTCGGTCGGACCTCACCGTATGAGTTCCAAAGTTTGGCGCATTAGCATACCGAGGGCGCTTCATAAAAGGCAGTTCCCTGGTCCTTGCCTCCTGGCTCTCCTGCATGTCTCTTTCAATTTCTAGGGCCTTCTCTACTGCTTGGCCATAGATCTGCAATTGGAAAGGAATCAGTTTACTCCTGATTTCAGGCCTCAAGCCTCTAACAAATCTTTTTGCTCTATCTTCTTCTTCAGACACCAATTTCTCCGCATATCTAGACAGTTGGGTGAATTTGGCCTCATATTGACTCACAGTCAACTGGTCCTGCTTTAGGTCTTGAAATTCCATTGCGAGTCTGTCTTTCACCACTCCCGGTATATATTTTTCATTGAACTTTTTAATTAAAAAGTTCCAAGAAATTTCTTTCCCCATGGTCCTAGCTCCTCCTTTGATCATCTCCCACCAGCGCTCAGCTTCTCCTTGGAACATAAAGGAGGTGAAAGATACCCGTTGATTTTCCGTGCACTCCATGACATCAAGTATTTTCTCAATTTGTCGGAGCCATTCTTCAGCTTGTATCGGATCAACTCCTCCTTTAAAAGCTGGTGGATTTAACTTTTGAAATTGTTCCAGGGCTCTTCGAGGGTTATTAACATTTGCCAGTTGCAATAGCCAATCTGGTATTCTGTCTGGAATTCTTCGATTGGCATTAGATTGCTCACTTAGGAATTCTTGACTTGCTGGGGGATGGACGCTCCCGATTGCACTGTGTAATGGGACGTCGCCCTCCGAATTGGCATCGGGTGGAGGAAAATTTAAGTCCATTTAATACCTAAAAGAATAGTCGGACTTAATCAATGGCAACTCAATAATAACAAGTAGAATAATTCAAAACAAAACACTGATTTCATTTATGCACAAAATGTTTTCATGGCAACATTTACATTAGCATGACTACATTCCTTCAAAACATACAAATGTAGTCATAAAGAGATACATTGTTCAAACATATAGCTATTGACAACCACTATCTTCACAAAAAATATCACTTATGTGAGTCAACATTCATTTTCTTCAAAAACAGAAACATCAAAAACAAAAATGCCACCCATCTAGACTCCTATCATGGGGTTATGTTAGAGCCCGAGGAGCTTTCCTCCCTGTTGCCTCCTCCAGATTCATCTTCCTTATTGTTTTCCTCTTCTGGATCTACTTCTTCAGGATCCTCTTCTTCTTCAAGATTTTCTTCCTCAGGATCCTCTCCCTCTTCTTCTTGGATAGTATCATATTCACATCTCCAATTCTCATTATCATCATAGAGATCCATGTCTTCTACCCAACTGGAATCCCACCAAATACCTCCAAAGAAAATCCTTCCTTCAGGATTCATCTCATTGCTAGGCAGTATTTCCATGTCTACGGTTGTTGGTGCATTCCTTATGGCACTTTCTGCCTCACTGATTTCCTCTTTATTATCTTGTTCCAAGCGAACCCCTGTATCTTTACTGTCTGGGGGACTTTTCAAAATGATAGCTGGATTGGTCTCATCGGACTCAAAATCCCAATCCATCTGGTCCGCAATCCAACTCAAACTTTCCGACCCCGGACTGTCAGATGACGATCCCGTCATCTCTGAATCTCCCATCTGTAGAAGTAAGAGATTTATATTAGACAATTTGTCTTCCAATTCTTCCCAAATAATAACTTGCATGAATATGTAATAATACATGATAGAAAATTATCACTTCTGTAACCATGCCGATCTTCATAATTTTCCTTTGGGTGGAACTACCCTGCCAATAGGTTTAACCCTGTCTTGTGTGATATTTTAATTGTTCTCTCTTTTGCAGTGTCCCATACCACTGAAATTCCACACAGAAGGGCCCGCACCCTTAGCAGGATCCATTTGAATTAAGGTATGCGGGTACCTAAATTCAAATGTGGAGAACAGTTAAATATCATACCTTTCGGGGTCAAAATACCCTAAGATTCTACTATCACTCTTATACCCCTTTCTATCTTACCCAAACATACATACAGATTTCACATGCTTACCTAGCCAGTCCTGTATGCTACATCTATCTAGGCTAACCTTGCCTAAACCACGCTCTGATACCAACTGTAACGGTCCCAGCTTCTAATAAGCAAGATTAGATTCATAACACGTATTTATTCCCAATCTATTTTCCTTTACTCAAATCTAGAAAATTTCGGCAGCATTTCCTCTAAAATTTTACTTTTTTCCACATACAAAAATATCAATTTCGGCTCCAATGCCTACTTATGTCCATAAGGATTTCGACCACATGGCCTACTTATCATAAGATATAGAAGATCTCACTATCACCACGTTACAACCATAGAGAAGTCCCCACAATATACTTATACCATACATTTTCTTACATAACCATCAAGGCATCCATTAACCACATAGTACTACCAACATGATCATCATTCTCATATTTACAAACATCCAAAGCATCACAAGTTCAAGTTGCAACTATTACAAGAAGAGGGTTACATAAGATAGTAGCATCAAGATACATTTAACTATGAAATGCGGAAATGAAACATACTTATATACACATAGTGAACAAAAACAATAGTTATCGATATATGCCCTCTTGCTCATAACCACTCCATGCTACAGTATGCCCTTACCTTTATCCAGACCTGAAAGAGAAAAAATATGAAAGGAATGAGCTCGACGGCTCAGCGAGTAAATTTCATAAACACTTTAAAAATGATAAAATTATATATTACCACAACATACCTTGTGGAGTCCAAGGAAACCTAACATGAATATAGATACCTCTTTACCCGATTTAATATTTACCGGTCTTAGTTGCTAGGCTTTCTTTATAATTACTAAAAGTTCCCTCCAAGTATGTACTAGAGCAAGATCGTTACTTGATCCCTCTCAAGAAGGTCTCTATACACATGTTCCTACCTTGCCCACACCTTAACTATATATTGTCCCTTCCCAACTACTTATCGATAACACAATATTTCTGTTACTTACTAGGGCACATTCACACATCACCCTTATTATAGGGTACTAATTTCCACCGTCTTCTTCCACCTACCGGCTCCCGCCCGGTCCCTTCCTCCTAGGAGTGCAATAATGACTCATTTATATAGCATAAGAAATAAGCATACATATTCATATAATGTTTAAACGTGATTTCCATGAACCCAGTCTTCTTCCCCCTACCGGCTCCCGCCCGGCCCCTTCCTCCTTATAATTGTAAACAACACGCACTACAATACTCACTGTCTTCCCTCTCCCGCCCGGCTCCCGCCCGGCCCCTTCCTCCTCTTAAATGACAAACATAGAAAATCAACATGCCGAATATAGTTACTATCATCCACACACCACACACATTGTATATCAAAATATACTATTACAAAAATTACTCAATTATCATGTTTTGATAAAGATCACAACATCAACATATTCACATATAAACCATCTACTCGACATGCTATTTTTATTAGTAATACCATAGTATTTCATATAACTATGATTTATGCGGTCCGCGTAAGTATCATAATTAGTAACTTAATGTTCACAAATATAGGATCTAACATAACCACTTATGTCACTATACTTTAATGAAATGAGAACCAATCATGACACTAATCCCATAAATATGTCACTATTTTCTAATAGAACAAACATGACACTAATCTCATAAAAGAAAACTAATTTATACATTACCTTACATTATTCATGAATATTTTCCCCCAAATTCCTCCTAATTCCATATGATAATTACTTAATTTAATTTCATGTAGGCAAAGTGAGTATAAAAATTTACTCACGTTAATATATGGATTCCCACTTGTGATCTTGATCAATTCCTCCACTCCTCAAATCCTAGCAAAAGACAAGGCAATTATTAGTTATGAAATAACTTATCAAAAGGGATGAATTAGTGAGGTAGCCCTTCTTACCTTCACCCAATAGCTTCAGGAATTTGGGGTTTTAGGGGCTGAATTTCAGAACTAGGGCTTCTGATTTCACCTTCAAAATCCCCCAAAAACTGAACTTTCTCACTTCTCCAACTAGCCAAGGTCCCCCCTTGTCCTTCCAGGCCTTCTCGCAGCCTGAACGTCGCCCTGCGCGGCCTGGGCGCCGCCCGGCGCGGCTGCGCGCCGCCCTTGCGCGGCTGCGCGCGGCCCCCCGCGGCTGTGCGCGGCCGTGGACTGGTGGCGCGTGGCTGCGCCGCCCCCCTGGCTTCTGCTGGGGGTGAAGAGAAAGGGAAAGAGAGATTTGTGTGAGTGAAGAGAGATCTGAGAGAGGATCTAGGGTTTTGTTTTGGGAGAGGAAATATTCTTCATCTATTTTTTTTACAGAGAGGAAAAGTTTCTTCTCAGATCTCACGTAAGAGAAAAGTAAGTTTACATAGAGGCCCTCCACTAAACAAGTCATTACACATACATCCTCCCCACTAGTCTTGCCACTTGGCCAAGGCTAGGATCAAATTGATCCTAGCCTTACACCTCACCCTTTCATGCAAACCTAACTCTCCCACTAACCCAAGAATGATAAAAAATTAGCTTTACAAATACATAGTATTTGTTTAGGTATTTACTAATTGGGAATACTATAAGATATACCTAAAATTGCAATATCTAGGTTATATTCCCATATACTCTAAATATCATAATTATGTTGGCACAAAATACCTATATATATTTTCTATATATTTCAATTTATGCCCTAAATTCAAAAATGACATAACTCATAAAAATATTAATTCTCTGGTCATCTTTATTATTATTGGTATTTAATTAAGAAAGAGGAATCATATATATAAAAAAAAATTTCCTATCTAACCGATGCTTAAAATAATTAGGAATTAATAAAAATGGGTTGTTACACTTAGTGCCTATCCCTCTATTGAGAGGTTGATCTTATGTGGCTTAGTATCTTACCTCTTGTGTAGAGGTTGTGTTGTTTGAGAGAAGAGTTGTGTACTCCAAAGTTGTATTACCTAAATTCTCAGTGGAGATTCCCTGTGTGGGAAGTCCTGTGTGGACGCGTTAGTGAAAATCCTTTTGTGTGAAGGCGGGGACGTAGAGCAGTGGCTCGAATTTCGAAACATATCTTTGTGTTTGCGATTGATCCACTGTCTCTAAACTCTTTCTTTGATATCTTACATTGATTCATATTGTTCATATCTTATATTTTAGATATTGTTTGTGTGCCTCACTAGTGTTGAACCAAGAGTGGTTTACATAGTACCTCAATTTTTATTTAGAGAATTTAGAGCAGATAGTCCAGAGCCCTTCACGGAGAATTCGGCTACACTCTTTATTTACACTTAGTGTGTTACAATTAGATTTTAATTCCGCATCATTTGTCATTAGATTAGTCATACACCTATTCACCCCTCCCCTAGGTGTATTTTCAATGACTACTTACGAATTACGATAAATTACGACAACCAAACACAGTGGCGTACGCAGGATTCTCATTTAGTGGGGGCGGAGATATTATGAATCAAAATTGAAAATTTATAAAAGTGAATAACACATCTCAAGTTTCGATATTATTAACAAGATAGAGGGGCGACCACTCTAAATTATAATGTTTCCTTTAATCTTCTCATAAATTAACTGAAAGTGGCAGACAAATTTATTCATTAACACATCTTAATACTGAAAATATAAGTCATAATTCACAAAATCCAACCACATTTTCCTAACAAAAAACTAATCACAAGTGATTTCTCATCAATTTTACTTTTATATGTGAATGGTTATGATAACGACATGATTTGAAAACTTGAATTACCTCAAAATATCAAAATATAAAGATCCACTCTCAAATTTTCTCAGCCGATGATCTCTAAAAATTAATAGTTGTAAGCTTGCAAAAAAAAACATCTTATAGTTTGAATTACTTGCTAAAAACATCTTAAAACCTGATAAAAGACTTGAATTACCGGCTAAAATTAATAGCTCTAAAAATTAATAGTTTGAGAGGATTGGCCCAGTGGGGGGCGCTAGCGCTCTGGGAGAGAGAGGATCGGGGGCTGGGGGCGCTGCCGCGTTGGGGGAGAGAGAGGATCAGGGGTGGGGTGGGGGCGTTGCCGGGCCCGTGCTAGGAGGGAGAGAGAGGATCAGGGTGGGGTGGACGGTGGGGGCACTATCGCGCTGGGAGGAAGAGAGGATCGAGGGTAAAGGTGTTGGGAGGGGGAGAGAGGATCGAAGGTGGGGGCGCTGGGAGGGGATACATAGAGAGGGGAGCTAGAGTTATTTTTTAAGGCGGGCGGCCCGACAATTACAACCCGACCCAAATATTTTTACAAACCGACCGCCCCATATTTCTGTACATATGCACGGATTTCAGTAGGGGCGACCGCCCCCACTCGCCCCCACTTATGTCCGCCACTGACCAAACAGATCCTCGGTGTACGACATGTGGGGCCAACCAAACTGACTCGTGGATATTTCATTTGGTTAGTTCAGGAGGCGCGTGGGAGAAATATCCGGGTAGGTGAAACAGTGCTGGTAATTCCTAGTGAGGTGGTGGGTGGGTGGAAGAATCAAAGACCCACTTGTTGCCTCTTGCTAAATATTTTTTTTTACCATTTTGTAATCTTTGGGTGCCCTTTCTTTAGCTTTTTTGTCGGTTTTTTGCCTGCAGTGACAAGAGTTTCCCTGGTTCCATGATCGATCAAATTCCCTTCGCTGTCGATAGCATTCTTTAAAGGGCCTGAATGTATCATCGCTGCATGTATCATTATGGATCCTTCGCAGATGAACATATCAGATTCTGAATCTTGATGCTCTCAAAAAAAAAAAATATGTAATCTTAAGTGCAGAAAGTAAAGAAGCTATATTCAGTGAGACTTCAACGAGCTACTTCGTTTAAATATTTAATTTATAGCTCGCAAACGGTTGTTTAAGGCTCTAAGTTAATGGATATCTGAATTCGATCTAATGTGGACAATTTTCAAGGAAACATTATGACATCACCTAACAGAGTTCATTTGTGAAGTGAAAACTGACAAAGATTATATCCAAAACGCCACTCTAGTTATGTCACTGTGTGTGCGTGTGTGTGTGTGTGTGTGTGTGAGAGAGAGAGAGAGAGAGAGAGAGGGAGGGAGGGAGGGAGGGAGGATTTTAATTTGAACAACAATGTTTGAAAACATAAACCTTGAAACTTGAACATTTTAGAAATGTCAACCTATTCAAACTTGGACATTTCATATCACTAGATATTAGGCACGTGGAGCTAAAATAATTTTAGGTAATACGTTATAAATAATTTAGATTTATAAGTTGTAGTATTATTCTACATTACATACACAGACACTATTATTTATTTCAAGTCTCAAATTTAAGTCTCGGCTATGTTAAAAAGGAGAGAAAAAAAAAACACTAATATTTTTTTAACTTTTAAATTATGAGAAGGTGTTAAAATTGATGCTAATATGTAGCTAATGGGGAATTGGGGATGTGTGGGTGAAATAAATCTTTCTATTTTTTTCCCTATTTGTGCTTTAAATTCAAAATTAATTCTCACCTAAAAAGACGTCCAAAAATGACTGAAAGTGTTTCGCTTTCGGTCTTACTCTGGGGGTAAGAAACCACTAACAGGTGATGTCACGGCCAGCTCGAAGGGTGGAAAAAGGCCGCTCTAAACTACTCGTTTGAATACTATTTTCAAGAGAGAAAAATTAGAAAAAAAACCTCTTTGAAAACCATTTTGAAATTTATGTACATTTCAGAACTGAAATGAGAACTTAAAATGCTAGAAGCATTTCTTAGAGAGAAAAAAAAAAATGAGAAACAATCAGGATCTAGACCAAGAGTCAATCACTTCAATTTAAATTCACATATCATTTTAGAGTAATAAGTTCTATTGGAATATTTTTGTTGTTAATTTTTTTTTTTTTTTTTTTTTTTGCAGTGGTGTGTGACAGTATTGACTATCAGAAAATTGGTTAATATAAAATTTCATACAAAAAATTCCGGATACATAACTTGTACTTTTATTGAGTTAGGCTAATTTACTTATATTATTATTGAATGATATTAATGTTTTGCCTTTTTGTTTGTTATAAATCAAGGCGATTGTTCGATTTGAACCGAGATCTTCTTATAGGGCCTTTTGATAAAGAGTGGAAGTGAGGAAGTGAGGAAGTGGTAATAGTTCCTTTTAGATGTTGTTAGGAAGTGTGGTTTGAAAAATATTATGTCTTTTCCGGTGTTTAGATGGTAACATGGAAGTGGAAGTGGAAGTGAAAGTGGAAAAGTTGACCGCAAAACAATATTAAAATATATATTAATTAAGAAAAATAAAAAATGGACTGTAATTAGAATGCAAGTGAGATTTACATGATTAAAATTTAACTATTTTGTGCTACAACTTATTATAAATGAGATTTACATGACCACAAAATTAACTGTAGCACTCTGGAAGTGAGAAAATGGTTGTGCAAAAGAGAAAGAGAAAAGGAAAAGGGATTTTCTTATTTTCTTTTTCCGGTGTTTGGATAGATAGTGAAGTGAGCAATTATACTTCCCCATTTCCTTACATCCTCTCACTTCCTTGCAACCAAACATAGTCAAACCTATATTTCTTTGCCACTTCAATGTATAGGTATCGCAAAAGTGACGTTTGATCTAAAGATACATAAAAGTAGATATCAAGGGTATTTTCCAAAGCAAATAAAGTGTGTGGGTATGAAACATATTTTTTGGGTTAATTAACTTACACCGCCGACGAGATTCAATGAACAACGGGAGCAAACCGAGGGTTTGACCGAGGCCGATTTGAGAGAGAAATAATGTCCGCTGGCACGCGAGCTCGATGTGCCCACGTGTGGTGTGGGGAGCGTTGCTCAACAATCCAAGACCCGAACCACTCCGCCATTTGCGGGGGGACTGTTTTAGTGTTGTTTATTGATGAAATTAGTGGTTGGGTTGGTGAGGGCTTTGTTTGCAGGCTGCCAGTCGTGGGCCTTACCTAAAGGACCGTCTTGGACTTGGTCCGTGATAAGAGCGGACGGCAGCAGGCTGGACCCTGGCAAACGAAAATAAGTGACCCAGTTTGCTTAATACTTTTACATGTTGACAGCTGACGCTTGGATTTTGGAAGGGGAAATTTAGTTTAGCCCCTCGGACCCTCGCTTGATCATTGATTTTATCTAATGTCGGTTTGCAAGTTGCGAGTCTCGCTCGGGCAGTAACGACGATGAGAGTAAATCAACGGCCGGGATTGATTTCCAAGTACACTCGGGCTTTAGCTGTAGTGCACGCGAAAGTCACTTCATAATGCTTTGCTTGCGTGTGATGGCACGGTAAGATTCAGTCAGTAGCGAGCTTTTTCAATTTTTTTTTTTATTTACTCTTTTCTGACAAATTTCTGTCCGTAGTAAATTTCTTGACTTTTACTTTTTTTTTTTTTTTTTTTTTCATGTCTCCCTGACGAAGATACTTGTGGTGGTACAGGAGATCAGCTACTTCTTCTCCAATGGGAAGCGGCCACGTGTACTCCCTCCCCAGACCCCTCTGACAGCGCATGGGAGCTTCGCAGAGAAGCCCAAAGGAAAGAGGGGAGGAGCAGAGCAGCGTGAGAAATTACTTTTGTTTGTTCAGTTAAAAAAAAAAAAAAAAAAATTTATTTATTTTTTTAATCATTGAGAGCACTAGCTAGTGGCTAGTAAGCTAAGCTAGCTGGTAGCTTTGTGTTGTCCCCTTGTCTAATCGAGCTCTCGCGTTGTGGCTTTCGGTTTATGTGTGTGAGTCACACACACATACAATAAGAGAACTAATCCCGTATTGACACGTAGATTGAAATTCTTATAATATGTGTGTGAGCTCTACACACATAACATATTATAACAGAACCAATCCACGTGTCAACGCATGATTGGTTCTCTTATTATATGCGGGTATCTTACATACATGAACCGAACCCCGCGTTGTGCCTTGCCTCGGGCTTCAAAATGGCAAAAAGAACCAATCGAAGAAAAAGTACATCCCAATTAGAGTGAAAAATGATGAGTGCTGCGGTGGAGCTAAATACAATTGTTATTGTTACTGTTTTCTTTTTTGAATTTTTCTCCAACTGAAGAATGGAAAAGATTTCAGCTTGAATCCCCACTGACAATTGTTTTTTTTTTTTTTTTTTTAGAGTAACTACTTCATATAGCTGACTAGTCTGATTAGACAAAAGATAGTAAGCCAGTACAGATAATTATACTCTACTCTTATCCGTCTGCGATCAATTCAAATTACCATTACTTAAAAAATTAAATGCCCGAAAATAAATCACCAGCTGCAGCTCATTTTATTTTTGAGGAGGAATTTTATATTTTGATACTCCAGGGTTATTTTCATACTTTTCTGTGAGAGAGGGGAGATAAAAATGTTATGATAGAGTTTTTAAACTCATCAGGAAACATAGTGCAAATATCAGAAGCCAAAAGGAGGGAGAATGGAACTTATATCAGGCCAGCAGCAGGACTGATCGACCGCCCGGTCGACTGGTGTGCACAAACGTGCAAAGGGTAGCTCGGTCGACCGACGATCGACCGTAGCAGGAGAACGGTCGACCGCTCAGTCGACCGACTGGCATGAAGAACTCTCGGTTGGACACGGTCGACCGACTGGTCGACCGGCTGCTCGAGTCGGTCGATCGGGCCGGGTCGGTCGACCGCCCGGTCGATAGCCCGACGTATCTGGGCGCGGATCTGTCTCTTCTTTCAGGATTTGGACTTCGCTGAATTGGAGACGAATCCAATTAGGATTTTCTAAATTCCTGGGTCTCTTTGGCTATAAATAAAGGGGCAGAGACCTCTTGAATTGTATGCAAGCTACAAATTGTATTAGTTGTTGAACAATAAAATCTCTCTCTCCCTTGCCCCGAGGACGTAGGCAAATTGTCGAACCTCATTAAATATTATGGTTGCTTTCTCTCTTGTTTCTTTGTTCTTAATTTCTGGGTACTTCTTTGTTGCATCTATTGGGTGCCTCGCAAGTTATTGCCTCGCGCGCAACAAGTGGTATGAGAGCATCCTAGGTTCATCGTGGGATCGTGTATCGATTCCAAAAGTATTAGTTGCTGTTTGGCGGAGATCGTGTGTCGATCTCGAAGCACCTTTGGGACTTTTTTTAGGGGATTGTGTGTCAACTTCAAAACAGCATTTGCATTGCTCAAGGAATCAGATTCTGTGGAGTGGATCGTTCCGAAAACTCTTCTAGGATTTCACTTTGATGTAAAGATCCTATCTTTATCTAGTTTTTTGATCTAACTCTGTTTGTTTTCGCATTGCTTTGAGGAAACCATTGAGAAGATGGTTGGAGATAGTACATCTACAGTGAAATCCATGAACCCACATCCTTTGAAGATTGATGCGATGAAGTTCGATGGTAAGAACAACTTCGGTATGTGGAGGTGTGAGGTGATAGATGCACTGATGGCATCAAACTTCGAGGACACTCTACGATTGGAGAAAAAGCACGATTTTACTTCTGAAGAAGATTAGGATAAGATGAACCGAATAGCGTGTGGTTTGATTAGGTCTTGTATGACATAAGACATCAAGTATCATGTGTTACATGAAACATCTGCAAGGCAGTTGTGGGAGATCTGGAGAAGAAATATCTGACGAAGAGCATCGAGTCGCGGTTGCAATTGAAGAGGAGGCTCTATCGCTTTTAGATGAAGAGAGGACTTTCTGTTGATGAACACATGAACAACTACACCAAGTTTCTTATAGATCTAGTTAGTGTGGATGTCAAGATTGATGAAAAGGATAAGGCAGTGATTCTTTTAAATTCTCTTCCGGACGAAAAGTATGAGACCTTTACTCTTACCTTGATCAAAGGTAGACAAACACTTAACTATAATGAAGTGTCAGCTGCTCTTGTAAACTATGAAGTAAGGAGGCAAGATAGATTGTTTTTTCACGGGAGTACATCAGCAGAGGCGTTGGCGGTAAGAGGCAAAAGTTCTAATAGGAAGGGTAAAGGTGATCACGGGAGATCGAAGTCCAGACCAGCTTTCAGAAATCTGAAAAAGAACCAGTGTGCCTTCTGCAAAGAAATAGGGCACTGTTGATTTTCCAAAGGCCTAGGATAAGAAGGAGTCAAAGATTGAAGCAACCTCGCAAGGGTGGTCAATACTCATGCCAGTACTTCACAAGCAGGTAGATCAGACTCAGACTCATCGGTATTCTCTTTCTCTGTTACTACTCTTATCGTTGGTTACTCAGGAGATGCTGAGTAGATGTTAGATACTGAAGCTACGTATCACGTGTGTCCTAGCAGAAATTAGTTTACTAGCTTTCAGAAGCTAGTAAGATATTCTGTTATCATGGGTGATGATCGCCCATGTAACATGGAAGGTAAAGGCACAATCCAGATCAAGATGTTTGATGGGATGGTATGGGAATTAAAGGAAGTGAGGTATGTACCTCAACTTAAGAGAAATCTTATCTCAGCTGGTGCTTTGAAAACATTGGATCTTGAGGTATCAATAAAGGATGGAGTTCTCAAGATGACCAAGGGCTCAATAATGGTTCAGAAGGGTGTCCACTAGAACAATCTCTACTAATTGAAGGGAAGTACTATTACAGGACCGGTAGCGACTGAAATGTCACCTAGAGGGGGGGTGAATAGGTGACAATGCTAATCTATGAACTAAATGCGGAATTTAAAAACTTAATGCAATTCATACTCAAGTGCTATCAACAAGTGATGCACACAACCAAGCCAAGCAAATATGAATGAGCAATATGAATAATAAGCAAGGCACAAAGTAAAGAGATAGAGAGATAGAGTCAATAGAACAAGCGCAAACACCAAGATATGTTATCGAGGTTCGAGCACCCAGCTCTACATCCCCGCCTTCCCCATGAAGGATTCTAATCCACTAACTTGTCACAAAGACAGTTACACAATGACTGGCGTACCCACTCCACAGGAGTACCCAGTATCACAAGCACCAATACAAGTAATCTCTGAGTAGTCAAAAGACCACAAACTCTCTCTTACAAAGATCTCTTTTCTTTTGAACTTAGTGGCTAAAACAACAACCACAAAACAATCTCTTTTTCCACACAAAAACTCCTATAGAATAAGATAGTAGATTTTGGCTCAAGTGTGGAGAAAACCAAGGGATTTGAAACCAGCAACTCAAAAAAAATCTTTGGGAAATAAATGAAACCAAGATAGTAAAGTTCAAATAAAAGCTTTTCCCAAAATCCCTTTTCTTTGGTTTTCCAAACCCTAACAAAAACACCAAAAAGATTGTTCAATTTGAATCCAAAAACCTATTTTGATTGCAGCAAAAACACCTGAGAGAATGAAAATTTTAGCCCAAAAATTCTTAGAGAAAAACTCTCTCAAATGGGGCATTTATAGGCAAATCTGGAAAATAGCTGTTGGCAGCAGAACTGCCAGAAATACCCTGCCGGTCGACCGCCCGGTCGACCACCCAACGGTCAATTTTTGACCGTTGTCAGCTACCGGTCGACCGCCCGGTCGACCGAAACAAACAGAGAGCAACTCTGTTAACAGTCGGTCGACCGCCCGGTCGACCGTCCCCAAAACTGCCAGACGTGCACAGTTCTGTGCACGTCGGTCGACCGGTCCGGTCGACCGACTTCATGCCTAGTCGACTTGTCAGTTGACTAGTCGACTTGGTTGAAGCCTAGAACAGAAAACTGGAATAAAAATATATTATAATAAATCCCACAAAATCTCTAAAATTCCACAAAAATAGTTTTGTCATTTTACATTGATATATAAACATGTGGTAAAAAGTTTAGCTCAAATATCAATCAATATGAACTATTTTTGTGTTATAGAAATTTTGTCAAAAACCAAAAACTGTATTTTCTAAAACTTGGATTTTGAATAGAAAATACATTTTGTCCAAAACTCTTCCAAGTACAAAAACATGATACTTAAACACTTTGAAGCATGATGCATATGGATAGAAATCCAATATACATGAAACAAATATATATATCATAGTTTTTGACTTTAATTCCAAAAATAAGTTTTGTTAAAACACAAAACCTAAAACACATGAAATAGGTATATCAAAGTAGTTTGTCTAAGAGTTGAAGTATGCATGTATATAGAACAAATCTAATATACATTAAACCATGTAAACTTGTTTTGATATAATATCTATTCATGCAAACCAAAATCGGTTAAACCAAAAACCAAAAACCAAAACATGATACGTGTGTGTTGTGAACTTGAGCTTATCATACTATTCTAATCTTTACAATTTGGATCTAAACACAAAACTAAAATAGGATACCTAAGTCTTCTTGTAGAGCGCAATCTCCAAGCCGACTCGATCCAAAACTCTTTGATCCACAGAGCAAGTGCTATATATGATCTTTGACGCTCGGGCTCTTGAATCAACATGTGAAAGATGTGTGGAAGCTTTCACCAACTAATATCTTGATTAATGATCTGAAACTTAAACATCACAAGATAATTAGTACACATAACTACATGAGTTAATCAGCATCAAAACTAGAGTCGAAGGCCTTTGGTCCAACAGCGACTTCTACAGATACAGATGATGATTCAACCAGGTGTGGCATACAGGGCTCGGACATAGAGGAGAAAAAATTTTGCAAGCTCTTGCAAAGTAAGGACTATTGAAATGTGCTAGAACCTGCAAACTGAATTTCTATGAACATTGTGTCATCAGAAAGAAGACCAAGGTGAAATTCAGCACAACGACTCACTGCACCGAGGGGATTCTGGATTATGTTCATACTGATGTGTGGGAACCTACCAAGACTGCATCTATTGACGGTAACCACTACTTTATGACTTTCATTGATAACTATTCTAGGCGATGTTAGGTATATACCATGAAGCTCAAAGGGGAAGTCCTAGAATTATTTGTGGAGTGGAAGAATAATTTGGAGAAAAAGCATGTGAAAGAAGATCAAGGTCATCCGGTCAGATAACGGAGCTGAGTATAAATCTGTTTCTTTCCTAAAGCTATGTCGTGATGAGGGCATAAACAGGCACTTCACAGTAAGGGAAACACCGTAAAAAAAATAGGGTGAAAAACACCTAGAGGGGGGGTGAATAGGTGTAAGTGCTAATCTAAGAAACTTAATGCAAACTAAGTGCGCTAAATGCGGAAGCTAATGCGAATTATGCACAAACTAATACAATACAACAAGTGTAGCCGAATTCCCCTTGCGAGGCTCTGGACTAACTCCCCTTGATTCCCCTTGAAATGGGTTGAGGTGCTATGTGAAGCTCTTGTTGGATGAGTATAAGTTAGGCACACACACACAAGCAATCCAAGCAATATAAAATACACACAATCAAGCCAAGCATATAAGAATGAATAGCAATATGAATAAATGCAAGGCAATATGAAATATGCACAACACAAGCAAATATGATATGATATGAATATAATGCTTTGCACAAATATAAGAGAGAGAGTTAGAGAGACAATGGATCAATACGCAAACACCAAGATTTGTTTCGAGGTTCGAGCACCTTGCTCTACATCCCCGCCTACACCACCGTGTAGGATTTCCCAATCCACTATAAGGAGTACCTAACTCCTCTCTCAACTTACAAAGCCACCGAGGCTACAACAACCACAATCCTCAACACCTCTACCGAAGAGGCTCACAACCAACACTATCACCTCACACTTGAGGGATACAACTCAATCACCCGATCACCTCTACCGAAGAGGGATTCACAAATAAAAGGGTGTTTACAACAAAGAGGTTTACAACAAACAACCTCAAACTCTTCTCTTTCTTTTTCTCTTATCTTTTTCCACAAAAACAAGATCCTAATAGTTTAGGATAGAAGATAGCTCAAGTGTGGAAACAAAGTATTTTTGGAAACAAGCAACAAAGAAAAACTACTTGGGAAATCTCTTGTATATGATAGAAAATGAAATACCAAATCAAAATCCCAAAACCTAGTTTTCTTTTATTTTTCAAAAACCCAAAAACAAATAAGATGAAATCTTTTTGGCTTAAAAACCCTTTTAAAAACTCTTTTAAACACTAGAGAAAGTCTGGAATTTTTAGCTCTAAAAATCTTAGCCAAAACAATGGAGAAATGGGGTATATATAGCCCCTAGGAAAAACTAGCCGTTAGGCTGATGTGGCAGCCTGACAGGCCACCGGTCGACCGGTCCGGTCGACCGCCAACGGTCAGAATTATGACCGTTGGGCAACTGCGGTCGACCGGCCCGGTCGACCGATAAAACCCGAGAGCAGAGCTCTCAACTCGGTCGACCGTCCCGGTCGACCGTGTCTGTGCCTAACAGACATGCACGTCTGTGCACATCGGTCGACCGGAACGGTCGACCGGCCCTTGGTGCGGTCGACCGTCACGGTCGACCGACCAGCCTGTCAGCACAGTCCACAGTTCTGCACAGATACGGGATTTGAAAATAGGTCTTTTCACTCAATAAAAATCCCATAAAATCACAGTAAATCTAAAAAATAGTTTTAATCACAATAAAAACTGTTTTTCTAAAAATATGTTTTTCTAAAACTTGTTTTATCATTTTACTTTGATAACCAAACTTGTGATAAAAATTTCAAGACATATATCAATCATATTAATTCAATTTTGTGTCTTGCCAATTTTATCAAAAACAAAACTTGTATTTTATCAAACTAGAATTTTCCAAAACATGAATAGGATAGTCAAAATAAGTTTGTTTAAAAAATTAAGCATGCATGTATAGAATGAAGCAACTATACATATATCAATTTAAACTTGTTTTGATAAACTATTCATGAAAACCAAAACTCAATCATAAAACGTGTGTGATTTGTGCACTTGAGCATATCAACTAAACTAAGCTTTACAAATATGGATCTAAAAACTCTATCTAAACTAGGATACCTAAGTCTTCTTGACGATCTTCATCTTCAAGTAGACTTGCTCCAAAACTCCGTGATTCTCCAAGTGCAAAGGTATGATCTTTAAGCTTTGGCGCCGGAATCATCATGAATAGCTTCTAATCATCTTGTTGAAGCTAATCACCAACTAATATCCTGTTAATGATCTGAAACTTAGAAACACAAGAATATTAGTAAACATAACTACATGAGTGTTGATCATCATCAAAACTAGAGTTGAAGGCCATTGGGCCAACAATCTCCCCCTTTTTGATGATGACAAAACTCATGGAGTTATATATGCATGGATTAAAGATAAGCTTCAAGGAAGCTCCCCCTTAACTCATGCATAGGGATAAACAATAAATATATGCAATGAATATTAAACATGAAACATGCGTATGCATAAACAATAAATGGTTCTAGATATCAAATGGAATATTCAAAACAAAATAAGCTCTAGATACCAATTACAAAGCAAACTCTATATATCAATTAAACTTAATATTCTTGAGATTAAAACATAATATATGCATATAAAATATAAGCATGCATATAAAAAGCACGTACCAATCATGCATAGAAGTAATTTGAGTTTTATGTATGCATGTTAAACTCTCAAATAATTCTCCCTCTTTTTGTCAATCATCAACAAAGGGGTAAACAATCAAAACCATAGATAAAATGAGGGGTAAAAATCTTTCTCCCCCTTTTTGTCAATCAAAACAATGCAAACAATGTTCTTCCCCTTTTTGTCTAAAACAAAAAAACAAAATCAATAAGGGGTGACTACAAACATGATATCAATTAAAAATATGTCAATGAAGCATCTTGATACCAATAAACAAGAATCAATATATGTTATATGCTATATACATTCATGAAGAGGAAGACGCTAAGTTAGCTTCCCTACACATATGCATTACATGAAGAAGGGATGACAAGCCCCAATTCACATAACACATATTATGTAATGCATAAGAGGAGATGTGAAGCTCCCCCTACACACGTATATCATATAAAGAAGAGTTGTCAAGCTCCTCAATTTATAATATACTCAACATGAATCTATATGTAAGAGAGATGTTAAGCTCTCCTTGCACATAGGAAATACAAATCAAAACTTTGAATATTTTCTTTAAACAACATTTTGAGATACCAATTGTAATTAAACATAACAAATTACCAATTGTAAAACAACATAACAAATTTTGAATGTCTAAACACAAATTTTGATACCAATTGTAAGAATATATTTCATTTTGAAAATATATAAACAAATTTGATGTTGATATCATATGTTCAAAATAACAACTTTTAATCATAAAGAGTGGGAGTACAAATACCAATTGAAATACAAAATCAAATTTTCTCCCCCTTTATGAGATACAAACTAAAGACATGCATAGTCTTGATAACAATTTAAAAGTAATCAATTTAAACAAAATTGAAACTCAAGCACTAGCATAAATACAAACATATATATGTATGAAAGATAGATACCAATAGAAATTGATATACTTAGAATTTAAAGCATACATACATACAAAAACATATATGAGTATACAAGAAGATCAAAATGATACCAATTGAAAGAGTTCAATGATACCAATTGACATAACAATAAGTTCAAGTGTATACATCATATTATCTACCACCCAATCATAATTCAAGTTTTAAAGATTTTCAATTTAGGGCATACATGAACATGATCTCCCATCCTACCGCCCTTGGAAGGTAGGGGTTTTCAAAGATAGATTTGAAAATGTAGTTTTGTTTGAAAATCACTACCAAAATGAAGAACACCGCAACTAGTTAAATGGAAAACTTGTTAACTAGCACGAAATCCTTCAAGCAAGGAATAAAACAAAATTGAAATTCACATGATAATCATCACTCTAACCAATAAAGCATAACTCATGAGAAACAAAACATGAGCAATAGATATGAGTGTACAAATAATATGTGAATATCATAATCATGAAAAATATTTCATTAAGCTCAATTATTCCTTAAAACATAATTCTATCAAAAACATGAAAAATCATATAAAACTCCTTATTTAATCTTCAAGGCATATGTATGTCTAATACAAACTAAAATATACATACATATCCAAAACTCAACGAGTCCACTAAATGTATATTCATGAAGGCACGTGGCTCAAAAAGATGTATATGTATAAGATTAGTTTGAACTAGATAGACATATACATGAAGTTAAATATTGACACAAAAACATCAAAACATGAAAATCTAAATCTTTACATTAAATCAATTTTCATTTCAAGGTATATGTATGTATTGTCAACACACTAAGTATACATACATATCCCTAAACACAAATGAGTCCATAAGTAGATTTGCATGAGAAACAAATGACTCAAGGGGTATACATGTGTATCTTAATGTTTTGACAAAATGCACATATACATGAAATGGAAACTCATATTCATCAAAACATATTCAAAAATGGGAATACAAGTTTAAAATGTATGAATCATCAAAACTAGACTATACTAGCACATCTAATGGGTTCAAATAAGCATTCAATTCCAACTATATATAGATTTATTTGTAGCCCATCCTATGTACAAGTATGTAACTAGTCTTAATGAAAACTAACACTTAAACATATATTCAAAACATGAAGCATCAAAAATACATATAAAAATCATCATGATAAAAGTCATCATGGAAAACTAAAATATGATTATTATGTGAATTCACATGTATTAGATTCATGATGTACATTATAGCTCAAACAAAAGTGAGAACACTAATTATGGGTTCATATAAGCATGTGTGTCTCAAATACTATATATGTATGTCAAGGATCTAATAAACATGGAATGAACATACTAATCCATAGACATCAAAAACATGCTATAAACAATGAATATTAAAACATGTAAACAATAAATGGGAGTAAAGGATTGTTACCAAAACCGAAGAAGCAACTCTCCTTGTCTCCAAAGCATGGTGGTCCTCTCCACCAAACCTTCCCTTGAAAGTGATGCATCCATATGATTTCTTTTAAGTCCGGAACGCATCCACTCCAAGGTGTCATCACTCTCACGTCATGTGAGAGCCCACACCTACATCAAATAAAGGAGGGGTGGTCTTTGGTACCCACATCTTATTGGGTCCATGGGGGTTAGTCCCTTCTCTAACCCAAATAAAATTCTTTGCTAAATTAGGAGTATGTAATCTATCATAACAAAATTTAGCAAGGTGGCCCTTACGTCCACAATGTGTACATGAGTACACATGAGCATACATGTGTTGATGGTGTCCGTGAGGAGCATGTGTATGCCGTGAAGGGTGTGCATGCATAGAAGTTGGAATTTGTTTCTTTCGAACCAAGGTTTCCAATCGTGAGTGGTTCATGGCACATTGGCTCATAGTGGAGCCCAAACAATCCATTTTCTTCTTTAACAAATTTATATCATTTTCGAGCATAGAAGAAGTGGAACATGCAATGGGTGATTTAGGTGAAACTACCCTAGCATGACAAACATGAGAATCAATCTTATTTTGGAAAACAATATTTTTCTCTAAGCAAACATTTAAATCATTTGTAATGGAAATAATTTTATTTTTCAAATCAACATTCTCTTTTAAAATAAAATCAACTTTTGAAGACAAGTTATCATTTTTCTTCAAAAGAGCATGGCAATCATCTTTATTTTTCAAAAACTCATTTTCTTTAAGTGCAAGTTCTAATTGAGATCTTAATGAATCCCTTTCATTATAGACCTCAACTTTCTCTTGCAAAACACAATCAAGTCTAGCATGCAAATTTTTATTTTCTTGTTCAATTCCTAAACTCTTCTTTTTCAACAAATTATATTTTTCTATCAATTTTTCACAAACAATGGAAAGTTCTTCATTCAAGGCATGGGGATCAACATAATCATTTGAAGAACTAGCACAATCATTACTATCTAGTTGAGATTCCGAATGTACCTCAAGGGAGTCATTCCCTTGGACCATATAGCATTGTTGTGGCTCGGATTCTCCGCTAGATTCCTCTTCTTGGATTGGCGATTGAAGCTTGGAGGTGGTGGTTGTTGTCAACTTGTTCCACACTGCAAAAGCGGAATCAAGATTAGAAACACGTAAAAGATATTCTTTTGATAAAGTGCTTCTAATAGCCTCTAGAGATTGTGCATTGGCCCCTATATGATTGCAATCACCAAGATAACATCTCTTGGTGGCCGCAAGGAAAACATGCAAACCTAGGGTCTTTAGGTACATGGACATCCTATACTTCCAAACATCAATGTTGGAAGGGTCAAAACTAGGTGGGGTCATGAAGTCCATGGTATAAACTAAATATGTGCAATCAAATGTAAATGTAGATTAGCAAGTAAATGGATCACTCCTAGGATGTTAAGCCTAAGTATCAGGAGCACTAGCTCTGATACCAATTGAAAAACACCTAGAGGGGGGTGAATAGGTGTAAGTGCTAATCTAAGAAACTTAATGCAAACTAAGTGCGCTAAATGCGGAAGCTAATGCGAATTATGCACAAACTAATACAATACAACAAGTGTAGCCGAATTCCCCTTCCGAGGCTCTGGACTAACTCCCCTTGATTCCCCTTGAAATGGGTTGAGGTGCTATGTGAAGCTCTTGTTGGATGAGTATAAGTTAGGCACACACACACAAACAATCCAAGCAATATAAAATACACACAATCAAGCCAAGCATATAAGAATGAATAGCAATATGAATAAATGCAAGGCAATATGAAATATGCACAACACAAGCAAATATGATATGATATGAATATGATGCTTTGCACAAATATAAGAGAGAGAGTTAGAGAGACAATGGATCAATACGCAAACACCAAGATTTGTTTCGAGAATCGAGCACCTTGCTCTACATCCCCGCCTACACCACCGTGTAGGATTTCCCAATCCACTATAAGGAGTACCTAACTCCTCTCTCAACTTACAAAGCCACCGAGGCTACAACAACCACAATCCTCAACACCTCTACCGAAGAGGCTCACAACCAACACTATCACCTCACACTTGAGGGATACAACTCAATCACCCGATCACCTCTACCGAAGAGGGATTCACAAATAAAAGGGTGTTTACAACAAAGAGGTTTACAACAAACAACCTCAAACTCTTCTCTTTCTTTTTCTCTTATCTTTTTCCACAAAAACAAGATCCTAATAGTTTAGGATAGAAGATAGCTCAAGTGTGGAAATAAAGTGTTTTTGGAAACAAGCAACAAAGAAAAACTACTTGGGAAATCTCTTGTATATGATAGAAAATGAAATACCAAATCAAAATCCCAAAACCTAGTTTTCTTTGATTTTCCAAAAACCAAAAACAAATAAGATGAAATCTTTTTGGCTTAAAAACCCTTTTAAAAACTCTTTTAAACACTAGAGAAAGTCTGAAATTTTAGCTCTAAAAATCTTAGCCAAAACAATGGAGAAATGGGGTATATATAGCCCCTAGGAAAAAACTAGCCGTTAGGCTGATGTGGCAGCCTGACAGGCCACCGGTCGACCGGTCCGGTCGACCGCCAACGGTCAGAATTATGACCGTTGGGCAACTGCGGTCGACCGGCCCGGTCGACCGATAAAACCCGAGAGCAGAGCTCTCAACTCGGTCGACCGTCCCGGTCGACCGTGTCTGTGCCTAACAGACATGCACGTCTGTGCACATCGGTCGACCGGAACGGTCGACCGGCCCTTGGTGCGGTCGACCGTCACAGTCGACCGACCAGCCTGTCAGCACAGTCCACAGTTCTGCACAGATACGGGATTTGAAAATAGGTCTTTTCACTCAATAAAAATCCCATAAAATCACAGTAAATCTAAAAAATAGTTTTAATCACAATAAAAACTGTTTTTCTAAAAATATGTTTTTCTAAAACTTGTTTTATCATTTTACTTTGATAACCAAACTTGTGATAAAAATTTCAAGACATATATCAATCATATTAATTCAATTTTGTGTCTTGCCAATTTTATCAAAAACAAAACTTGTATTTTATCAAACTAGAATTTTCCAAAACATGAATAGGATAGTCAAAATAAGTTTGTTTAAAAAATTAAGCATGCATGTATAGAATGAAGCAACTATACATATATCAATTTAAACTTGTTTTGATAAACTATTCATGAAAACCAAAACTCAATCATAAAACGTGTGTGATTTGTGCACTTGAGCATATCAACTAAACTAAGCTTTACAAATATGGATCTAAAAACTCTATCTAAACTAGGATACCTAAGTCTTCTTGACGATCTTCATCTTCAAGTAGACTTGCTCCAAAACTCCGTGATTCTCCAAGTGCAAAGGTATGATCTTTAAGCTTTGGCACCGGAATCATCATGAATAGCTTCTAATCATCTTGTTGAAGCTAATCACCAACTAATATCCTGTTAATGATCTGAAACTTAGAAACACAAGAATATTAGTAAACATAACTACATGAGTGTTGATCATCATCAAAACTAGAGTGGAAGGCAATTGGGCCAACATAGGGTAGCAGAAAGGATGAATAAGACTTTGCTAGAGAAAGCCTGATGTATGTTATCCATTGTCAGAATACCAAAGAACTTTTGGGCTGAGTTTTTGGCATATGCTTGCTATCTCATCAACAGGTTACCTTCGTCTGTGATAGGAGGTAAAACTCCATTGGAGGTTTGGTCAGGGAAAATAGCTTAAGACTATGATTTGCTAAGGGTATTTGGTTGTCTGACCTACTACTATGTTAAAAAAGACAAGTTAGACCCAAGAGCGAAGAAAGGAGTGTCTGTAGGATTCAAGAGAGGAATAAAAGGCCACAAGATTTGGGATCCTAAGGACAGAAAATTTGTCCTCAGCAGGGATGTCACATTCGATGAGGCTTCAATATTAAAGTCTACAATCTCTCAGCAGGCAGAGATAAGAGGACCAAAGAGGTACCACAGCAGGTAGAGAGTGGTGCTACTTCACCATATCTAGAAAGATCAGTATCTTTGGCATCATACCCGCGGTGACACAGGGTAGTGATCATGTAGCCGAGCAGGATGCTGATGATGAGGATATTAAGGATAGGTTATGGGTGATGTCCATGAATCTGTTGCAGTTAGAAAACCCAGAAGAAATCCACGCAAACCTAGTTGGCTTACTACAGATATGCTTGTGGCCTATACTCTCCCAGTCATTGAAGAGGCAATCTCGTCTACATATGGGGCGTGTTTGGTTGCAAGGAAGTGGGCGGAAGTAAGGAAATGAGTAAGTATAATTGCTCACTTCCTATCTATCCAAACATCGGAAAAGGAAAATAAGAAAACTCTTTTTCTTTTCTCTTTTCTCTTTTCTCTTTACACAACCATTTCCTCACTTCCAGAGTGTTACAGTTAATTTTGTGGTCATGTAAATCTCATTTGTAATAAGTTATAGCATAAAAAAGTTAATTTTTTGATCATGTAAATTTCACTTGCACTCTAATTACAGTCTATTTTTTATTTTTCTTAATTAATTTTTATTTAATATTATTTTGCGGTCAACTTTGTGGTCAACTTATTCACTTTCACTTCCACATTACCATCCAAACACCAGAAAAGACATAACATTTTCAAACCACACTTCCCAACAACATTCAAACATCAGAAAACTTACTAACCAATTCCCAAGTTCCAAAGGAAACTATTACCACTTCCTCACGTCTTCACTTCCACCCTTAATCAAACAGGCAGAGAAGCTGAAATCAGCTCAGAGTCGAAAATGTGGAAGGATGTCTGGAAGAGGAGATGAGATCTCTACACAAGAACGACACTTAGAAACTGACAAAGTTGCCTAAGGGAAAGAAGGCAATTAGCTATAAGTGGGTATATGCAAAGAAACAGACATATCTCAAGGAAGATACTATACGCTACAAAGTCAGGTTAGTGGAGAAATGCTACGCACAATGAGAAGGAATTGATTACTACGAGGTATTCTCCCCCATTGTAAAGCACTCATCAATTCAAATTTTGCTGGCGCTGGTAGCACAGTATGAGTTGAAACTTGACCAGCTCGATCTGAACACCGCCTTTCTCCATGGCGATCTTGATAAGGAGATCTATATGACTCAGTCGATGGGGTTCAAAACTGCAGACAAGGAGAATATGGTATGCAAGCTGAAGAAATCGTTGTATGTATTGAAACAATCTCCTAGACAGTGGTACAAGCGTTTTGACAGCTTCATCAGAGGAAAAAGGTACACACCCAGTCACTAAAACCTATGTGTGTATTACAACAGCTACTTGGAGGAGAGTACAACTATCTACTGTTATATGTAGATGATATGCTTATCGCTTCAAAAAGCAGATCCACAATTGATAAGACTTGTCTTTCAAGTTCGAGATGAAGGATCTTGGTGAAGCAAAAAAGATGCTAGGCATGAAGATTGAGCGAGACCGAAGGAGTGGTAAGGTGAGCTTGACACAAAAGGGATATTTGCAAAAAGTACTTCAGAGGTTCAACATCGACGGTGATACAAAATCTGTAAGTACACCACTAGCTCCTCATTTCAAGTTAAAAGCCACTGTGTCCCCAACTACCATTGAAGAACGTGAGTACATGACTCACGTGCCGTATTCTATCACAGTTGGTAGATTGATATATGTAATGGTATGTACAAGATCAGACTTGTCACAAGCTGTCCCAATGATTAGTAGATATTATACATGATCTTGAAAAGGGTCATTGGGAGGCAGTAAAGAGGGTTCTACAGTACATTAAGGGTACCGTAGATGTTAGATTGGTACGAGAAGGATTCCACAGGAAAGCAGTAGTGTATTAGATATGTTGACTCCGACTATGCAGGAGACCTTGACAAACGCCGGTCTACAATGGGACATGTATTCACATTGTCTCAAGCACTGGTGAGTTAGCGCTTTATTCTACAGTCTACTGTTGCATTGTCTACTACAGAGGCCGAGTATATGGCCATAACGGAGGTTATGAAGGAGGCAATATGGCTTCAAGGTTTGCTCGATGACTTGAGAATTTAACAGGATCTGTTGAAGATCAATAGTGATAGCATAAGTGCTCTCTATTTGGTGAAGAACCAGGTGTATCATGCAAGGACGAAGCACATAGACGTCAGGTTCTACTTTGTTCGAGAGATTCTTGATGAAAGTGATATTGAGTTACTGAAGATTCACACAAAATAGACTCTCGCAGATATGCTTACCAAGGTGATAACCGGAGTAAAATTTACACATTGTAAAGAACTGCTGAATATTCTTCCAGTTGCTTGAACCCGATCGAGCTCGTTTGGATGAATTACGGATGACTTGATCCCTTAGGTAAGGTACGTAGGCAACTACACTGGTGCTGCCACTTTCAGGTCAACATGTACTATAATGAGTTCGGCTCAGATTTGAGAAATCTTCACCGAGGTGAAGAATTGTAAGGAGAGAGAAGATAAAATATTATGATGGAGTTTTTTAAGCTCATCAAGAAACATAGTGCAGACATCGGAAGCCAAAAGGAGCGAGAACGGGGCTTATATCAGGCCAGCAGTAGGACCGGTTGACCGTCCAATCGACTGATGTGCACAAATGTGCACAGGGTAGCTCGGTCGACCGTAGCAGAAGAACGGTCGACCGCTTGGTCGACCGACTGGCATGAAGACTCTCGGTTGGATATGGTCGACCGACCGGTCGACCGGGTGCTTGGATCGATCGACCGCCCTGTGACCAACAGGCGTATCTGGGCGCAGATCTGTCTCTCCTTTCAGGATTCAGACTTTGTTTCTGAATTGGAGACGAATTCAATTGGGATTTCCTAAATTCCTGGGTCTCTTTGGCTATAAATAAAGGGTCTGCCCTCTTAAATTGTATACAAGGTACAAATTGTATTGGTTGTTGAATCAAAAAAATCTCTCTCCCTTGCCCTGAGGACGTAAGCAAATTGTCGAATCTCGTTAAATATTATATTTTCTCTCTCTTGTTTCTTTATTCTTGATTTCTGGGTACTTCTCTGCTGCATCTATTTGGTTCCTCGCTGGTTGTCGCCTTGGACGCAACATTTTCAAACTTCATATCCACCGTACCAAGAGTTTTTAACTATGGGTAAGTTGTGGGAAATAATCCCCTGCACTAGTAGAGACATTGAATCAAATCTTTTGAATTATGAAAACTTGCAGATTAACTCCCTGTACTATAACACTGATAAAATTTCATTAAAAGAGACACATGAAGAGCATGTAACCCTCTTAAACTTAATTATTTCAATAAAAATTTGTCTACACCTCGTCTTTCTTCACCACCACTGCAATCACCGCCTCTTCATCCTCTACTCTGTCTCCTTCTTATCCTTCCCAAACACACCACTACCTCCTCTTCCACCTCCCTCTTGTCATCCAAACCCACCACCACCTCCTCTTCCACCTTCTTCTTCCACCTTCCTCTTCTTCTCCTCTTCAAACTCACCACTATTTGTGCCTTCTTCTTCTCAACTCACCACCACCTCCTTCATCTCCACCATCATCATCACCGCCTCTTCCACTACTATCTTGTTCTCCACCTCCTCCTTCTCAAAGTGCATCCACCACCTCCTCCAGTCTCACCATCAGCATCATCTTCTCCTCCACCTCTTTGTTCTCAAACCCACCACCACCATCTCTTCCATCACCACCCCTTCCATCACCATCGCTATTACATAGCTCAAAATTCTTATTTATTGTGAACCTTAATTTAATGAGAACCCCTTTCCTTTTTTTCCTCCTTCCTCTCCTCCTCCATTCCATCCTCACCGCAACCTCACCTTCCTTTCATCTTCTCTTTACTATTTAAGATTTCGTTAGAAAGAAGATAATAAAGAAAATTTGAGATAAATAATATTTAATTAAAAAAATGAGTTACTGAAGTGATTAGGACAATTAAGTGGAGCACATACTCTGCACGGGACTGATATGAATGGAAAAATTAACGATGTTACAGCGTAGAAATCAATACGCAAGTTTTTATAATTTAAAGAGTTTGGTGTAACAATCTAGAGAGAACAATAGTATTTTGCGCAATTATCTTATAATGATTCACAGGCTTGCTTGTTTTGTTGCAAGTAATCGCAAGTCGTAAGTCGTAAAATGAGAATAAGAAAAGTGAACTGTAACATAAAAAATTTATTGTGTTTTATGGTGCTTGATTGGTAATATAAAAGTGTTAGTGAAAAAGTGCACCACAAAATTAACTATAGCAGTGATTTAAATATTATAAATATTATTAAATTAAATTTACTATTGAAAATTAAAATTTATTAATAAATTTGAAATAAAATATTAATAATTTTTAATAACTTATTTATAATAATAATATTAATAAAATATTAATATAATTAATAAAATAATAATAAAATGTTAACTAAATAAAATAATTATAAAATTTTAAAAATATCTAAAGAATACTATTAAATATAAATATTAATAAAATCTTAAGAAAACTAATAATGTGGATTATAAAATATTTTTATAAAATTATAAAATTTTATTAAAATATAAATGTAATATTATAATATTACAAAAATTATAAAAATAAAATATTTACTATAACATTAATATAATAAAATATTAATATGACAATAAAGTATACTATAATAATAATAAAGTATTAATTTATATTAAAATTTGATATATAGCAATTTTATATTATAACATAATGTTTTTATATTAATAATAAGACATTTCGCTACACTCCCCTAGGTCAAACCGTAATTAGAAAAAACTTAGCTTCATAATTTTGTTCGCTTCAGCCACCTCCTTTTTTAAATAAGTATGTGCGCCCACATGTCAAGCGCTGAAGCGCTCATCAATGGCGAAAGATAAAAATGTCCCTAAGTAATCGCTTTAAAAAAAAAGCGGACCGCTTTGAAAATACTATATTCCTGAGAATTGCGAGTATGATCGCAATCCTCACAAAATAATCATTATACTGAGAACTGTGACTATGATCACAGTCCGCACAAAAATGCCTTATTTCTGAAGATTGCGAGCATGATTACAATCCTCATAAAATGCGCTATTTATGAGGACTGCGACTATCATCGCAGTGCTCGTAAAAGTGTCATGTTTTTGAATCTTTATATGATTACGACCATAATCGCAGTCCTCTTTATTAGGACTGTGATCATGATCACAGTATTCACAAAAGTATCTTATATATGAGTCTTTATAAGGACTGTGATCATGATCGCAGTCCTCAGATAATGTCCTATTTCTCAGTCGGTTCTCACAAACTCATCACAAGCACGAACAAAACGAGATGTACAAAAATATCGATGCCAAAAAGAAATTTCCAGGGACTCCGCCCCTAACTCCAGAAGGGGGCTTCCCACCCCTTCCAAATCTCACAGCGACCTTACCGTGCAGGTCGACCCGCGAATTACTCTGCATCAAGGTCAAGATTGAAGGGGTGAGCAACGTCAAGTGCAATGAGAAAATGGTAAAAATAAAAATATATATATAAACAAGTGTTGGTTGGAGAAATCAGTTTTTGATGATATAGATGAGACTATAACGAATCAAATTATGACGCTAAATTTTTTCTAATTATGAAGCAAATTAGTTGACTTTAGTGAAATATTTCGTTAATAAAATATTAAAATATCAATAAAAGATTAAGAATACTAATGAAATATTAAGAAACTAATAAAATATTAATTAAATTAATTAAATATTAATAAAAATACTAAAAATTTCTATAATTAATAAAATAATTAATAAAGTGTTAATATAATATTTCTGTAATATTAATAAAATTATTAAACTAATTTTAAATTAATTAAAAATAAAAAAATCTATTTTTAACAAGTAGAAGTGAGTTTTGTAACCCATTTGCAAGTGAGATGTGAGGTCCACATGAGTTTGCAAAATACATTTGCAATTTAAAAGCTTGGCCAAACAAGAGAAATAGAAAAAGTTGTAAAAACTTTTACTATTTGCAATTTTACAAGTGGAAAGAAACAATCCCTCATCATAACAGCCACAAATTTTATTGCAAATTAAACTCCGAAACTAGAATGAGTTTGATCAAGAGTCGAAAGTGGCACAAGTTCCCAGGTTAGTTAGGACAAGAACGGATATTGCCCCACCCACCTACCCACCCACTCACCCACACAAAAATTAAAATTACAAGTGTCATTATTTTTTTTTTCCACTTCACCCATGGGAAAATGTTTAAAAAAAAAGCGTTCTTCTTTCTTCCCTCCCTCCCTTCTGCTCCCCCGTTATCTTCTCTGGCGACCCACACCTTCCCCTGCACTCCCCTCGACCTCTCCAGCATCCCCCTCTCCTGTGTCTTCCCCTCCCTCCCCCCTCTTTTCTTCCTCCCCTATAGCTCCTCTTTTTGAGCTCTGTTCGGTCAGAGTGGCCGAACAGAGCTGATGGCCGAACAGAGTCAGCTGGTCGAACAAAGCTCGGGGAGTGGAGCTGTGGAGAAAGGGGGGAGAGGGCGCGAGAGGAAGGTCAGTGGAAGGGGAGGGGAGGCGGAGGGGACGGAACGCTGGGGGAGGCCCCTTGCGGAGGGTACGAGGCACCGTGAGAGGAGGGGAGGCCAGTGAAAGTTCGACAGCGAGTAAGACGGCCGGAGTTGTTCGCCTGTTGAAGAGCATAGAAAAAAAAGGGAAGAGAAGAAACAAGAGCAAAATAACTATTTTTAATTTTCTAAAAATTTTTTTTATCAAATTTAAGGGTGCCCAAAATACACAACAAAATACACAAGGTGCCCTCTTCATTTTTGGGGTGCCAATATCCGTTCCTTTCCCAGCTGGGACGCATGAGAACTTCAAAATCAACATATAGGTTAAACCCGAGGCTAACAATAAATTGCCATCAAAACAAGATTCATTTCACAAACACCTGTCACAATCATTCTTTTGTTTTTACTTTTTACCATCCCAATTCAAGCTTCTTTCTGTGTCAAAAAGTTAACGATCCGCTCCTTCCTCTTTTTACCCCTATTTCGCTTCTTTGCTTTTACATCGGACAAAGAAGTTTCGCCAAGCGGCAACCAACTGCGGAAGCTGTACACCGCAACTTGTTCCCAGTCACAGCTCTCTGCAAACCTAAACCCTTGCGTTTTTTTTTGACCGAACCCAAATTCAAAAGTCCCCCCATTTTCTTCAGCAATCATCGTCACAAATTATCCATAACGCATAAGCCATTTCTCTACCAGTTACATTTCACAAAATAAATAGAAAAAAGAACAACAATGTTACGTCAAATTACGCTGTCTACAACAAGACAATCCTGTAGCCCTTGGGGTACATCTGCTGCCCTCTGTTCTGCATGGGGAGCTGCAGAGCTTCGCCGTTTCCCAAGAAACTCAAAATAAAAGAAGAAAAAGAAAAAGAAGAAGAAATCTTTAAAGCTCTCGAGCAGACTGAAAAGACGTTCAAAAAAAAAGCTATGCCCATTTCCAATGCTTAGCTTAATTTCATTTTCACATTCAGGTACAGTCAGTAATGAGCTGGCGGGGGGCGATGAGAATGAGGCGGCGGAGCCCGAGGCGCGGTTGCCGGCGACACCGCCGGCGCCCCCCACAGAACCACCTCATGATGCCCGTGCTGATGAGCCCCCGTCGACGCCGCAGCGGTGGGCCCCGCCCTGCTGTACACGACCTCAACCTTCACATCCTCGTCTCTCGACGCCGCCGCCAGCTGCTGCTCTTCCTGATCTCCGCCGCTCACCGGCAGGCGATAGAACTCGGGGTGACAAACGACGCCGCCGTCAACATAACCGTCCCTGCTGACATCAGCGGCCCCACCACCATCCCCCCAATGACCTGCCCCTGCGCCCCCGCCAGCGACACCGTGAACGGCGACGGCGCCTTGGTCGACGCCGCCGGCATGAAAGTCCCGGACAGGGAGAGGATCTCGAACCGGCCGGATAGGGTGATGGCGGAGGAGTGGACGGTGGGGTGGCGGAGGGAGACGTTGGAGACGGGGCCGCTGCAGGCGAGGACGGAGACGGCAGCTCCACGGCGGCGGGCGAAGTCGGAGACGGCGTCGAGGATGTCGGTGCCGGGGGAGATCTCGAGGAACATTGGGTGCATCGCCGACTCGCTCTCCTTCGTGATCACCACCGGGGGTTTGGGCTTGTTCTTCGATCCCGAGGCCTGCCACGTGGCTTGCGGAGAGAAGAGGAGGACGAAGAAGCTCCGATGCCGACAACGACTTCTCGAAACTTGAGCTGGAGATGCTGCTCCTTGTTGTTGCTCGCATTGTTGCCGTCGTCGTCGTCTTCTTCAGTGGGCTGCTGCAGCTGCTGAGAGTGAGAGCGCGAGATGATTTGGTTTGATGATGGAGAGAGGAAATCCGCCATTGTTGTTTCAAGGTAGAATGTGGACATAGCAAAGAAGAAGCGAAGGGGGTTTTAGAGTTTTTTTCAGGGGCTTTAACATGGTCCATCAGTGGGGCCCGGTTGTTGTGACATGCTCGTGTTCAGTCACATGCTCTCTTTTGCGCATGGTCAAAGCCGGGGGAGATTAATCATTAAATTATTAATTAATTGAAGGTTAAGCCGGGCTTTAAGGGCGTTTCATTACGAAGGATTGTTAACGGATGGGATTTGTTAGAGTTAATCACGTTTTTTATTTTTCAGGGAAAAGAGGATGACTTCAGAGAAGACAAAAGCCGAGGGAAGAGAAGCTTGAAGGGACCGCCAAAATCTTGGCAGGTGGGGCCCACTTTGTTTGCTGGCTTGCTTGCGCAGGTCCCCCAGTTCAGTCTCCGCTGGCACTGCGACTGGGGATTCTTTCCTTTCCTTTTCTTTTTCTTTTTCTTTTTTTTTTCTCTTTTTCTTTTCATTTAAAATTTGAAATTTTGAAATACCTTGCGAGCTGTGTGTATATTTGATAGAAAGAAAGCATAATTAGGGATGGCCAGCGGGGCGGGTCGACCCGCCCCGCCCCGCCCTGTGCGACCCGTTTGAGTCGCACAGGGCGGGTTACGGGTCGACCCGGACCCGCCCCGTTTAGGGGCGGGTCAACCCGAGTTGACCCGTCCCGTTTAAACGGGACAGGTCAGATTCGTCCCGTGACGAATCACGGGACGAATCGGGTCGGGGAAAATTTTCCCCGACCCCTCTTTTTTTTTTTTTTTTTTAAGTCCTATATTATTATATATGTGAGACGGGAAAATTAGTTTCGGACCCCTATTTTATTTTTTTATTTTTTTTAAACCCTCAAAAAGTTAAAAAATTACCTATCATGAAAATTTTGAAAATTTTAAAAATAAAATAATAATAAAAGGCGAGACGGGTCTAACCCGTCTCGGCGAATCCGGGTAACGAATCAGGTCAGAGACCCGATTCGTTACCCCGATTCTTGATTCGTCTCGTTTGGATTCGTGACGAGACGGGTCCAACCCGTCTCGTCATGGATTCGTTGGCCAGACGGGACGAATCAACCCGATTCGTCCCGTTGGCCACCCCTAAGCATAATGGAAGTTTTCTTTTCTTTTTGTTTTTTCCTTTTCTTTTTTTCCCCGGAAAAAGCAGGATGGAGTTGATCAAAAATTGACTTCTAAAATAATCATTTCCAATCTATATTAGAGGATCGGAGAGTTAGAATAAAGAAAATTTTATCTGCTGCTCTCGTCAGTTCAAATTCTTGTGACAGCCACTATTTTTATACTCTCAGAGCGCGTTTGCAGGGGTGGCCAATGGGGCGGGTCGACCCGCGTCGCCCCACCCCGCCTCGCACTGTGCGACTCGTTGGAGTCGCACAGTGCGAGTCACGGGTCAACCCGCACCCGCCCCGTTTAGGGGCGAGTCAGAACGGGTTGACCCGTCCCGTTTACACGGGACGAATCCGATTCGTCCCGTGACGAATCACGGGACGAATCGGGTCGGGGAAAAATTCCCCGACCCCCCTTCTTTTTTTTTTAGTCCAATATTTTTATATTACCGTTAGAGAGAAAAATTACTCTGCGGCCCCTGGATTCGAATTTAATTTTTTTTAAACCCTAAACGGCTCAAAAATGAGCCATTGGGGGGTGAAAAAGAGGGTGCCATTTTTTTCACCCCAACGGCTCAAAAATGAGCCGTTGGCCCTTAAAAAAAAAAAAAAAACCCTAACCTCTAATCCTCTATAAATATCTTCCACCCTCATTCATTTTCATCTCACTTCACCTCAACCCTCTCTCTTCTATTATAAATCACTCTTATTCTCTTACAATTACAAATCTTTACTAACTTTTAGTCTAGTTTAATGGAGCCCAACTGGAGTACTGGCGGTACCTCATCCGAAGCCGGTGGTAGCTCTTCATCAACACACAATCTTTCATCTGCCGCACCTTACACCGATGCTGGCAGTAGCTCATCGTCAACATATGCCGCTTACCCACCATACAACTATGCTCCACCAACATTCGCATTTGCTCCCTATCACAGTTCGTCAAGCTATGCAATTGACTACAGTGGTTTTGCACCATATACACATGCTGCATATGCCAGTGATAGTGGTACAGGTCGGCATTCTATTTCCCTCTCTCCTCAATATTCCTCATATTCTCAACTTTTAATGTCAAAATCATTAATGCACGCACAATCTCTGACTCCTTTTTTTACTGAAACACAAGAACAACACGATACACAACCAACACAGCATGATACTATAGTTCCAGAAACACAACAACCAACTAGCACAAGCACAAGCACAAGTACAACCACTAAAGTAAGAGCCAAAACTTCTCTAGTGTGGAACCATTTCGTAGAAAAAGTTGTTGAAGGAAGAAGAAAGACAGAATGTAAGTACTGTCATCAATTATTTGATCATAAAGAAGGATACGGTATAGGTGTTCTTAATAAATACTATGAAAAAAACATGCTAAAAGTCACGGTTTACCACCACAACAAGCACAAATATTAGCTGATTCAGGCACACTCTCCACTTGGAGATATAAGCCTGAAGTAAATAAACATAAGTTAGCTGAATTTATTGTTCGAGCAGAACTTCCATTTTCTTTTACTGAATCAGATGCATTAGTTGATTATCTTAAATCTGTTTTTGCTCCTGATTATAAGAGAATTAGCAGACAAACTATAACTAGAGAAATTGAAGATTTATTTGTAAATAGAAAAAATATTTTTAAGGTTCTTTTTACTAGTGATGCTAGAAAAATTTCATTACCTTCCGATATATGGGAAGCTCTTAATTTTATTCATTATTTATGTGTTACTGTTCACTTTATTGATGATAACTGGATTTTACAAAACGTATTTTATCATTTTCTAAATTTTCTTAGAAACATTCTGCTACAAATGTAGCAAATTCAATTTTTCTTACTTGTAGAAATTATGGTATAGAAAATAAAATATTTTCTGTTTCTTTTGATAATGCGAGTGAAAATACTGCTTCAATAAGACAATTGAAAATGGTATTAGATCCGATTTTAAACGGTAAACTTTTTCATGTTAGATTTGTTTGCTATATATTGAATTTATGTGTACAAGATGGTCTAAAAATCTTAGACAAATATATTTATAAAGTTAAAGAAATTATTTTACATATAAAACACAGTGGACCTAGGAGACAATCTTTTAAAAGTTATTGCCGACAATGTGGACTAAAGGAAAAATTACTCCAAGCAGATGTGAAAAGTCGTTGGAATTTAAGCTACTATATGATTAAAGATTGCCTTCCTTTTAAACAAGCAATTCAATTTTTTACAATAAATGAATGTTCTAAAAATCACCTAGAGGGGGGGTGAATAGGTGATTATGCTAATCAATGCACAATAAAAAAATTTGATGCAACAAGAGAATATAACTATGAAAAAGAAGAGCAAGTACAATGTTGCAAAGAAAATGTGAAGCAAGTAGATAAAGCAATGAATATAAAGTTAGCAAGAATTAAGAGCAAGTAAGAACAAGTAACCAAATGCAAACACGAAGAATTTTTCCGAGGTTCGAGCACCCATCTCTACGTCCCCGCCTTCACCCAGAAGGATTTCTAACAACTATAACTTCACAAAGAGGTTACAAAAACACCGGAGTACCCAACTCCACAATCTCAAGTACAAATTCTCTCTTAGTGATCAAAAGACCACAAACTTTCTTTTGCAAATGCCTCTTTCCCTTACAAGAGCCATGTAGAGTAATGGTTAGAATTGAAGCTCAAATAGTGTAAGTGGAAAAAGAAAATGAACTAGAGAGAGTTTAGAAAATAAAACTTCAGCGATGAGAGAATCTTCAGCATGAAAACCAAGGACCAAACTCTCTTGAAAACTTTTGAAGACTTTGAAACTTTTATATATAGCTTGATTGTTGTTTTTCTTGTATTAAATATAACCCTAATCACCACTATTTATAGGATAGGGTTAGGGATCAAAAGGTAAACACATATAATGTCAATAAGGAAGATTTTGACCCATAAAATATCCCTTAAATACGTTTAAAAACGAAAAACACAGTTTTAAAACGTGTTTAAAACACTAGCCGTTTGGCTGAAACAGCTACCTCGGTCGGCCGGCCGGTCGACCGGGATTCAAATAAAAAGAGCCGTTGCAGGCTATCGGTCGACCGCCCGGTCGGCTGAAATAAACAGAGAGCAAATGTCTTACAGTCAGGCAGGTTCCGGTCGGCCGCACGGTCGACCGTGAAACATGCACACTGATACACACTGCTGCCAGAACCTCGGTCGACTGGGTCGGTCGGCCGGCTTTACCTGGCACAGGGTCGGTCGACCGGACGGTCGACCAGATCAGGCCAAAAGCTGAAATTGAAACAAAATTTTAAGGGATTTTGATATGAAATAAAATATTTTTGATATGAAACATGTATAATACCTAAAGTTGAGTTTATAAACAAAAGTCTTTGTATTAAAATATTTTGTATATCTTTATAGGGAATATTTCTAGGAAATGCATGTGCGCAAAAACATGTGTGTTGGAATATAGAGCTTCAATCCTAATCACTATTCTTTAACAAAACTAATGAATTATCTTGAGCAATGTTGAAGTCTTGAGCCATGTAAAGTCTTGCTAGAGCCTTCTCTTCTATGATCCTTCCTTGATGTGCCATAAGACTTCTTTACTTCATGAACCTAGAAGATCTTGCAATAGCTAAACAATGGCTTCCAAACATGGTACAAACCTGAAACTTATCTTGAACAAACTTATTAGTACCAACTAGCTCTTATTTGTTTTGTTATCATCAAAACTCTAAACAAATGGAGAGTGTAACCTTTTGGGCCAACAATCTCCCCCTTTTTGATGATGACAAAACAAATAGGCTATGTTAAAAATAAAGGAGAGGTCTAAGCTCCCCCTCAAATTATGCTATATTAAACAATTAAAAAAATGCAATATGCAAGTAAAAACCATGAAACTAAAGGTATAAAACACTTAAACGGTAAATACAAGAAAATCAAAAACACTTGGTAAAAACAAAAACAATACAAACTTATTGTAAAAACAAAAACAATACAAACTCAAACCTGCTCAAACCTTATTTCTCAAACCTTATTCTCCCCCTTTTGTCATACATCAAAAAGGATAAAAACTTTTAGTCAATAACACAAATATTTAGTTCACCATAAATAAAGGAGAATCTAGCAAAATCAAGTGGTTTAGTAAAAATATCGACAAGTTGCAAATCCGTTGAAACATAATCAATATCTATATCACCTTTCTCAAAATGATCTCTAAGAAAGTGATACCTAATCTCAATGTGCTTGGTCTTACTATGTTGATTTGCATTTTTGGTCATATGAATAGTACTAGTATTATCACAAAAATTTTTATATGATCATAATGCAAATCATAATCAAGGAGAGTATGTTTCATCCAAAGGACTTGTGCACAACAAACCCCCGCTGCAACATACTCCGCCTGGGCGGTTGATAGAGCTACGAAATTTTGTTTCTTAGAGGACCATGAAACAAGACAATTACCAAGAAATTGACATGTCCCACTAGTACTCTTTCTATCTACTCTATAACCCGCATAGTCAGCATCCGAATAACTTATCATTGAAAAATCTCCTGTTTTCGGATACCATAGACCCATTCCAATTATGCCCTTAATATAACGAATAATGCGTTTTACCGCAATAAGATGGGACTCTTTAGGACACGATTGGAATCTAGCACAAAGACACACACTAAACATTATGTCCGGCCTACTTGCCGTCAAATACAAAAGACTACCTATCATGCTTCTATACAATTTAATATCAACATTTTTACCTTGTTCATCCTTATCAAGCTTGGTTGTAGTTGCCATGGGAGTGTTGCAAACTTTTGAGCTTTCAAGTCCAAACTTCTTTACGAGTTCCTTTGCATACTTGGTTTGACATATGAAATTCCCATCTTGCAATTGCTTGATTTGGAGTCCAAGGAAGAAATTGTGAAACACTTTTGAAATAAAGGAAAATCTAGCAAAATCAAGTGGTTTAGTAAAAATATCGGCGAGTTGCCATTGTGAAACACTTTTGAAGAAATGAAAATTTGTCTTCAAGAGTTGATTTTATTTTAAAAGAGAATGTTGCTTTGAAAAATAAAATTATTTCTATTTCAAATGAGTTGAATGTTTGTTTAGATAAAAATTTGTTTTACAAAATAAGATTGATGCACATGTTTGCCATGCTAGGGTAGTTTCACGTAGATCACCCCTTACATGCACTTCTTCTTCTAAGATTAATGATGATATTTGTTTGTTGAAGAAGAAAGTGGATTGTTTGGGCTCCACTATGAGCCAATGTGCCATGAACCACTCACGTTTGGAAATCTTGGTTCGAAAGAAACAAGTTCCATCTTTTCATGAACACCCTCCACGGCATACACATGCTCCTCACGGACACACTCCCCACATGTATGCTCATGTGTATACTTGTACACATTGTGGACGTAAGGGCCACATTGCTAAATTTTGTTTTGATCGTATACATGATTATAATTTAGCAAATAAGTTTGTTTGGGTTAGAGAAGGGACTAACCCCCATGAACCCAAAAGAGTATGGGTACCAAAGACCACCCCTAAGATTGTTGATGTAGGTGTGGGCTCTCACATGACGTGAGAGTAGCGGCACCTTGGAGTGGATGCGTTCCGAGCTTCATGGGAATCATATGGATGCATCACTTTCAAGGGAAGTTTGGTGGAGAGGACCACCATGTTTTGGAGACAAGGGAAGTTGCCTTCTAGGTTTTGGTAACGATTCCTAACTCCTTATTTTTATTTACATGCTTTTAATATTCATTGTTTATAGCATGTTTTAGTGATTAGTATGAAAATGCCATGTTAATTAGATTCTTGACATACATGTATATTATTTGAGACACACATGCTTATATGAACCCATACTTAGTGTTCTCACTCTTGTTTAAGCTATAATGTACATCATGAATCTAATACATGTGAATTTACATAGTAATCATGTTTTAAGTTTATCATGTTGATTTTTATCTTGTTTTTGATGCTTCATGTTTTGAATATGTGTTTGAATGTTAGTTTTCATTAAGACTAGGTATATACTTGTGCATATAGTGGGCCACAAATAAATCTCTATATGTTTGGGCTTGATTGCTTATTTGAACCCATTAGATGTGCTAGTATAGTCTAATTTTGATGATTCATGCATTTTAAACTTGTACTCCTATTTTGGATTTGTTTTATGATTGTGTGTTTCACTTCATGTATATGTTTGTATTGCCAAACTTTAAGATATACATGTATACCCCTTGAGTCATTTGCCTTTCATGCAAATCTATATATGGACTCAATTGTGTTTAGGGATATGTATGTATACTTATTGTGTTAACAATTCATACATATACCTTGAAATGAAATTTGTTTTGGTGAAGATTTAGTTTTTCTTGATTTTGTGTTTAATTGTTTAACTTCATGTATATGTCCATTTTATCCAAATTATTATTATACATATACATCCTTTTTGAGCCACGTGCCTTCATGCATATATCTTTGTGGACTCGTTGTGTTTGAATATGTATGTATACTTTAATTTGTATAAGACATACATATACCTTGAAGATTAAATAAGTTTTAAGGATTTCCATGTTTTCTTATTTCAAGGAATTTTGAGCTTAATTGAAAATTTCATAATGCCATATCACACATCACTTGTACACTCACCATTTTTAAAATATTTCTCATGAGTATGTTTTCATGAGTATGTATGGACTTTATTGAATATTGAGTGTTTTTAAGTGCTATGTGATTTACATGTGTTTTATGAAAATTATTTTTAGTTTATTCCTTACTTGAAGGATTTCGTACTAGTTAACATGATTTCTCATTTAACTAGTTCGTATTCTTCTTTTGGTAGAGTTTTTCAAACGTACTCTATTTTCAAACCTATTTTTGAAAACCCCTACCCTTAATGGGAGGATGGATGAGAGATCATGTTCATGTATGCTTTAAAATGAAAATCATTTAAAACTTGAACCATGATTGGAGGTATAGTTATATGATGTATACACTTGAACTTATTGCTATGTCAATTGGTATCATTGAACTCTTTCAATTGGTATCATTTTGATCTTTTTGTATACTCATATGTTTATTGTGTATGTATATTTTCAATTGGTATCATTTATTAGTGTTTGGTACTCATTCTATTTCATACACATATACTTGTTTTAATTGTGCTCAAGATATAAATTTTCACAAATTTTGTTTATGCTAGAGCTTGAGCTTCAACTTTATTTCAATTGATTTAGTTTTCAATTGGTATCTTATTTCAAGCCTACGCATAGTTTTTGTTGGTATTTCATAAAGGGGGAGAAAAGTCGATTTTCATATTTCAATTGGTATTTGTATTTCCACTCCCTTACTTTATGATAGAAAATAGTCATTTCAATTGTTTATATGACTTAAAAAAATACTATCTTTTGATATCAAGATGTCTTGTGTTTTAAATTGGTATCTAAAAATTTTTGTTTAAAGAAAAATACAAAAGTTTTGATTTATATTGACTATATGCAAGGAGAGCTTAACATCTCTTCCACATATAGATTCATGTTGAGTGTATCTTATATTGAGGAGCTTAACATCTTTTCTTTATGTGGTACACGTGTGTAGGGGGAGCTTCACATCTCCTCTTATGCATTACATAATGTGTGTTATGTGAATTTGGGCTTAATATCCCTCCTTCATGTAATGCATATGTGTAGGGAAGCTAACTTAGCGTCTTCCTCTTCATGAATGTATATAGCATATAACATTTATTGATCTTTATTTACTTTCAATTGGTATTAAGATGCTTCATTGACATATTTTCAATTGATATCCTAATTGATTGTCACCCCTTATTGACCTTGTTTTTGTTTTAGACAAAAAGGGGGAGAACATTGTTTCATTGTTTTGATTGACAAAAAGGGAGAGAAAGATTTTTACCCCTCATTTTATTATTTTGATTGTTTACCCTTTGTTGATGATTGACAAAAAGGGGGAGAAAGATTTTGGTTTATATATGCATACTTATGTTTTTGCATATATTAAGTTTTATTGGTATCTAGAGCATCTAGTGTTTTTGTTAATGGTTTATTAATTTAATTGGTATCTAGAGCTTCTAGAACATGTTTATTTGTTTTATGCATGTTGATGCATACATGTTTATGTACATTCATTGCATATTTATGTTTATTTATTTTATGCATGAGTTAAGGGGGAGCTTCTTTGAAGCTTAACTTTAATCCATGCATATATAACTCCATGAGTTTTGTCATCATCAAAAAGGGGAGATTGTTGGCCCAAAGGCCTTCCACCCTAGTTTTGATGATGATTAACTCATGTAGTTATGTTTACTAATAATCTTGTGTTGTTTAAGTTTCAGATCATTAACCAAGATATTAGTTGGTGATTAGCTTCAACAGGAGTTTAGAAGCTTTTCATGGTGATTCCAGGGCCAAAGCATCAAGATCATACCTTGCCTAGCTCATGGATCACGGTGTTTGTGGATCGAGTCGCCTTGAAGATGAAGATCATCAAGAAGACTTAGGTATCCCTAGTTTAGTTTAGTGTGTTTTAGATCCATTTGTAAAGCTTAGTATAGTTGATATGCTCAAGTGCACAACACACACAAGTTTTATGTTTTGGATTTGGTTTTCATAAATAGTTTGATCAAAACAAGTTTAAATAGTTTATATGTATAATAGATGTATTCTAGTTATACATACATGCTTACACTTCCTATACAAACTTATTTTGACTATCTTATTCATGTATTAAAAAATTTCAAGTTTGATAAAAATACAAGTTTTGGTTTTTGGTAAAAATGATTAGACACAAAAATAGTTCACATTGATTGATATTTGAGCTAAACTTTTTATCACATGTTTATATATCAATGCAAAATGATAAAACTATTTTTGGGTATTTTTACAAGACTTAAAAGATTTTTAGAAAAATATTTTACACTGTTTTTCTGACCCAGATTTCTGTTCCAGGCTTCAACCAGTCGACTAGTCAAACTGACCTAGTCGACTTGGGTGAAGTCGGTCGACCGGGCCGGTCGACCGACGTGCACAGATCTGTGCACGTTTGGCAGACTTTGGACGGTCGACCGTCAGGGTCGACCGGGTCTGAGAGCAGAGCTCTCTGTTTGTTTGGGTCGACCGTGCCGGTCGACCGTGGTTGCCCAACGGTCACATTTCTGACCATTGGCGGTCGACCGGGCCGGTCGACCGTTAGCCTGTCAGGCTGCCAGCTCAGCCTAACTGCTAGTTTTCTGTTTGGGCTATAAATACCCCAACTCTTGAGGGTTTTAGCTAAGATTTTTAAGAGCAAAAATTCCTATCTTTCTGAAGTGTTTTTACAAGTTTTCAAAAGAGTTTTTGTGCTAAAAAGATTTCATCTTTATTGTTTTTCAAGGGTTTTGGAAAATCAAAGAAAATAGGAATTTGGGATATTTGTATTGGTTTCATTCTCTATCTTTTACAAGAGTTTTCCCAAGTATTTTCTTTGTTGCTTGTTTCCAAAAACACCTTGATTTCCACACTTGAGCTATCTTCTATCCTAATCTATTTAGGATCTTTGTTTTGTGGAAAAGAAAGAAAAGAGAGATTGTTTGTGGTTGAAAGAAACCACTAGTTGTACACCCTTGTTCTTTGTGTATCCCTCTTTGGTAGAGGTGATCGGGTGATTGGTTTGCTCCCTCTAGTGAGAGGTGGAGTTTGGTTTGTAACCCTCTTTGGTAGAGGCGTTGGTTGTTGTTTGGCTACGGGCCTACCCCTCGATTGTGAGGAGGTGTTTGAGAGAGGAGTTCGGTACTCCTTGTGTTGTAACAAATCCTTCTCGGTGAAGGTTCCCTCGATGGGAGTCCTCGGTGGACGTTATAGTGAATTGGAAATCCTACACGGTGGTGTAGGCGGGGATGTAGAGCAAGGTGCTCGAACCTCGAAACATATCTTGTTGTTAGCGTTTGATCCACTTGTCTCTCTAACTCTCTCTCTTTTATTTGTGCAAAGCATCATTCATATCATATCATCATACTTGCTTGTGTTGCCTTGCATTATTTCATATTGCTATTCATCCTTATATGCTTGGTTGTTTGTATGTGCCTCACTTGTACTTAATCAACAAGAGCTTCACATAACACCTCAATCCATTCAAGGGGAATCAAGAGGAGTTAGTCCAGAGCCCTTCACGGGGAATTCGGCTACACTTGTTGATTGTACTAAGTGTGTTTGCAAAATTTGCATTAGCTTCCGCATTTAGCGCGTTTAGTTCACTAGATTAGCAAGTACACCTATTCACCCCACCTCTAGGTGTTTTTCAATTGGTATCAGAGTTAGTGCTCCTGATACTTAGGCTTAACATCCTAGGAGTGAGATCCATTTGTTTGCTAATCTTCATTTGCATTTGCACATTTGTTTGCTTGCACACATTTTAGTTTGCACTCATGGATAGCCCTCCTATGTTTGATATTTCTAGACTTGATATTTGGAAGGTTAAGATGAATTGCTATTTGAAGACCCTAGGATTGCATGTTCACCTTGCCATTACCAAGGAATCATACCTTAGTAATAGCAAGCATATTAAGGCCAATGCAATTGCCCTAAAGGCACTTAGAGCATCACTTCACAAAGATTATTTACATATGTTTGCTCATTATGATTCGGCTTTTGCAGTTTGGAGTATTTTGACTTCTCCCGAGCTACCAAAGATTATCGAAAAGAAGAGAAGTTCTAGAAGTATTGAGTCCGAAGAACATTGTTTCATGGTCCAAGGGAATGACTCCCTTGAGGTACACTCGGACACTCAACTAGATACTAGTTCTAATTCATATTGCAATGATTGTCTAGAAGCACAAGCTATGAATGAAGAACTTGCTAAAAATTGTGAAAGTTTGATTTCTAAATACAAAATTTTGAAAAAGGAGAATCTTGTTTTAAAAGAAGAAAATAAAAATTTGTCTTCTAAAATTGAGATTGTTTTGCAAGAGAAGGAAGAGGTGTTTAGTGAATGTGACTCACTTAGATCTCAATTAGACCTTGCACTAAAAGAAAATAATGTTTTAAAATCTGAAAATGATTGTGAAACACTTTTGAAGAAAAATGAAAATTATCTTCAAGAGTTGATTTTGTTTTAAAAGAGAATGTTGCTTTGAAAAATAAAATTATTTCTATTTCAAATGAGTTGAATGTTTGTTTAGATAAAAATATTGTTTTACAAAATAAGATTGATGCACATGTTTGCCATGCTAGGGTAGCTTCACCTAGATCACCCCTTGCATGCACTTCTTCTTCTAAGATTAATGATGATATTTGTTTGTTGAAGAAGAAAGTAGATTGTTTGGGCTCCACTATGAGCCAATGTGTCATGAACCACTCACGTTTGGAAACCTTGGTTCGAAAGAAACAAGTTCCATCTTTTCATGCACACCCTCCACGGCATACACATGCTCCTCACGGACACACTCCCCACATGTATGCTCATGTGTACACTTGTACACATTGTGGACGTAAGGGCCACCTTGCTAAATTTTGTTTTGATCGTATACATGATTATAATTTAGCAAATAAGTTTGTTTGGGTTAGAGAAGGGACTAATCCCATGGACCCAAAAGAGTATGGGTACCAAAGACCACCCTAAGATTGTTGATGTAGGTGTGGGCTCTCACATGACGTGAGAGTAGCGGCACCTTGGAGTGGATGCGTTCCGAGCTTCATGGGAATCATATGGATGCATCACTTTCAAGGGAAGTTTGGTGGAGAGGACCACCATGTTTTGGAAACAAGGGAAGTTGCCTTCTAGGCTTTGGTAACGATTCCTAACTCCTTATTTTTATTTACATGCTTTTAATATTCATTGTTTATAGCATGTTTTAGTGATTAGTATGAAAATGCCATGTTAATTAGATTCTTGACATACATGTATAGTATTTGAGACACACATGCTTATATGAACCCATACTTAGTGTTCTCACTCTTGTTTAAGCTATAATGTACATCATGAATCTAATACATGTGAATTTACATAGTAATCATGTTTTAAGTTTATCATGTTGATTTTTATCTTGTTTTTGATGCTTCATGTTTTGAATATGTGTTTGAATGTTAGTTTTCATTAAGACTAGGTATATACTTGTGCATATAGTGGGCCACAAATAAATCTCTATATGTTTGGGCTTGATTGCTTATTTGAACCCATTAGATGTGCTAGTATAGTCTAGTTTTGATGATTCATGCATTTTAAACTTATACTCCTATTTTTGGATTTGTTTTATGATTGTGTGTTTCACTTCATGTATATGTTTGTATTGATAAACTTTAAGATATACATGTATACCCCTTGAGTCATTTGCCTTTCATGCAAATCTATATATGGACTCAATTGTGTTTAGGGATATGTATGTATACTTATTGTGTTGACAATTCATACATATACCTTGAAATGAAATTTGTTTTGGTGAAGATTTAGTTTTTCTTGATTTTGTGTTTAATTGTTTAACTTCATGTATATGTCCATTTTATCCAAATTATTATTATACATATACATCCTTTTTGAGCCACGTGCCTTCATGCATATATCTTTGTGGACTCGTTGTGTTTGAATATGTATGTATATTTTAATTTGTATAAGACATACATATACCTTGAAGATTAAATAAGTTTTAAGGATTTTCATGTTTTCTTATTTCAAGGAATTTTGAGCTTAATTGAAAATTTCATAATGCCATGTCACACATCACTTGTACACTCACCATTTTTAAAATATTTCTCATGAGTATGTTTTCATGAGCATGTATGGACTTTATTGAATATTGAGTGTTTTTAAGTGCTATGTGATTTACATGTGTTTTATGAAAATTATTTTTAGTTTATTCCTTGCTTGAAGGATTTCGTACTAGTTAATAAGATTTCTCATTTAACTAGTTCATATTCTTCTTTAGTAGAGTTTTTCAAACGTACTCTATTTTCAAACCTATTTTTGAAAACCCCTACCCTTAATGGGAGGATGGATGGGAGATCATGTTCATGTATGCTTTAAAATGAAAATCATTTAAAACTTGAACCATGATTGGGAGGTATAGTTATATGATGTATACATTTGAACTTATTGCTATGTCAATTGGTATCATTGAACTCTTTCAATTGGTATCATTTTGATCTTTTTGTATACTCATATGTTTATTGTGTATGTATATTTTCAATTGGTATCATCTATTAGTGTTTGATACTCATTCTATTTCATACACATATACTTGTTTTATTTGTGCTCATGATATAAATTTTCACAAATTTTGTTTATGCTAGAGCTTGAGCTTCAACTTTATTTCAATTGATTTAGTTTTCAATTGGTATCTTATTTCAAGCCTACGCATAGTTTTTGTTGGTATTTCATAAAGGGGGAGAAAAGTCGATTTTCATATTTCAATTGGTATTTGTATTTCCACTCCCTTACTTTATGATAGAAAATAGTCATTTCAATTGTTTATATGACTTAAAAAAATACTATCTTTTGAAATCAAGATGTCTTGTGTTTTAAATTGGTATCTAAAAATTTTTTGTTTAAAGAAAAATACAAAAGTTTTGATTTATATTGACTATATGCAAGGAGAGCTTAACATCTCTTCTACATATAGATTCATGTTGAGTGTATCTTATATTGAGGAGCTTAACATCTCTTCTTTATGTAGTACACGTGTGTAGGGGGAGCTTCACATCTCCTCTTATGCATTACATAATGTGTGTTATGTGAATTAAGGCTTAACATCCCTCCTTCATGTAATGCATATGTGTAGGGAAGCTAACTTAGCGTCTTCCTCTTCATGAATGTATATAGCATATAACATTTATTGATCTTTATTTACTTTCAATTGGTATCAAGATGCTTCATTGACATATTTTCAATTGATATCCTAATTGATTGTCACCTCTTATTGACCTTGTTTTTGTTTTAGACAAAAAGGGGGAGAACATTGTTTCATTGTTTTGATTGACAAAAAGGGGAAAAAAGATTTTTACCCCTCATTTTATTGTTTTGATTGTTTACTCCTTTGTTGATGATTGACAAATAGGGGGAGAAAGATTTTGGTTTATATATGCATACTTATGTTTTTGCATATATTAAGTTTTATTGGTATCTAGAGCATCTAGTGTTTTTATTAATGTTTTATTAATTTAATTGGTATCTAGAGCTTCTAGAACATGTTTATTTGTTTTATGCATGTTGATTCATACATGTTTATGTACATTCATTGCATATTTATGTTTATTTATTTTATGCATGAGTTTAGGGGGAGCTTCTTTGAAGCTTAACTTTAATCCATGCATATATAACTCCATGAGTTTTGTCATCATCAAAAAGGGGAGATTGTTGGCCCAAAGGCCTTCCACCCTAGTTTGATGATGATTAACTCATGTAGTTATGTTTACTAATAATCTGTGTTGTTTAAGTTTCAGATCATTAACTAAGATATTAGTTGGTGATTAGCTTCAACAAGGAGTTTAGAAGCTTTTCATGGTGATCCAGGGCCAAAGCATCAAGATCATACCTTGCCTAGCTCATGGATCACGGTGTTTGTGCATCGAGTTGCCTTGAAGATGAAGATCATCAAGAAGACTTAGGTATCCCTAGTTTAGTTTACTGTGTTTTAGATCCATTTGTAAAGCTTAGTATAGTTGATATGCTCAAGTGCACAACACACACAAGTTTTATGTTTTGGATTTGGTTTTCATGAATAGTTTGATCAAAACAAGTTTAAATAGTTTATATGTATAATAGATGTATTCTAGTTGTACATACATGCTTATACTTCCTATACAAACTTATTTTGACTATCTTATTCATGTATTGAAAAATTTCAAGTTTGATAAAAATACAAGTTTTGGTTTTTGGTAAAAATGATTAGACACAAAAATAGTTCACATTGATTGATATTTGAGCTAAACTTTTTATCACATGTTTATATATCAATGCAAAATGATAAAACTATTTTTGGGTATTTTTACAAGACTTAAAAGATTTTTAGAAAAATATTTTACACTGTTTTTCTGACCCAGATTTCTGTTCCAGGCTTCAACCAGTCGACTAGTCAAACTGACCTAGTCGACTTGGGTGAAGTCGGTTGACCGGGCCGGTCGACCGACGTGCACAGATCTGTGCACGTTTGGCAGACTTTGGACGGTCGACCGGGTCTGAGAGCAGAGCTCTCTGTTTGTTTGGGTCGACCGTGCCGGTCGACCGTGGTTGCCCAACGGTCACATTTCTGACCGTTGGCGGTCGACCGGGCTGGTCGACCGTTAGCCTGTCAGGCTGCCAGCTCAGCCTAACGGCTAGTTTTCTGTTTGGGCTATAAATACCCCAACTCTTGGGGGTTTTAGCTAAGATTTTTAAGAGCAAAAATTCCTATCTTTCTGAAGTGTTTTTACAAGTTTTCAAAATATGCCTTTTTTGTTTTACTTAGCTGCAATTATGGATCCTAGAATTAAAATAGATAATTTAAAACTTTTATTATCCAATTTTATTTATGTTTAAATTATGAATAAGATATAGATAAATTACTTTTAGAAATTAGATCTCTTTTAGAAGAAATGTACTCATTGTACAGAGATGAGTTATTTTTCCCTTCTTCTTCTGAATTTAGGGCACCTACACCATCACAAACTTCTTCTAGTAGTCTAGGTAAAAGATTATCTAATTTTAAAAGTTTACTTTCCTCTAATACTAGAAAGAAACACTCTTCAGGAGCAGATTCATTTGATGAACTTAATTTATATTTGAACACAATGCCTGCTGAAATAAATGAAAATAATGATGAACCATGGGAAACATTTGATGTTTTGTCATGGTGGAAAGAACAGAGAAAATAATTTCCTATTCTTTCTACCATGGCCCGAGATATACTGACACCTCCGGCCTCTATAGTAGCGTCCGAGAGCGCATTTTCTGCAGGTGGTAGAGTTTTGACACCCTGGAGGAGCAGGCTGACGCTGAAACACTTGGAGATGGCTGTTTGCTTAAAGGACTGGTTCGATGCAGAAAGACTCACACAAGGAAAAGCTATTCTAGATGAAGAATTTGAACAGGACGATGATGACGAGTAGAGAACCACCAGAGTTTTTTATGTACATTGTATGAGATGAGCACTAGAGTTTTGTTATGTATATTATACGAGATGAGTTTTATGTACATTATATATGTGATGAGCAGATTGGTATATGATTTTTTCATATTAATAAAATAATTTTCCTTATAAAAAACTTGTAATTAGTGAATATCAATTCTATTTTTTTATAATTTTAGACATTTTTAAAAAAAATTTCCTCTTTTTTTACTATTTTTTCCTAATTTCTTTATAACTTTAAATTTAAAAATTTAAGAAATTTTGAATTAAAAAAAATAAAAATTGCCGAGACGGGTCCAACCCGTCTCGGCGAATCCGGTAACGAATCAGGTCAGGAGACCCAATTCGTTACCCTGGTTTTCAACCCGTCCCGTCGAACCCGTGACGAGACGGGTCCAACCCGTCTCGTCACGGCTTCGTTGGCCTGATGGGACAAATCAACCCGATTCGTCCCGTTGGCCACCCCTACGTGTTTGTTTCACCAGAAAACTCCATTAGTTGCAAATGATAATTAACACTTACGATTTGCAGTATTTGTTTGGGCCATAAGTCGTAAAATACATTTGCATCTCACTTACGATCCACTTGCAATATAAACAATTAATTTTATAGTCATGCAAATTCACATACAATCCCACTTGCAGCACAAATAGTTAATTTTATGGTCATGCAAATCTATACTGCAAAAAATTAATTGTAATTATATTAATATTTTTTATTATTAAATTAATCTTTTTAAATTATGAAATTTTAATTATTAAATATTATATTAAAATTTTATTGATAATTTAATAATTTTTAATATTAAAATTTTTTTATTATCAGATTAATTTTTTTATTACTAGATTAATATAATATATTTCATTTATTTATTTATAGAGGAGTAATATTTAATATAAATTTAGTAATTTTTATTATTAGATTTTTTTAATATCTATTAATTATTTATTTTTTAAATATTTAATATATCATTTTTAATAATTATAATTTAATTTTTAATTATTTAATATTTAATATTACTATTTTTAGTATTTATTATATTTTTTAATATTTTAAAATCACCAAACACTTAATTTTGTGATTAACTTTTTCACTTACAACGTATTCATTACGACAACCAATCGTAAAACATAATACGCTTTCTAACTTACAATTTTACATTACTAACCAAATACATCGTAAAACTTACTTGCATGTTACTCACTTATAACTACAAAAGAGTTTACTACTTACGACTTACAACCACTTACTGTTGGGAGTTTGCCTTGTTTTTCAAGAGGAGATGATGGTCTAAGAAAATTCAATTGAGTTGGTGAAGGCGATAATTTGAAGCAGAAGAAGTAAATTAAGGTGAAGCAGTATCTTTTCAGGCGATTGTGAGTTTCTTTTTCAGGAGGAGTATGAATAGAGTTCAATTCCTATCCAATAAAGATTTATTTCTAAAGAGTAAAATTGTAGAATCCTTCTAGATCAAGGAAATCAACTCCTAATAGAATTGATCAAGATTCTTCAAGCATCTAATGACCAAGATCATCTCATAGTCCAAATAGGAGTTGTATTATAAAATTCTATAAATAAAAGTTATAACCTAACATTATAAGTTAGAGCAGAAGAGCAGAAGAAAGTTGTTTTGAACAACAATGTAAAGCCCTAAAAAGTTAAGAAGGCCCCAAAAAGCCAAGAAAGAGATAAGCAAGGTAAAGCTGCACAAAGAGAAGGTATACTTTTGTAATCTATGTGTAGATTTAAGGAAAGGTGAATACTCTTGTGTCATCAAGAGGAAAATTAGATCTCTTTGTATCAAGTTTATTAATAAAGCTCTCTCAAGTTATCTCCTTGTTAACGTAGGTCAAGTTTGAGTCGAGCCACATTATTCTTCTTCTTTTATCTTTAATATTTATCTTGTGTGCTCGAGGTAATCGATCTCATGGCGTGCTTGAGGTCGTCGGTGGGGATCTCTGTATCTTCTAACTATTGGTATCATAGTAAGTATGGTCTCCCGGGTTGCATGCAACAATTAGTATCGGAGCATATCAGTTTTGTCACAACAAATGGTATTAGAGGTGATGGTGTTCGTTCAAGGCTCCAGTGCTCTAGATGAAGAAGAAAATGTCAAGTGGACAGAGTTCAGCGGAGGCATCAAGATGAAAAAGATAACAAGAAAGTTCAGATTTGTTCTAAGGTCAAGATCAATGGCTTTTGGAGTATATTGATCAAGGTGGAGTCGTCAAGGCTCAATGATGCTCAAATCTGAATATGGTAGACGCAGAGGTGATGATCTGATCATCGCCAATGACGGATGACAAGACGAGCTCGACGAGCTTACGGAGGCATCGCACAAGGCATCCCATAGAGGTTTGCTGCGGCAGCAAGTCAAAGAAAAAACAGTGGAGGGTGATGAAAGCAATCAATGGACGAGATTGATCGGAAGGTAGATCGTGCAATCATAGTCGGATTCAGATGATCCAGGTGTCGAATCCTATGTTTTTCAGCATTTTTATGCAATGGTGGGTGCAGATCGAGGAGATTCCAAGGTTTGGTACAGGTTCTGTATAGTTTGGTAAAGGAATCGATAGAGATCACAGTCAAAGTTACGACGGACTAGTCGTGACACTGTGAGATTATTGCAGGCATTGGTGAATCTATCAGATTTGAAGATTATCAATAGCAGAGCAATAAAATCTAGCAAACGTCAATGCAGTGATGGATAGTAGCTCTGATTGATGGAAGAAAGATTATGGTAGTGTGTGACAGGAAGGCCCAATAAGACCATGGCAGTTATATGAAAACGATAAGTCTCAAAGTTAAAACATTGATGGAAGTTAGACCATGACCAAGTGATCGGTGGAAGACCATGGCACGATAAGTTCTTGACAATGTTCTTGTAAAGTTGGTAAGATCATGGCAGAATTAGAGGGGGATTGCCTCAAGACTGGCAGGGCCCCATGGTTGGGAAGGCGTCACAAAGAAAAATTTGCTAGTAGCGGCGGTGATGTAATGCAAGCTAAGAGAAAGAAACTAAGTCAGGGAGTTTCAATAAAAAGCTTAAAGGAAGTTCAATTCGTAATAGAGTTTCAAGAAAAACTGCAATGAGTCTAAGAGTTGCAGGACGACTACAAAAAGGGTGCATTCAGGCGAGCTTTGAGATGGTCCAAGACATGGCAGTGAATCTGTCAAAGGCCCCACGGGAGGGGACAAGGTTAAAGGCTCACGATATGGCTACAACCAATAAAAGAATTAAGATAGTAATCTAAAATCTAAAGTTATTTTGCTAAAGGCTTGAAAAGTAAGTCAAGGTAGAGATTATTAGGATTTTGCCTTATTTTTCAAGAGGAGATGATGGGCCAAAAAAATCCAATTGAGTTGGAGAAGACGATGACTTGAAGTAAAAGAAGCAAATCAAGGTGAAATAGTTTCCTTTCAGGGGATTGTGAGTTTCCTTTTTTCAAGAGGTGTATGAATAGAATTCAATTCCTATTCAATGAAGATTTATTTCTAAAAATTAAAAGGTTTAGAATCCTTCTAAATAAAGGAGATCAACTACTAATAGGATTGATTAAGATTCTTCAAGCATCTAATGGGCAAGATCATCTCATAGTTTAAATAGGAGTTGTATTATAAAATCCTATAAATAAAGGTTATAACCCAGTATTGTAAGTTGGAGCAGAAAAAAGTTGTGGTAAACAACAATGTAAAGCCCTCTAAAGCTAAGAAGGCCCTAAAAAGTCAAGAAAGAGAGGAGTAAGGTGAAAATGCATAGAGAAAAGGCATACTCTTGTAATCTTGGCGTAGATTCAAGGTGAAGGTGAATACTTGTGTCATCATAAGGGAGGCTAAATCTCTTTGTATCAAGTTTATTAATACAACTCTCTTAAGTTCTCTCCCTGTTAACGTAAGCCAAGTTTGGGCCGAGCCACGTTAAATTGTGTGTTCTTCTTCTTTTATCTTTTAATATTCATCTTGTGTGCTCGAGGTAATCGATCTCATGGCGTGCTTGATATCATTGGTAGGATCTCCTGTTGGCCCAAAAGCCCATCACTCTAGTTTTAATGATGATTAACTCATGTAGCTATAGTACTAATAATCTTGTGTCTATTTAGTTTCAGATATTTAATCAAAATCTTAGTCGGTGTTTAGAAGTTTTGAAACTAACACGTGTTGATTTAAGAGCTCGTTCTTCAAAATTGCATCAAGTACACAAGAGGAGTCGAGCTTATGGATCAAGTTTGGACCAAGTCGAGATGGAGAAGAGAAGATTTTCAAGACTTGAGTCGTGTTTGTAAGTTTTTAAGTTTTTTGGTTTTAGACAAAATGTTAAGGATAAATTAGTTGTGGATTGTTCAAGCTCACACACACAAAAAAAATTTAAATATCTTTTCATAAGAAATAGTTTTAGAAAATTTGATTTTAGTTTAACTGGTTGATTTTCAAAGAATGCATATTTTGGTTTCATAGATAGATTTCATCAAAACAAGTTTACATGGTTTATATGTGTATTGGATTTCATTCATATAAGTTGGTGCTTCATAATGTTTAGAAAAACTTATTTGATGTTTCTAGTTCAAGGTTTAAAGTTTTATTAAAGTCAAAACTTATTTTTGAGCTTATTATTAAAAAGAAGTATATTTCATCTTATATGTGTAATAGATCATTTCCATACACACTATATTTCAAAAATGTTTAAATATCTTGTTTTTATATTTGTACAAGTTTTGGAAAAATCGGATTTCTATTTCAAAATTGGTTTTTGAAAAATACAGTTTTTTATTTGAAGTTTTAATTTCTATACATCAAAAATAGTTCAAATGTTTGTAATATGTGTTGATTTTTGATCACACATATTTGTACTTCAAAGTATTTATATGAACTTATTTTTGTGGACTTTATAGGATTTAAATAAATTTTTAGGGTTTACAAGTCAAATATTCAATCCCTATAACCCTGTTTCTGGGCTACTAGCGGTTGACAGACCGGTCAACCGATGTGCACAGAACGTGCACAAGCCCTTGGCTGTATGTCGACCAGACGTTCAATCGCTCCAAAGAGGCTACTCTCTGGATCTGGCCCCAGTCGACCGAGCAGTCGACAGACCAGAGAAACATGCTCTCTGGTTTTGGCCACAGTTGACCAAACGGTCGACCGATGGGCAATTACCTGGGTGCGATCGATCAGGCAGTCGATCAGCAACCCCAACGGTCTGAAATATGACCGTTAGCTGGTCGACCGACCGGTCGACCGACAGGTCATTCTGTCCCTCAACGGCTAGTTTTTGACAGCCTCTATAAAAGAGACTTTTGTGCCAGTTTTTGTTAAGATTTTGAGAAGTGTTTTCATGAGCTATTTTTCTATGTTCCACATGAGTTTTCAATAAGATTTTAGAGCTTTATTTCTATATCAAAAGAGAATTTATTAAGAGCGTATCTCTTATATTTTTCAAAAGAATTTCTTGTGTTTTTCACTTCCAAATCATTCTTGTTTTTCTCACAGAAGCTTGAGCTTTTAATAACCAGATCTATCCTCTAGGATCCTTATTGTGAGAGAGTTTATTTTTGTGATCAAGAGAAGTGATCACAAGTGTTTGACCATTTGTATTTGAGGAGGCAAACTTGCGGGTTCGTGCTGTGAAGAGTTCTTGAGGGAGCGTATTGTAGAGGTGCGACATCAGTAAGCTAGTGAGCTTGCGCGTGTTATTCTTGCAGGAACAAGTGAGGGACTTGCGGGTCCAAAAGTTGGGGACGTAGAACAGTAGCTCAAACCTCGAAACAATTCTCCCGTATTTGCGCTTGCTCATCTCTCTCTCACTTGTGTTTATATATCTTGCATATTTTTATTATTCATCTCTATATGCTTGATATATCTTGTGCTCAATTGATATATATGCTTGGGTTATTTGTGTGCTCACACTTGTATTTAACTAAGAGAGTCATAGTGATACCTCAACTCTTAATCTAGATGAATCTTGAGGAGATAATGTGTAACGCCCCGATCCGGTGGGTACAGGGACGCTACTGCGACGTATGTATGCAGGTCAGAAATACACTCACGTATATACGCTAAGCATCAGTACAAACAAGAAAAAGAGTACGGAAGCACGTGGCAATATACGTTCCAACATAAGAATTACAAAGTTATCACAGAGCGTGATATATTGGTACATGTACATTATATCACAGCCAGGTACAAAAGTAAAATTTACAATTTGTACAGCAAAAAGTACTCACGGGCTGAGAAGAAGATCCCCGAGCTAGCAGGAAGATTCAGGAACAGAAGGAGCTAGGACAAGTCAGCCTGCTCCGAGAGATAAGCTTGATCTTCGGTGGAGGGCTCCGCTTCAATCCAAACTTCAGAACCTGAACATGCAAGTCTAGGGGAGTCAGAAACTCCCTAACAAATAGACAGGTGAATGCCAAGTGTCGTGTAGAGTTAGGTATGTGTGTGTTGATATGATCAAAACAGTATTAAGCATCAAGAACTGTGTCGAGTGTACATGTATAGTAAGTAAGAAATGGAGACATAAAATGAAGGTGATAAGGCCTGAATAAATCTATTGCTGCCATTTTCAATATTTATACTTATTACTCGTTCTACCCATATGTCTAGGTATGTGTAATAGCGTCCCAGCATACATACATCCACATATGAGTAAATCGAGGCTGTTATTGAAAACCAACGGGGGTATCAACGAACAATGTTTACAGTGGGTCCCGCATATGCCCGGGACCACGGTCCAGGACGTTCCATTGCTGGTGTATGAAACCGGCCGCAAGGCCTACAGGAGGGTCTTATAGAATGCCCTTATCAAGATGGTACCAGGAAGGAGGGAGCCAGCACTCCCCTCGGTCACCTGGAGGCCCACAGGTTAGACCGGAAGTTTTAATTGCACAACATACCTAGTGCCACTGTAAACACGAACATATATTGATAGCCGCAAGTTTCCCCCGACCCAATTCAAGTGGTTTCTTTTTATGATTTGTTATGCAATTATCAATTTACGGGAAAGCAAGTGCATGACAAGATCAGGAGTTCAAGAGTACATGAGTATTATAATTTCAAGTCATAGGATTCTGTAATTATGATAATCGTAAGCCAAGTATCAATATGTCATAACGAGGCGAGTATCAAGTAGTAGCATAACAGGTGCCATGAGACATATGCCTGAGAGGTGATATTAGGCAGGCGACAAGAGATAGCATGATACATGCAAGTGTGCCAGGAAAATAATATAATATTAGTCAACATGATGAAGCAGGAAAAATCCGAAGGAAAGCGAAAACACTCGCCTAAAACTTCAAGAAACACCGGGAAATCCCAAGTTCCGGAGTCTAGATAACAACGCACTCGATAACCAAATAATATATAAAAAAAAAGAGGAGGAGAAGGATGAATCAGAAAAAGTGAGAATGAAGACGCAGGGGTCGCAGACGCGGGGGTTGCGCTGCGTTGATGTCACAAACGCGGGGTCTGAGACCCGCGTTTTATAACACAGGAAGAACGCAGATGCGAGTACGTGCTCCGCGTCGTGTTAATATATGAACGCGAAGATCGCGTTAAAGATGTGCTTGGACGCGGGAGTAAGCTCTGCGTCTAGTACCAAAACAGGAGAGAAAGAGAGAGACAGAGAAATGAGGGAGATGCAGGAATGAGGGAGTACGTGACGCAGGGAAAGAAAAGAGAAGGAGAAAAAGAAAGAAAGAAAGAAAGAAGGATTGAAAGAAAAGAGAAGGAAGGAAAGAAAAGAAGGGAAAGGGGAGGTTGGTCGGCTGGACCTCGCCGGCGGAGGCCGGAGTTGGCCGGAGAAGATGGCTAAAGCTCCAAGCCCAAGAAATCTAAAGGGTGCAAGTGTAGTTCAAAAGGGAGAAATGGAGTTTTGCAAACGATGTTTCGGAGAACGAACCTATAGCTCGTTGGAAAGAGTATGATGAGGAGAAGAAGATGGTATGGTTGGTGGTGGTTAAGGTGGTGTAGGTGGTGGTGGAAATGGAGGTGAAGTTAGTGGAGAAGATGGGTTGTTTTGGTTAGAAATGGAGGAAGAAGATGGTGATAAAGATGGTGTGGTGGTTGTTGTTGTTGTTGAATGGTGGAGTAGATGGAGGCGAGAACGGTGGAGGAAATGGTGGTGGAGAAAGGTGGAGATGGTGGGTGGTGTTGGCCGGCCAAGAAGAGAGGCGTGGGCTGTTCTTGTTGGTTGCTGTTGGCTGGAAAAGGAAGAAGGAAAGAATTAATGAAAGAGAGAGGATGGGAGTGTATATATATATATAAAGGAGTTGATATATCTACAAGTTTGCCATTCCACTTATGAAACATGCGTTTCATTCAATCAAATAGGCTGTGTTCCATACAAGAAATCTGCGTCTAGCAGTAGAGGTCCAGACGCAGTTAAAAAACTTGCGTCCAGGGAAAATGCAAAAGTTGCGTTTAACAGAAAAGACAAAAAGGCATGGTGATATGATCTGGGTTGATTTTCTTTTGAATGACACAACATTAAATGCGGAATGGAGAGAGTCTCCACATTAATTGTTGAACCCAGAGTTGATGGGTCTCGCGTCAGGTAAGGAGAGAGAAAAGGTAAAAATATCCGGATAGAATTCTGGTATCTGGGAAAACACCGGAAACTCAGGAAAAGCCCGAAAAATGAAGTATCTCGAAAAGCTTTCCAAAAATTCTCAAAAATAATAAATATTATTTAAAGATTTTTGATAAAATAGGTTTTTAGAAATTCAATCTCATTTTCAAGATAAAAATCCTGAAGTCAACCGTTGACACCGGTCTACACCGGGTCGGCCGGATTTTGATAAAATCTGAAAAATCCCAGAAAATGTCTGAAAGAAGAAAATATAATTTTAAGAAGAAATATGAAAGCAAAATTCAAAATTTTGATTTCAATTGTAAACTAAAATTCCTGGAATCAACCAGTGATACTGGCCGACACCAAATCCAGGGGAATTTTGATAAATTTTAAAAATTCTCAAAAATTCATTTAGATAGAAACTATTATTTTAAGAAATAATGTGAAAGCCATTTTAGATTTTCAACTCCATTTGTGAATTAAAAATCCGAGAGTCGGTCAGCGACACTGGTCGACACCGGTGGTTGAAGATTTACAATTTAATTCCGAAAAATTCCAGAAAATCATGAAAAATCTAGAATATTAAAAAATAATATTTGAAACTGAAATCGGTCAAATCTGAATACCAAAAAGGTCAAATCATGCAGCACTGCTATATGAGTAAGAATTTAAATAATAGAAAATAAATAAATAAATAACGCTCTAAAAATCAGGACACATAGCTGGGTACGTATACTGAGGATGGGGTGTTACAATCCATCCAACTTATCAAAAATTTCGTCCTCAAAATTTGATAATGGGGATGTTAAGGCAGAAAGAATAGTGGTAAGGAATTTTACCAACTAAGATGGAAAGAGTTGGGGGTAACGTTCACGAATAATATCCTCTCGTTCCCACGTAGCTTCTCCTGGGGCATGCCTATTCCAAGAAACCAGTACCAATGGTATTGCCCGATTTTTCAATGTTTTGACACTTCTATCCAGAATGGCCATCGGCTGCTCCTTGTAGGATAAATCTGATTGTAGTTCTAATTCTGAGTGATCTAGAATGTGACTTTCATCCTTGACATACTTCCTCAACTGTGATATATGGAATACATTATGTATTCCTTCTAAAGATGGTGGCAATGCCAATCGGTAAGCCACATCTCCCACCCAATCCAGAATTTCAAATGGGCCGATGTATCTCGGACTAAGCTTTCCGCGAGTACCGAATCGGATTACCCCTTTGGTTGGTGATATCCTTAAAAATACATGATCACCTGTTCTAAATTCCAACGGCCTTCTATTAGCGTCTGCCCAACTCTTCTGCCGGCTTTGTGCTGCCCGGAGATGATCTCTGATAGTTTGGACTTTATCTGTTGTCTGAACTAGAATATCTGGTCCCATAAGTCTTCTTTCGCCGACTTCATCCCAACATATTGGCGACCTGTATTTTCTGCCATATAGAGCTTCAAATGGAGCCATCTTGATACTGGCCTGATAGCTGTTATTATAAGAGAATTCTATCAGATGAATATAGTCTTCCCATGACCCTTTAAATTCTACCATGCAGGCTCGTAACATGTCTTCAAGGATTTGGATAGTTCGTTCAGATTGTCCATCTGTCTGAGGATGATATGAGGTACTGAATTTCAGACGAGTTCCTAAATTTTCTTGGAGACTTTCCCAGAAATGTGATCGGAATCTCGTGTCTCTATCTGACACGATGCTAACTGGAATTCCATGCAGACGAACAATTTCTTTCATATATTTATTTGCAAGAACTTCTGTTGACTGATCTACTCTGAAAGGTAGGAAGTGAGCTGCTTTTGTGAGGCGATCAACGATTACCCATACTGCATTGTTACCCTTAGGACTGCGGGGTAGAGCTGTAACAAAACCATGGTGATATATTCCCACTTCCATTCGGGTATCGGTAATGGTTGTAGAAGTCCAGCTGTTCTCTGATGTTCTACCTTTATTTGCTGACAAACTAAGCATTTTGCCACATACTGGGCTATCTCTCTCTTCATGGCATTCCACCAAAACTTCTGCTTCAAGTCTTGATACATTTTATTTCCTCCTGGGTGTATGGAATAAGCCGAACTGTGTGCCTCTGCCAAAACTTTCTGCCGGACTTCCCCTTGTGGTACACAGATTCTGTTACCAAAATAAAGTGCACAATCCGAATGAATACGGATGTCTGTTCTTAGTCCAGCTTCTATTTTGAGCCCTGAATTTCTGTAATCTGGGGTCTTCCTTTTGAGCTTCCTTAATTTCATTTATCAGGGTCGGTTGAATCAGAAAGGTCATTAACTGACCTGACTCATTAGTTCCTTGTATTAGCATTAAGTCCAACTTTATGATTTCCCGAAGCAATTCCTTCTGTTGAGTAAGTTGTAATAATACTTTGTCCTCTGGTTTCCTGCTTAATGCATCTGGAACTGTATTGTCCTTACCAGGATGGTACTGTAAGTCTATGTCATAGTCGGCCATCAATTCAAGCCACCGCCTTTGCCTCATGTTTAATTCTTTCTGTGTGAAGATATACTTAAGGCTCTTATGATCAGTATAGATCAATACTTTGTCCCCCAGAAGGTAGTGTCTCCAGATCTTCAACGCAAATATTTCCACCACCAGTTCTAAGTCATGGGTTGGGTAATTCCTCTCATGTGGTTTCAATTGCCTAGATGCGTAAGCTACGACATGACCATGCTGCATTAATACACATCCTAAGCCTTTTCCAGATGCATCACTATATATAACCATCCCTCCTGTTCCTGAGGGAGTCTTTAAGATCGGAGCTGAAATTAGTCTTTCTTTTAATTGTTCAAATGCTGTAGCGCATTCCTCTGACCATTGATACCTTTCTCCTTTTCTGGTGACCTTTGTTAATGGGGCTGCGATTTTGGAGAAGTCTTGTACAAATCTCCTGTAATATCCGGCTAATCCAATAAAGCTTTTAATTTCTGTTACTGTCCTTGGGATTGGCCAATCTTTTACTGCCTGGATCTTATTAGGGTCAACTGAAATTCCTTCTTCTGAAACTACATGACCCAAGAAAGCTATACGGTCTAACCAGAACTCACACTTGCTTTGCTTAGCATAAAGTTGTTCCTGCCGGAGAGTTTGTAGCACTATCTTCACGTGTTCTGCATGCTCTCTGTCATTCTTAGAATATATTAAGATATCATCGATGAACACCACGACAAACTGGTCCAAATATGGCGAGAAAATTCGGTTCATCAAATCCATAAAAACAGTTGGGGCATTGGTCACTCCGAAGGGCATGACTAGAAATTCGTAATGACCATAGCGAGTTCGGAATGCTGTCTTCGGAATATCTTCTTTCTTTACTTTCAGTTGGTGATAACCTGATTGTAAATCCAATTTTGAAAACACTCGGGCCCCATGAAGTTGATCAAAAAGGTCATCAATTCTTGGTAAGGGATATTTATTCTTGATGGTAACTTTATTTAACTCTCTGAAGTCTATACACAACCGCTTACCACCATCTTTCTTGTTGGCCAATAGTACCGGAGCTCCCCATGGTGAAGTACTCGGTCTAATCAATCCCTTGTCAGAATATTCCTGTAACTGCCTCTTTAGAACTTCTAACTCAGTGGGTGCCATTCTGTATGGGGCTTTAGATATTGGGACTGTGCCCGGAATGGTATCAATGGAGAACTCAATTGCTCTATCGGGTGGAAGTCCTGAGATCTCTTTAAATACTTCTAGAAACTCATTCCAAACTGGTACTCTCTTTTCCTGGATTTCAACAGTAGTCATCTGTGTTTTTCCCTTGGCAGGTTTATGTTCTCCTTTAAATTGAACTCAGGCTGAAGTGGTATTCTGAAAATAACTTTCTTGCTCCGACAATTAATAACCGCATGGTATTTACTGAGCCAAGTCATGCCTAAGATTACATCGTACCCTTTAGTATCTAGTACGAGCATATCCACTGCTAATGTCCTGTTACACAATTCCACCGGACAATCTACACAAATTTTATTAGAGATGACTACCCCATTACCGGTACTAATCTCCCACTGGTGGTCTAAATATTCAACAGGTATAGAGTGCAAGGCAGTGAAACTATCTGATATGTAACAATGAGAAGCGCCAGAATCAAAAAGGGCTAAGACAGGTTTAGAGTGCACTATAATCTTACCTGCCACCACTTCTCCAGAAGTTTGGGCCTCTTCCGCTGTCAAGTTGTAGGCCCGTCCTCTTCCACGACCTGCTGTTGTTCTTCCTCCCCTCGGAGCTGGGCGAAAAACCTGTTGTTGTGGAGGGAGAGGGGCCCTCTTAACCACTGGTCCTGGGTTCCTCTGTCCAATGGTTACTGGGGTGTCGGTAAGGTTCGGTTCATCATCCCAGTTCTCTTATGGGGACAACCTTCTATTGTGTGATCACCAGATCCACATGCTAGGCATAATCCATTTGCCCTACGGCACTCCTGCTGCGTGTGGCCTGTTCTCTGGCAATAAGCACATATAGGAAGTGGTTGAGTTATCTGAAGAGGGGCTGATCGAAATGGTCTTCTAATCATTGGGGCCTTTACAGCTCTGGCTGGACCTCCTCTACCTAGTTGCTGACATGGCCTCTTCATGACTTGTTTCCTCCTCTGATCAAGATTCTTTTTCTCCAATCCTCGCTCCACCTCTCGAGCTACAGTGAGGACTTGGGAATATGTTTTCAGCTGTTGAGGAATCAAAAGGACTTGAATATCCATTTGTAAGCCCTGCTGAAACCTGCTTGCCCGTTTTTCTTCGTCGGCTATCATATATGGAGCAAAACGACTCAGCCTTAAGAACTCAACAGCATATTCATCAATAGATCGATTCCATTGTTGAAATCGGATGAATTGCTCTTCCATCTCCTTCTGACCTGTAGTAGGGAAGAATCTATCATAAAAGCTCTTAGAGAACTGGTCCTAAGTGATGGGTTTATCCAGTCTCGCTTCTTCAATTAGCCACCAGTTTCTAGCCACATCCTTTAGTTGGATCTTGGCGACCTCCACCTGATTTTCCTCTGGAACCCTTGCTGCCTTTAAGATGTAGGATCACCTAGAGGGGGGTGAATAGGTGATGTCTAATCTAATGGTCACTTATTGTCAAATAATGCGGAATTAAAAACTATTATGACCTAAACAAACTATTACACTAAACACCACGTATAACACAAGAGTGTTGCCGAATTCCCCGTGAAGGGCTCTGGAAAAACTCCTTTAGATTCCCCTAGATAAGGGTTGAGGTGCCGCGTTGGCTCTCTTGGTTGAATAAAAGTGTTAGCAAACAATCCCAAGCATATATCAATTAAGCACAATATGAATATCAAGCATGTAAGGATAAGCACAATAATAGCATGCAAGATATAAACAAGAGATAGAGAGAGTGTGAGCAATCGCAAACACAAGGGATTTGTTTCGAGGTTCGAGCACACTTGCTCTACATCCTCGCCTTCGACACACGAACGATTTCCACTATAATCGATCCCAATGGATCATTCCTCGGTGCCGCAACACCTACAAGCCCTCGGACTCCTAGTCCCGTACACACCGCAAGCCCACCGGCTCGCCGAGGCCACACCTCAAACAAAGAGTTCGCACCCGAACTCGAAACACCGAGTCCCCACTAGGACCCGAAACAATGCGAATACACACGTCCGCTTCCTCAAAGAGCAAAGATGAACTTTGGTGATCACAACTCTTGATCACCTAAAATCCTCTCACAAAAAATTTCCTATAGGGTAGATATAGCAATGGATAGCTCAAGTGTTGTGTGAGAAAACAAGGATGAGAATGGTGGAGGAAAAACTCAAGAAATCTCTTTTTAAACACTCTTGATAAACTCTCCTTTTAATTGAAAGTATTGGCTCTAAATTTTGTGAAGAAAAACCTCTTAAAAGAATAGGAAAAACTGGCTTAAAAACTCTCGAAAAATCTTGTAGAAAATAGCCCCCAAATGGCCTAATTTATAGGGCTCCAAAAACTAGCCGTTGGAGGCCTAACAGAACTGTCGGTCGACCGCCCGGTCGACTGGCCAACGGTCATTTTCAGACTGTTGTGCCATCGGTCGACCGGTCGGTCGACCGAGGCCAGGATACAGAGAGCAAGTCTCTCCGCCCGGTCGACCGGCCCTCCTGCCAGAACTGGCGTGCACGTCTGTGCACGTCGGTCGACCGTGACGGTCGGCCAACTTCAAGCCGCGGTCGACCGTCCCGGTCGACCGGCTGAAGCCAGGAACAAAGTTAAGGGATTAAAAACTAGGTCGTTTTGGCTTAAATAAAATCCCATAAAAACATGAAAAATCTACAAAAATAGTTTTTACCAATATACTTTGATAAACAAACATACTTGCACAAAATCAAGGCATGTTACAAATGATTTGGACTATTTTTGTAAGTTGAAAATATTGGCTCAAATGAAAAATAATATTTTTCAAAACTTGATTTTTCAAAACTTGTTTTCCAAAACTTCACCAAATACAAAAACAAGATATTTAAACTCATTTGAAGCATAGTGTGTATGGATATGATCCACCACACAAACATGGTGAAATATCTATGTTTTGACATTAAGCTCTAAACATGGTTTTGGTTAAAACATATAAACTAGAATACCAAAAAACAAACATGTATTTTTTTTAAAAAGAAAATCTTTTGTAAAAACAAAACTATCAAGAGTGTGTGTGTATATGATATACTTGAGCAATCCACCAACTATTCTATCATTTACATTTTAACTAAAAACAAAATCTTACTAAAACAAACCTAGACACAAGTCTTCATCTTTTTGAAGTTTTCACTTGAAGCCTTCTCATCTTCTTGACTTGGTCCAAACACGATCCAATGGCTCTTGGATCAAACCGTGCTAGCTCCAAAACTTGACTTTAAATCCTTTGTTGAAGCTACACACCTACTAAGATCTTGATCATAAATCTGTCACTAATTAAACACAAGATCATTAGTACTATAACTACATGAGTTGATTATCATCAAAACTAGAGTGATGGGTCTTTGGGCCACCTTTGGGCCAACAATCTCCCCCTTTTTGATGATGATAAAACTCATGAAGTTATATATACATGGATTAAAGTAAAGCTCCAAAGAAGCTCCCCCTTAACTCATGCAGAACAAACAAATAATAAATATGCAATGAATGCTCATAAACATGTATGCAAATCTTGGAGATAAATATGCCAATCAAGCATAAAATAAAATCTTTTTCTCCTATTTGCAAAACAAAACATATGTGCATAAACACAAATACTACTCCCCCTTAAGTAAGGAAAACAAATACTTCTCCCCCTTAAGCAAGGAAAACATGCATATATCTCAAATACTTCTCCCCCTTTTTGTCAATCATCAACAAAGGGGTTAAAGTAAAAACAAAATTATCAAAATTTTCTCCCCCCTTTTATCATAAACAAAGAGACCAATAAGGGGTGTAAACAAATAAGTCAATAAAAGGTTATATGCGATATACATTCATGAAGAGGAAGACGGTAAAGTAACTTTCCTACACATATACATTACATGAAAGAGGGATGACAAGCCCTAATTCACATAACGTATAATATGTATGCATAAGAGGAGATGTGAAGCTCCCCCTACACACGTGTATCACATAGAGAAGAGTTGTCAAGCTCCTCAATATACAATACACTCAACATGAATCTTATGTAGAAGAGATGTTAAGCTCTCCTTGCATATAGGCAATACAAATCAAAAATTTTGATTTTTCTTATAAAACAAAATTTTGAATTTTCTCAATAAAACAAATCTTGAGAATTTTTCTTAAAAATTTTTATTTTCTTATCATAAACAACTTTGTGCTTTAAATATGTAAATCAATTTTAACTTAAGCACAAATAACTCATATATATGTATGAAAAATGAGTATACCAAATGAAATTGATACATACATATATAAGAAAACAAAATATGAGTATATAAAAAAATAGAGTCAAATTGATACCAATTGAAATGATTCAATGATACCAATTGAAACAATAATAGGATCATGTGTATATCTCATAAACATTGAAGAATAAATAACTAGTTAAATTAATTTTTGAAAAACTAGTTTAAAGATCCTTCAAAACAAATCATATGTTTTTCATGAATCATACTAAATACACAAAAATTCAAGCACTCATGGTCCATAAAGCTCAAAAATAATCATGAAACAAGGTCATGAATAAACAAACAAGGTGTGAGTGTTCAAAAAATCATGTAAATAGCATTTTCATGAAAATAGTCAATGAAGCTCAAAATGATCAAAAATAAATTATTCATTTTATTTTATCAAACAAAACATGAGATTTATTTTTCATTAAAACAAAACAAACTTCTAGGTATATGTATGATTTATCTAAATCTAACAATATGCATACATATCCCAAATATAAAAGAGTCTATTAAAGGTATTTGCATGAAGGTAAGAGACTCACGGGTATACATGTATATTTATTAGATTTGAATAAAATTACATATACATGAAGTAAAACATGAAAATTGACAAAACAAGTATAAATGAAAGAATCATCAAAACTAGCCTATATATGTGCATATAGTGGGTACAAATGAGCATGAAGTGCAAACATATATGAATCAATTTGTTCTCACTATTTGTACATGTATAAATACAAGTTTTGATAAAAACTACATTTAAACTATTTTACCACATGAAGCACATAAAACAAATGAACATGCTAAAAATATGATATATGAACAAGCATGTAAATAAACTAAGAGTTTAGAAATAGTTACCAACTAAGGAACTATGTTCCAAACTCTAAACATGGTGGTTGTCCCACCAAACCTCCTTGATAGTGATGCATCCATATATGTGTCCATCAAGTTCATGTGCATCCACCATTAAGGCACCATCCCTCTCACGTCGTGTGAGAGCCCTCACCTACATCAAAAACAAACGGTGGGGACTTTGGTACCCATTTTCTTTTGGTCCACGGGGGTTAGCATTTAATGGAACCCAAACATTTTCATTTTTAGCAAAATTTAAATAATGCAACTTGTCAAAACAAAACTTTGCTAAATGGCCTTTGCGGCCACAATGTATACACTTGTACACCTTAGGATGCTTATGTGTATGTGTATGATCATAGCGTGCAACACAAGCATATGCATGATGATGATGTGCAAGAATATGTGGAGTTTGTTTCTTTGAAAACAAAGACTCCAATCTAGAATGGTTAAATGCACATGAGCTCAAAGTTGAGCTCAAACAATTAATCCTATTTTTCAAATGTTAATCTCACTATCATTAATGGTGGCATGTAAAGCATGGTGAGATTGTGAAAAAATTTCTTTTTCTTTTGAGAAACATTTTCTTTTTCACAAATTTTTCTTTTTAAACAAGAGTTTTCTTGAAAAACAACTTCTTTTTGTTTTTCCACCAAAACAATTTTATTTTTCAAATTTGTGTTTCCTTCACAAAGATCATCCAATTTTGAAAGTAAGGAAACATTCTCATTTTTCAAAAATTCATTTTCTTTTTCTAAACATGCAATATTATTTTTAAAAGAATAATTTTCTTTTAGCATGCAATCAAAATTCTTTTTCAAATTTTATTTTTCTTTTGATCATGTCATATTTTTCAAGGAGTAGTTGACAAAATGAAGTAAGCTCATCATATGACATGTCATTTCATCTACCTCGGATTCGGTAGTTACCTCAAGGGGGTTATCCCCTTGGACCATATAGCACTCGTTGGAGACGTCACTTCCAACATCCGAATCGCTCCCGGCATAATATAGATCCTTTTCGCCAAGGGAGGTGATGATGTTCCATGCTACAAAAGCCGAATCAATGTTAGAAACCCTAGATAAATAGTCATCATTTAGGGTACTCTTCAAAGCATAAAGGGCTTTTACATTAGCCTTAAGATTCTTGCCATTTAAACAATAATCATTAGTGATGACAAGGTAAACATGAATGCCTAGGGCTTTGAGGTACAAAGACATCTTAACCTTCCAAATTTGGATGTTAAGAATGTCAAATATGGGTGGTGACATGAAGTCCATGGTGTGTGTACAAATATTGTGATTAGCCTAAAATGAGGATCTTTAACTCTAGGTTGTAAGACCCAAATTTAGAGCACTTGGCTCTGATACCAATTGTAGGATCACCTAGAGGGGGTGAATAGGTGATGGCTAATCTAATGGTCACTTAATGTCAAATAATGCGGAATTAAAAACTATTATGACCTAAACAAACTATTACACTAAACACCACGTATAACACAAGAGTGTTGCCGAATTCCCCGTGAAGGGCTCTGGACAAACTCCTTTAGATTCCCCTAGATAAGGGTTGAGGTGTCGCGTTGACTCCTCTTGGTTGAATACAAGTGTTAGCAAACAATCCCAAGCATATATCAATTAAGCACAATATGAATATCAAGCATGTAAGGATAAGCACAATAATAGCATGCAAGATATAAACAAGAGATAGAGAGAGTGAGCAATCGCAAACACAAGGGATTTGTTTCGAGGTTCGAGCATACTTGCTCTATATCCCCGCCTTCGACACATGAAGGATTTCCACTATAATCGATCCCAATGGATCACTTCTCGGTGCCGCAACACCTACAAGCCCTCGGACTCCCTAGTCCCGTACACACCGCAAGCCCACCGGCTCGCCGAGGCCGCACCTCAAACAAAGAGTTCGCACCCGAACTCGAAACACCGAGTCCCCACTAGGACCCGAAACAATGCGAACACACACGTCCGCTTCCTCAAAGAGCAAAGATATACTTTGGTGATCACAACTCTTGATCACCTAAAATCCTCTCACAACAAATTCCCCATAGGGTAGATATATTAATGGATAGCTCAAGTGTTGTGTGAGAAAATAAGGATGAGAATGGTGGAGGAAAAACTCAAGAAATCTCTTTTTAAACACTCTTGATAAACTCTCCTTTTAATTGAAAGTATTGGCTCTAAATTTTGTGGAGAAAAACCTCTTAAAAGAATAGGAAAAATTGGCTTAAAAACTCTCCAAAAATCTTGTAGAAAACAGCCCCCAAATGTCCCAATTTATAGGGCTCCAAAAACTAGCCGTTGGAGGCCTGACAGAACTGCCGGTCGACCGCCCGGTCGACCGGCCAACGGTCATATTTCAGACCGTTGTGCCATCGGTCGACCGAGGCCAGGATACAGAGAGCAAGTCTCTCTGTCCGGTCGACCGGGGCCTTTCCAGAGAGCAGAGCTCTCTGGACGGTCGACCGGGTCGGTCGACCGGCCCTCCTGCCAGAATTGGCGTGCACGTCTGTGCACGTCAGTCGACCGTGACGGTCGGCCGACTTCAAGCTGCGGTCGACCGTCCCGGTCGACCGCTGAAGCCAGGAACAAAGTTAAGGGATTAAAAACTAGGTCTTTTTGGCTTAAATAAAATCTCATAAAAACATGAAAAATCTACAAAAATAGTTTACCAATATACTTTGATAAACAAACATGCTTGCACAAAATCAAGGCATGTTACAAATGATTTGGACTATTTTTGTAAGTTGAAAATATTGGCTCAAATAAAAAACAGTATTTTCCAAAACTTGATTTTTCAAAACTTGTTTTTCCAAAACTTCACCAAATACAAAAACAAGATATTTAAACTCATTTGAAGCATAGTGTGTATGGATATTATCCACTACACAAACATGGTGAAATATCTATATTTTTGACATTAAGCTCTAAACATGATTTTGGTTAAAACATATAAACTAGAATACCAAAAAACAAACATGTATTTTTTTTTAAAAGAAAATCTTTTGTAAAAACAAAACTATCAAGAGTGTGTGTGTATATGATATACTTGAACAATCCACCAACTATTCTATCCTTTACATTTTAACTAAAATAAAATCTTACTAAAACAAACCTAGACACAAGTCTTCATCTTCTTGAAGTCTTCACTTGAAGCCTTCTCATCTTCTTGACTTGGTCCAAACACGATCCAATGGCTCTTGAATCAAACCGTACTAGCTCCAAAACTTGACTTTAAATCCTTTGTTGAAGCTACACACCTACTAAGATCTTGATCATAAATCTGTCACTAATTAAACACAAGATCATTAGTACTATAACTACATGAGTTGATCATCATCAAAACTAGAGTGATGGGCCTTTGGGCCACCTTTGGCCAACATAAGAGATCTGTGGTGTCGATTAGCCATTGCTCGGCATCTAGCGGTCTCTCTCCCCATGTAAATATTGCCGGCTGCAACCGCCTGAAGTCTGACACGTCCCGGCCTTCGTTCCTGAGGAGCTGCTATCAATCCTTGCCGAAGGAGTTCGGTCTGCCTTTGTTAATTCTCCATCATATTTGGATAACTCTTAGAATATCTGCATTTCCCCCAACGGGTCCGTCCTGTGGCTGCCCGGAGTTGTTACGTCCAGCCCTTCTATCCATATCTATGTTGGTAAAAGATGTCTGGAAAGAGGAGTGAAAGCAAAAGATAGATGGACTTTAGGAATCAAGGGAAGGAATATCAAGAAGGAATGGATAACTTTGTACATTGTAGTTGGAATGTATAACCGAAACTCATATATTCCAACTGCAAATTAAAATCCCATAAATTTGCAATTTGGTTGTACTGTAGGTGTGAGAGCCTGGGCTCTAATACCAACCTGTAACGCCCCAATCCGGCGGGTACGGGGACGCTACTGCGACGTATATACGCAGGTCAGAGATACCCTCACGTATATACGCTAAGCATCAGTACAAACAAGAAAAAGAGTACGGAAGCACGTGGAAATATACGTTCCAACATAAGGATTACAAAGTTATCACAGAGCGTGATATATTGGTACATGTACATTATATCACAGCCAGGTACAAAAGTAAAATTTACAATTTGTACAGCAAAAGGTGCTCACGTGCTGAGAAGAAGATCCCCGAGCTAGTAGGAAGATTCAGGAACAGAAGGAGCTAGGACAAGTCAGCCTGCTCCGAGAGATAAGCTTGATCTCCGGTGGAGGGCTCCGCTTCAATCCAAGCTTCAGAACCTGAACATGCAAGTCCAGGGGAGTCAGAAACTCCCTAACAAATAGACAAGTGAATGCCAAGTGTCGTGTAGAGTTAAGTATGTGTGTGTTGATATGATCAAAACAGTATTAAGCATCAAAAACTGTGTCGAGTGTACATGTATAGTAAGCAAGAAATGGAGGCATAAAATGAAAGTGATAAGGCCTGAATAAATCTATTGCTGCCATTTTCAATATTTATACTTATTACTCGTTCTACCAATATGTCTAGGTATGTGTAATAGCGTCCCAGCACACATACATCCACATATGAGTAAATCGAGGCTGTTATTGGAAACCAACGGGGGTATCAACGAACAATGTTTACAGTGGGTCCCGTACATGCCCGGGACACGGTCCAGGACGTTACATTGCTGGTGTATGGAACCGGTCGCAAGGCCTACAGGAGGGTCTTATAGAATGCCCTTATCAAGATGGTACCAGGAAGGAGGGAGCCAGCACTCCCCTCGGTCGCCTGGAGGCCCACAGGTCAGACCGGAAGTTTTAGTTGCACAACATACCTAGTGCCACTGTAAACACGAACATATATTGATAGCCGCAAGTTTCCCCCGACCTAATTCAAGTGGTTTCTTTTTATGATTTGTTATGTAATTATCAATTTACGGGAAAGCAAGTGCATGACAAGATCAGGAGTTCAAGAGTACATGAGTATTATAATTTCAAGTCACAGGATTCCCGTAATTATGATAATCGTAAGCCAAGTATCAATATGTCATAACGAGGCGAGTATCAAGTAGTAGCATAACAGGTGCCATGAGACATATGCCTGAGAGGTGATATGGGCAGGCGACAAGAGATAGCATGATACATGCAAGCGTGCCAGGAAAATAATATAATATTAGTCAGCATGACGAAGCAGAAAAAATCCGAAGGAAAGCGATAACACTCGCCTAAAACTTCAAGAAACACCGGGAAATCCCAAGTTCCGGAGTCTAGATAACCAACACACTCGATAACCAAATAATATATAAAAAAAAGAGGAGGAGAAGGATGAATCAGAAAAAGTGGGAATGAAGACGCAGGGGTCGCAGACGCGGGGGTTGCGCTGCGTTGATGTCACAAACGCGGGGTCTGAGACCCGCGTTTTATAACACAGGAAGAACGCAGATGCGAGTACGTGCTCCGCGTCGCGTTAAATATGAACGCGAAGATCGTGTAAAGATATGCTTGGACGCGGGAGTAAGCTCTGCGTCTAGTACCAAAACAGGAGAGAAAGAGAGAGACAGAGAAATGAGGGAGATGCAGGAATGAGGGAGTACGTGACGCAGGGAAAGAAAAGAGAAGGAGAAAAAGAAAGAAAGAAAGAAAGAAAGAAGGATTGAAAGAAAAGAGAAGGAAAGAAAAGAAGGGAAAGGGGAGGTTGGTCGGCTGGACCTCGCCGGCGGCGGCCGGAGTTGGCCGGAGTTGGCCGGAGAAGATGGCTAAAGCTCCAAGCCCAAGAAATCTAGAGGGTGCAAGTGTAGTTCAAAAGGGAGAAATGGAGTTTTGCAAACGATGTTTCGGAGGACGAACCTATAGCTCGTTGGAAAGAGTATGATGAGGAGAAGAAGATGGTATGGTTGGTGGTGATTAAGGTGGTGTAGGTGGTGGTGAAAATGGAGGTGAAGTTAGTGGAGAAGATGGGTTGTTTTGGTTAGAAATGGAGGAAGAAGATGGTGATGAAGATGGTGTGGTGGTGGTTGTTGTTGTTGGAATGGTAGAGTAGATGGAGGGGAGAATGGTGGAGGAAATGGTGGTGGAAAAAGGTGGAGATGGTGGGTGGTGTTGGCCGGCCAAGAAGGGAGGCGTGGGCTATTCTTGTTGGTTGCTGTTGGCTGGAAAAGGAAGAAGGAAAGAATTAATGAAAGAGAGAGAGGATGGGAGTGTATATATATATATAAAGAAGTTGATATATCTACAAGTTTGCCATTCCACTTATGAAACATGCGTTTCATTCAATCAAATAGGCTGCGTTCCATACAAGAAATCTGCATCTAGCAGTAGAGGTCCAGACGTAGTGAAAAAAACTTGCGTCCAGGGAAAATGCAAAAGTTGCGTTTAACAGAAAAGACAAAAAAGGCATGGTGATATGATCTGGGTTGATTTTCTTTTGAATGACACAACGTTAAAAGCGGAATGGAGAGAGTCTCCGCATTAATTGTTGAACCCAGAGTTGGTGGGTCTCGCGTCAGGCAAGGAGAGAGAAAAGGTAAAAATATCCGGATAGAATTCCGGTATTCTGGAAAACACCGGAAACTCAGGAAAAGCCTGAAAAATGAAGTATCTCGAAAAGCTTCCCAAAAATTCTCAAAAATAATAAATATTATTTAAAGATTTTTTGTAAAATCAATTTTCAGAAATTCAATCTCATTTTCAAGATAAAAATTCTGAAGTCAACCGTTGACACCGGTCTACACCGGGTCGGCCGGATTTTGATAAAATCTGAAAAATCTCAGAAAATGCCTGAAAGAAGAAAATATAATTTTAAGAAGAAATATGAAAGCAGAATCCAAAAATTTAATTTCAATTGTAAACTAAAATTCTTGGAATTAACCAGTAATACTGGCCGACACCAAATCCAGGGGAATTTTGATAAATTTTAAAAATTCTCAAAAATTCATTTAGATAGAAAACATTATTTTAAGAAATAATGTGAAAGCCGTTTTTAGATTTTCAACTCCATTTGTGAATTAAAAATCCCAGAGTCGGTCAGCGACACTGGTCGACACCGGTGTTGAAGATTTACAATTTAATTCCGAAAAATTTCAGAAAATCATGAAAAATCTAGAATATTAAAAAATAATATTTGAAACTAAAATCGGTCAAATCTGAATACCAGAAAGGTCAAATCATGCAGTACTGCTATATGAGTAAGAATTTAAATAACAGAAAATAAATAAATAAATAAACGCTCCAAAATCAGGACACATAGCTGGGTACGTATACTGAGGATGGGGTGTTACATAATGCTGAGCTCTTCACCGGAAATTTGGTTACACTCTTTGGTTATACTTGGTGTGTTGGCATAATAGTTTTAGTTTACATAAATATTTTTTAATTTCGCATTAGTTTGACATTTGATTAGCTTGTCACCTATTCACCCCCTCGGTGATCTACAATTGGTATCAGAGCTCGGTGCTCTTGATTTGGGTCTAACAACCTAGAATTAAAGATCTTTATTTTGCTAATCACAATATTTGTATACACACTCATGATTTCATGACACCTTCCATGTTTGATATTCTTAACCTCCAAACTTGAAAAGTTAAGATGTCTATGTACTTAAAAGCCTTAGGAATTCATGTCTATTTTGACACCATTAAAATTCATATTTTATTATGACAAACATCTTGAGGCTAATGCAAAAGCCATCCATGATCTAAAGTCAATCCTAAATGATGAGTATCTTTCTAGGGTTTCTAATATTGATTCGGCTTTTGTAATTTGAAACACTCTTCTCTCCCTTAGGGAACAAACGACATATGATAAGGAGAATGACTCGGTTGATGGAAGTGCTTCTCCCAACGTGTGGTATATGGTCCATGGGGATGACCCCCTTGATGGAAATTTCGATTCCGAGGTTGATAATGAAATTCCTTATGATGAGCTTACTTTATTTTATCAAAAACTTCTTAAAAATATGATTTGTTAAAAGAAGAAAAAGATTTAGTTTTGAAAGATAATAAAACTTTGTTGACGGAAAACGAATTTTTGAAAAAAGAGAATATTTCCTTGTCTTCAAAATTGGATGTTATTTTTGAAGAAAATAATTCATTAAAAAATGAAATTGATTCCATTTCAAAAGCAAAGGATTTTGTTCTAAAAGAAAAAGAGGATTTGTCTATTTTTTAATAATCTTGAAAATGATTTTGATTCTCATTCTTGCCATTTCTCTCATGCTAATAATGTTGCATTCTCTTTTGATAAAAATGAGATTCAAGTTTTAAAAATGAGAATTGATTATTTAAGCTCAAATTTGAGCAATTGTGCATTTAAACATAATAGATTGGAATCTATGTTTCGTAAAAAACAAATTTCACATATTCATGCACATACCCACGGCATACATCTCATGCACACCATGCTTATACACAGGACAATCACATGTATGTTAGAGTGTACACATGTACACATTGTGACCACAAAGGCCATCTTATTAAATTTTATTTTGATAGATTAATTATTTAAATTTTGCAAATAAAAAAAATTTGGGTTCCTTATAATGCTAACCCCCATGGACCCAAAAAGATATGGGTACCAAAATCCCCACCACTTACTTTTGATGGAGGTGTGGACTCTCACAAAACGTGAGAGGATTGATGTCTTGGTGGTGGATACATTTGGAGTTTGAAGGACATCCCCATTTAATGCATCACTATCAAGAAAGAATTGTGGGAGGACCATCTCGTGTTTTGAAGAAATGAATTGGATACTTCGATTTTGATAACCATTTCTTCTTCCACTTTAAATATGTTTTAAATGATTTTAATGCTTATATGCTAGTGTAGTGACCTAGACTCAATCATATATTATTTTGTGCTTAATATTGAGTTAATTGGTTGTTAGCTGTGCTTGTATTTTTGAAAAACTTTATTCATGTTTTCAATGAAGTTACATGCTTATCTTTTTTATTCATGTTTTGATTCATATGTTTAAATTATGTATTGATATGTAATTTTTGTTAAAACTTGTGTTATACATGTACAATTTTTGAGTTACATACTTTACATGCTCTATTTCTTTTATGTACTCAATTATTTATTTGATTGTACATTGTACATCCTAGTTTTGATGATTCTTGCATGTTTATATGATATATCATATTTTTGTGAAAAAGAATTTTTATATGAATTTTATTTTAACCTTTATTGTTTATTTTCATGAATATGTCATTTGCATGATTCTTGTGCACTCACATCGTTTTGTTTACTCATGAGTTTGTTTTCATGAGCATTTATGAGCCTTATAAATCTTAAGTAACAATTTTTGTATAATATACATGTTTCATGAGATATATGTTTTGGTTTCATATTTGAAGGATCTTTAATTAGTTTTTAAAAACTATTTTAAACTAGTTATCTATTCTTCACTTGGTAGTATTTTCAATCTATAATTACTTTCAAAACCTTATCTTTCAAAACTTCTACCTTTAAAGGGCGGTTGGTTGGGTGACTATGTCTTGTGTGCTCTAATGACTATTTTTTTTAACATGTGCATGATAAGGTGGTAGTTATCAAGAAAATTGATTTTTGTATGCTCATACTTATTTTCTATATATGTATGCATCATATTTCAATTGCTTTTTAAATTGACCATACATACATATATATGATTTTTGTGTTAGATTAAAAATGTTAATACATATTCTTTATGGCACAAATTGCTTTATGCTAATCTTGATTTAGTTCTAAATGTTAATTGATATCTTTTTTACAAGCTTATGCATCATTTCAAAAAGGAGGAAAAAAAATTGTTTTGACTTAAAATGATTTAATTGATTTTTCAAAATTTGTTTGTTGATTTCAAGTGATATCAAAATCTTCAAGTGGTATCTTAATATTTATATTTATTGGTTTAACAAAATTTGTTTTTGTTGTTTACAAAAGGTATCAAAATTTGTTGTTTTGTTTTAATTGGTATCAAAATTGTTTTAAATGATTTGTAAAACTTATTTTGAAATGTATTGCTTATATGCAAGAGAAGTTTAACATCTCCTCTATGTATAAATTCATATTTAGTGTATTTTATATAAAGAAGAGCTTGACCTCTTTTCTTTATATGGTATATGTGTGTAGGAGGAGTTTAACATCTCCATATATACATTGTATACTTTGCTTATATGAGTGAGGGTTTTAGTCATCCCTTCTCCATGTAATGCATGTATGCCGGGGGAGTTAACTTAAGTCTCTCCTCTTCATGAATTTATATCGCATATACTTTTATTTTGTTTATTTTTCTTCACCCCTTTGTTGATGAGTTGACAAAAAAGAGAAAAAAATTGAGAGAGTTTATACATGCATGTTTATCAGTGTTTATGCATATATGTTTAGTATTTTGTTTATGCACTTTTATTGAAGATCTTATGTCTTTGCTATGCATGAGTTAATGGGAGCTTCTATGAAGCTTATCTTTAATCCATACATATATAACTTCATGAGTTTTGTCAACATCAAAAAGGGGGAGATTGTTGGCCTAAAAGCCCATCGCTCTAGTTTTGATGATGATTAACTCATGTAGTTATAGTACTAATGATCTTGTGTCTATTTAGTTTCAGATATTTAATCAAGATCTTAGTCGGTGTTTAATTTTAACAAAAAATTCAAAGTCAAGTTTTGAAGCTAGCAGGTGTTGATTCAAGAGCTCGTGCTTCAAGATCGCATCAAGTACTCAAGAGGAGTTTAGCTCATGGATCAAGTCTGGACCAAGTCGAGATGGAGAAGAGAAGATTTTCAAGAAGAAGATTTTCAAGACTTGAGTCGTGTTTGTAAGTTTTAAGTAAATAGTTCAGAGCCCATCACCGGGAATTCAATTACAATCATTAGTTATACATGGTGTGTTAGCATAATAGTTTTAGTTTAATAAATAGTTTTTAATTCCGCATTATAGTTTGGTATTTCACTAGCTTGTCACCTATTCACCCTCCCTCTATGTGACCTACATCTTCGTATCTCTTAACTATTTGTATCATAGAAGCATGGTATCTCGAGTTATGCACGAAACAATTGATATCAGAGTATATCAATTTGGTCACAATACTTGCGACAACCAAACATGCCCTTAATCAATAACTGCCAAATTTTCTCTTCATGTAAAACTTAGATAGAAGTTACTAGCATCAAAACACATCACTCGCATTATTTCATCATCATGTTGTCAACATGAATCTCTATTTTCAGAAAAATTAGCTTGATGTATTAGAAAAATAACAACGTGTTTTCTAACTCCAGATTTTCTTCTGGCAATGAGAGTATGTGAGCACTCTTCTAATTCTTCAAACATGTGGATGTCTCTGTTCACCATGCATTACTCATTGTCAAGAACAAATCTTTTTAGAGTGCTCCTGTTAATTTATAAACTTTTGCTTAGTTGTAACAGTCATATTACTGTTTGTTAAAGGGCAGCACAGTGTATTTACCTTCATTTCCTAATTGAATTACATTACAATACAAATTTTTTAGTTGAAAGAGAGACACTTTCAGACATTTTACTGAAAATTAGATACTACTTTTGTCATCACTAGTTGAGCCACAATAGAACTTTTTATTCGAAAGATTCTCTTCTCCCTTTGATATTTTGATGAAATTGGAGAATGCTGTGCTCTTAAGCTAAAAATTAGAGACTTTTATATCATTATTTATCCCATTATTACAATTTAGAAGTCCTAGAACATTCTGGAATCCCAAATGCACCCCATCAGAGGCTCACATACTCGCTTACCATTTTGCCATGGCCCAAGTTGAGGAAACAGTTAGGGACACTATAAGCACTCAATTTAAGTATATAACAAGCCAAAATCATACAGCTAAAGAACTTTGAATTCTTTTGAATGCATCATCACATGTATTTATTATTAATTCAAAATCAAATCCACAAACTGAAATAAGGAATCTTATGAGTTAAATTTGGAGTTGGGACATGATGACTTAGAGAGAGAGAGAGAGAGGGAGAGGGGAATTGAGAGAGGAGCATTTATTGTACTAAATATTAAAATTTAACAACATTAAGATTTTGATAATGGAAATTGGGCAAGTGTGCAAATTGAAACTTTTTTTACCCTTCATCTTTCAAGAACCTTTTTTTTTAAAACTTTTTTAAAAATTAGTTGATCAGCTGGCCACAACCTGAGGTTGTGACATTATCGTAGTAGAGATTGATTTACTTGGTACATTTAAAGAGCAGAGAATCCTTTTGAAAATTTGAAATACCTGCCCAGCTGTGTATATTGGTGGAAGTTCCTTTTCCCCTTTTTTTCCTCTTTGGAGAAAAATTAGTTCATTTTTTCATTCTTTGGAGAAAAAAAAGAGGATGGAATTTGTTCAAAAATCAATCTAAATTAGAGGATTAGAGAGTTAGAATAAAGAAAATTCTATTTATTGCTCTCTCTCAAAATTGACTTCTAACCGCCTCTTTAAGGAAGAAAAGATGATTAAAATTAAAATTTCCTTTTGGACAACTCTCTTATATTTCATTATATATAAGTAACGAGGCGTCTAAAGAATAAAACTATACTTTATGCAAAAGTATTTGCTAAATATATTTAAATATCAAATATGAAACATATTAGAATCAAACACGAGCGAGCAGCCTTGGCTAATTTTAGTTTCTTTGACCTTGTTTTATTTATTTATAATTTTTATTCATCAAAAATCAATTAATTATACCTAAATATGAAAAACATAGATCAATTGTATTAAAAAGTTTATTAATATATAATGTCATAAAAATTATTAATAAGATTTAACAAGTAATTAGAAAGATTTAAATACTATTTATTAATCTTTAACAATTAATAATAAAAATCATTAATCATCATACATTAATATTAATACATTTATAAGATAACTATTAATATTAATCACCATAAAATTAGAGACCATTCAGTCATTATCCCCATTACAATTTTAGAGTCACTGAGATTGTGGAAACTAACATCACTGTACCCAGTCCACACTGCACCAATTGATCAGTGTGGATTGAAGCCCATGACCTCATTGCTACATTGCCATGGGCCATGGCCCATGGGCCATAGACTCAAAAGGCACAATAGCCTGAGACACTGACTCACCCAACAAGTCATAAATCATAAACTGAAGAACTTTGAATTCTTTTGAATGCATTGCATTACATATAATTTATTCATGGGAAAAAAAAAAAAAAATATTCACAACTTCACAATGAACAACCCTCATCAAAACAAGCAAAGGATACAATTTTGAAGAATGGCATCTGACAATTTAGTACGGTACATGATGTTATAAAACCTGCAGGGGAGCGAGGTTACCTCATTGAACCTCGAGCAGTAAGTTGAGGCTGCTTCGTTTCCGCGCTGCTCCAGGATTGTAGAGGATTTCTAGTTGTCTATTGAGAAAGTGATAGATCTCGCGTTGTGGTCTTCTAAATGCCTGGTGATCTCGATGGAGAACTCTTTAAGACATTGAGCTGAGCATGGATCTTGAATCCCAGGTCGGTGATGGTCTCCTCTAGTGAATCAAGACTACCACAATGGGCAACTTTACCTCGAGATATACAGCAAGAAAGTCGAGATGTAGCGAAGAATCCAATAGCTCGGCTGATGGATTGTCAAAATTAGCACCTGTTGCCTCGTTCCTTCTCGCCACCATGGAGGTGAGCAGCTCGATCACCTGAAGCTCCGAAGAGCTGTCGAGGCCCGAAGGTGGGCTCGTCGAGAAGCAAGACGGGCGCATCCTGGATCACGTCGGCAGAAATCTGTTGCGCCTATGGCAACAACCTGATGAGGACCTCCTGAATCTCCCAAGCATAAAGAACAATCCCAAACAGCACAAACAAAATACCAGGAGAAAGCATACATGCAAACAAACAATTTAACGAGGTTCGGCCTCAATGCCTACGTCCTCGGGGCAATCAAAAGAGAGATTAATTATTAGGAAGATTGATTACAATTGCTAGCAGCCTCTTTTATCTCAAGAGAGCTTTAGGATTCTATTTTCTCAGGTACTAAACCTTAGAAAAAATTACACAGCCTTTAAATACAAACAGGTTTCTAAACCTGTACTCGCAACCCACCCACTTGTCGGTCGACCGGGCGGTCGACCGACTCCTTCTACCGGTCGAACGGTCGGTCGACAGGGTGCCCAACAGAGAGTTGGGTACTTTCAGTCGGTCGACCGGACGGTCGACCGAGCTCCAACTTGTGCACGTTGTGCACGTCGGTCGACCGGGCCGGTCGACCGAACTCCTGATCCTGCGGGCGGTCGACCAGGCCGGTCGACCGGGCCAACCTGTTTCCTACTGCTGCTGCTATTTTCTGCTGCTGTTTCCTTCGCCTTTTCGTTGTCGACTTCCTCGGCGATCACCTCGACGACCCCTCGACAATCCATGTCAATTTCCTCACCAATATTCTCTCTTTCCAACAATTCTCCACCTCGGTGAAAATTCTCAAATCTGAACCGAACTGTCCATCGACTCGAGAGCGATTGCACCAATGTGGTTGCCTACGTACCCTGCCCAAGGGATCAAGCCGTCCGTAGTTCATCCAAATGAGCTTCAGCAAACTCAAGCTACCTGAAGGACATGGAGCAAAACTTTGTAATGTGCAAACTTCACTCCCGACACCACCTTAGTAAGCATGTCGGTTGGATTCTCCGAAGTGTGAATTTTCAACAGTTCGATGTCACCTTCTTCTAGAATCTCCCGAACGAAGTGATACCTGACGTCAATATGCTTCGTCCTTGCATGATAGACCTGGTTCCTGCCCAAGTAGATGGCGCTCATGCTGTCACAGTTAATCTTCAGCAAATCCTGTTCCATGCCCAAGTCATCTAGCAACCCTTGAAGCAGATTGCCTCCTTCATGGCCTCTATCATAGCCATATACTCAGCCTCTGTGGTCGATAAAGCGACGGTAGACTGTAGTGTGGAGCGCCAACTCACCGGTGCCTGAGGAATGTGAAGACATATCCCGTTGTCGACCGGCGCTTGTCAAGGTCACCTGCATAGTCTGAATCAACATACCCTATGCACTCTTGTTTTCCCGTGGAGTCCTTCTTAAACACTAGGCCTACATCAATTGTTCCTTTGATGTAACTCAAGATCCATTTCACAGCTTCCCAATGACCCTGTCCCGGATCATGCATATATCTGCTCACCATAGAGACGGCCTGTGATAGATCTGGTCTCGTACACACCATAGCATACATCAAGCTACCCACCGCACTGGCATATGGAACGTGAGACATATACTCACGCTCTTGAACACTCTTCGAAGACATCTTTGCAGACAATTTGAAGTGAGGAGCCATAGGTATACTTACAGACTTTGTATCCTTACTGATATTGAACCTCTGTAGTACCTTCTCCAAATAGCTCTTCAAAGTCAAACTCACCCTGTCAATTCTCCGATCTCTAGTGGTCTCCATGCCCAATACCTTCCTAGCTTCGCCCAGGTCCTTCATCTCAAACTCTGACGATAGATTTCTTCTCAGAGCATCAATAGCAGATCTCGACCTTGAAGCAATCAACTTATTATCTACATAAAGAAGTAGATAGATATATTCACCTGATGGTAGCTTATTGTAGTACACATATGGGTCATAGTGGCTACGTATGTACTTCTTCTTTCTGATGAAGCTATCAAATCGCTTGTACCACTGTCTAGGAGACTGCTTCATCCGTACAGCGACTTCTTCGGCTTGCATACTAACTCTTCCTTCCCTGCAGTCTTGTAACCTGTAGGCTGTGTCATATAGATTTCCTCCTCTAGATCTCCATGGAGAAAGGCGGTCTTCACATTGAGTTGGTCAAGGTCCAACTCATTCTGCGCAACCAAGGCCAAAAGAATACGAATTGACGAATGTTTAACCGCAGGAGAGAATACCTCGTTGTAGTCAATTCCTTCTCTCTGAGTGTAGCTTTAGCCACTAACCGAGCCTTGTAGCGCACTGCATCTTCTTGTGAGATTCTTGCTTCTTAGCATACACCCACTTGCATCCTATGGCCTTCTTCTCTTTGGACAACTTGGTGAGTTCCCATGTGTCGTTCTTGTAGAGAGATTGCATCTCTTCATTCATGGCCTCTTTTCACATCCTCGCTTCCGAACTGATCTCAGCTTCTCTGAAGGTAGATGGAATAGCCTCCTCAACGACTGGAAGTGCATATGCTACGACCATATCAGTGGTGAGCCAACCTAGTCTCCTAGTGTTCTTCTTGGTCTTTCAACTGCAGTTGGTCGGGAACAGTACCCGTGACCTGTTCTTGACCCTATTCCTCATCTTCAGCACCTTCTTCCACTGTCTGATCACTGCCCTGTGTCACCTCAGGAATGATCCGAACTGATGCTGATTCCTCTAGAGATGGTGGATCTGCATCAATCTCCACCTGCTGCAATAGCTCCTTAATCCTGCTGGTCTCCACCTGCTGAGAGACCGTAGGCTTCATCAAAGAAGCCTGATCGAACGTGACATCCCTGCTGAGTATGAACTTGTTGTCCGTTGGGTCCCCAAATCTTGAACCCCTTGGTTCCTCGCTGAAGCCAACAAACACCCCTTTTTTTGCCCTTGGGTCCAACTTGTCATCTTTAATATGGTAGTAGGCTGGACATCCGAAGACTCGTAGCAAATCATAGTCACCAGCAGCTTTTCCTGACCAAGCTTCAAGAGTCTTCCCCCCTATTGTAGACGACGGCAACCTATTCATAAGGTGGCATGCATACGCCAAAGCTTCAGCCTAAAACTTCTTTGACAGTCCTGCATTGGATAACATACTCCGGACCTTCTCTAGTAAAGTCCGGTTCATCCTCTTAGCCACCCCATTTTGTTGCAGAGTCTCTCGCACCATGAAGTGTCTCCTATGCCCTCATCAAGGCATAGCTGTAGGAAAGGATCCGATTTGTACTCTCCTCCATTGTCAGAACGGAGGACCTTGATCTTCCTTCCCGTGCTTCTCTCCAGATTAGCCTTTCACTTCACGAACAGTTCTAGGACTTCTCCTTTGTGTCGCATGGTGTACACCCAACAACGCCTAGAAAATCGTCAATGAACGACACAAAATAATGGTTACCTCCAATCGATGCAGTCTTGGTAGGTCCCCAGACATCCATGTGAACATAATCAAGAATACCCTCCGTGCAGTGTGAAGCTGTACCAAACTTCACCTTGGTCTTCTTGCCGATGATGCAATGCTCACAGAAATCCATCTTGTAGGTTTCGGCACCCTTCAGCAGCCCTTGCCTTGCAAGAGCTTGCATTGACTTCTCTCCCTGCATGTCCCAGCCTCATGTGCCACAGCCTAAATCTTCCTTTGGACTGGTAGAAGCCGCCACTTGCCCTGTCACCGTACTACCCTTCAGGTAGTATAGGTTGTTCCGGCGCTCGGCCTTCCAACACCACCATCGAACCTTTTGTCATTCTAAGGACTCCTTCCTTAATAGACACCCCAAGGCCAATGACTCCAAAGCTCCTATGGAAATCAGGTTCCTCTTCAACTGAGGTACATACCTCACTTCTTTCAGCTCCCTCACCATCCCATCAAAACATTCTGATTGGAATAGTACCAACACCCTCCATGATGCATGGAGATCATCGCCCATGACGACCGAACACCCCTCCAGCTTCTCAAACTGGTAAACCATTACCGATTAGGCATGCATGATATGTTGCACCTGTATCCAAGATCCACTGTTTTCACCTGAGTAGCCTATGATGGGAGTTGTAACTGAAAAGAGAACACCGATGAATCTGAGTCTGATCCATCTGCCTGTGATTTACTACTAGGAGTGTTAACCACCTTTGCGAGATTTGCCTCAGACTTTGATTCTTTCTTCTTTCCCTTGAACTTCGGACAGTCCACCTTCCAGTGCCCAATCTCTCTGCAGAAAGCACACTGATTCCTTTTGAGATCCCTAACCCTGGCCTAGACTTTGATCTTCCTCTAACCTCCTTGCCCTTCCTCGATGAACCCCTGCATCTTACTTCCAGTGCCTCCGCCTATGAGCTTGACTGAGAAGGATGTCTCTCCTTCTTCTCGTCTCATAACTTATCAGTGCAGACGACACCTCATGGTAGTCCAACGTCTGCCTATCATTGAATAAAGGTCAGTGTGAATGTCTCATACTCCTCTCTCTGGAGTGAGTTCAGGAAGATGATCTCCTTGTCCTCCTCTTCTACAATGACATCCACATTCACCATGTCTGTAAGAAGCTTCGTGTATCGGTTGATGTGCTCATTCACTGTGCTCCCCTTCTTCATCTGAAATCTGTACAGCTTACTCTTAAGCTGCAACCTTGACTCAACACTCTTCGTCAGGTATTTCTTCTCAAGGGTTTCCCACAGATGCTTCGCCGATGTCTCATGTTGCGCAAGATATTTTATGTCTTGCGTCAAACATGAACGAATCACAACCCACACACCGACTGTTCATTTTTGCCCACTCTTCATCAGTGGTCGTGCTCCTCTTCTTTTCCAATAGGAGTGTATCTTCGAGGTTCGATGTATTCAGGGTATCCATAACCTCACATCTCCACATCCCGAAGTTATTTTGTACCGTTGAACTTGACAACATCAATCCTCGGGTGAGGATTCATGGTCTTAACCGAAGCAATTTCTTCTGCTATTGAGATTACTTGATCCTCTATCTATGCAGAAGAACAACCAACTGGAAATAGATCACTACTCAGATAAAAATTGGATTTTTACCTTTTTCCTGAAACCCTAAATTGAGTTTCTCACCGGATCTACTCCACCAGATTCCACGAGCCCTCCTTGTATCCTCCTGAGATCGACACACGATCCCACGAACACGAATACCTCTGATCTGGAGATCGTAACACGATCTCCACCGAATCAGATCCCGAGCCCTCCGAATCTTCAGAAATCCCAAGCGAAACCTGGATGCTCTGATACCACTTGTTGCGCTTATGACAACAACCTGATGAGGATCTCCTGAATCTCCCAAGCACAAAGAACAATCCCAAACAGTACAAACAAATACTAGGAGAAAGCACACGTGCAAACAAACAATTTAACAAGATTCGGCCTCAATGCCTACGTCCTCGAGGCAATCAAAGAGAGATTAATTACTAGGAAGATTGATTACAATTGCTAACAGCCTCTTTTATCTCAAGAGAGCTCTAGGATTCTATTTCTCAGGTACTAAACCCTAGAAAAAATTAACAGCCTTTAAATACAAACAGGTTTCTAACCTGTACTCGCAGCCCACCCGCTTGTCGGTCGACCTGGCGCGTCGACGACTCCTTCTACCGGTTGACCGGTCGGTCGACTGGTGCCCAACAGAGAGTTGGGTACTTTCAGTAGGCCGACCGGACGGTCGACCGAGCTCCAACTTGTGCACGTTGTGCACGTCGGCGACCGGGCCGGTCGACCGAACTCCTGATCCTGCGGGCCGTCGACCGGCCAACCTGTTTCCTGCTGCTGCTGTGCTATTTTCTGCTGCTGTTTCCTTTCGCCTTTTCGTCGTCGACTTCCTCGGCGATCACCTCGACGACCCCCTCGCAATCCATGTCAATTTTCTCAGCAATATTCTCTCTTTCCAACACAATCGACACCCGTTTACGCTCCCCACATGAGATCCCCCTACTCTCCTCGTCCCCACGTAACTGTTTGCAATGTGGTCTAACGCGAGCTCGAGCAAGAGCCCATTGATTCTCTCCTCCTTTTTGCTCAAACCTTTTAGTGAACATTAGAGTCTCTCTCACTGCACCTCTTTCTCAGCTGGCCAGGGCAAGTCATATACACTGGCCGTTGAGAGAGACGCCCTTCGGGTCGAATTTGGAGGCAGAGAAGCGGCCGGACACGACGCGCAGCAGCGTCAATTTTCCGGCGCCGGTGGCGAGGATTTCGGAGATGTGCGCAGTAAAAGAGACCGATTTGAGAACGTGGTTCGGTTTGGGCATAGTGTGGTGATGGCATTGTAGTTGGTTGAATAGTGTGGGAGAGGTTGTGCACGGAGAGGCTGGAGATGGTGGATGTTGAGTCAGAACGGAGTGGGGAGGGGACGATGATGATGATTGGTAGAATGAAGATGAGGGGAAAATGGATTCATTTGGGGTGAATGTGGAGTCGAGATCCAAGCACAAGTCCCCCCATAGTTTGATGATCAGGGCAATGGAGGAGTGAGAAGGAAGAGAGCAGAGCACAGTAGACTGAGAGACAGTTTGAGGTTGGACATGATTGTTTGTGTAAAGGTTTTTTTTTTTTTACTTGAGGAATTGGAGTGCTCCAACTTCAATTGCCAGAATTGTTAGAGAGGTTTCAACAGAAGCATTAGCAAGAATGTAGTATAAAATTGTTTATTGTCTCCTCCCTGGCCATTAGAGGACACGAGAGAGAAAGAAGCTGGATGATCATCTTTGAATAATATGGGGCTCATGCTTCAGTTAAACATTTTTGTTATGCGTGTGGCTCATAGACATGAACCGAACCCTTGGGCGCGACGGGCCCAGTCCCATTCATCGGCTTAGAGTCAGGCTCTTAATCACCGGACACTCTATACATAGGTGAGATATTGTATCTAGGGAAATTGATTTCTGATACGGACACCATATTATGATTAGTAAAAAATGAAATAATCCTCACAGTATTTTAGACACCATATTTATCTTATTAAGACATTTTACTGACACTTCCACAGACTTAGTCGGATGGATGAGAACTCATGTGACCCTAATTTTTGAATGAGATATTTTTAAAAATTTACATAGAAACTAGTTACAATTGATAGAAGCAATAGTATTTTGAAGAACATGTATGTAA